>VWZG01007633.1:178050-463461 GCA_013396735.1 Grallaria varia
TTTTTAATTGCTGTGTTATGGTGTAAATTGATGCAGATGGTTGCAGTACACAGCACAGAGGTTGTGATACTGACTGTACTGACTGTAAGTATGACAGTAACCAAACTGTAGGAGAATACACTTGTCTTGTAAACCTTTTGGTAAAGCCTGGGTTTTTGGTTTGTTTTTTTTTTGAGGGGGGGGGAGTTCTATGTATGCACATCCAACAAAATTAAACTTTTTTTTTTTTTAGCAAAGATGTTTAGAAATTGCCAGGAAAACAAAAAGTAAATACTAATATTTATTTTGTGGATGTTGCCTCTAGCCCTGCTAATGTCAGAAGCATGAAGGGTCTCATGGAAGTGACTGCTGTTGCTAACTTTGTCCCTTTCAAATGGATTGTGGTAGAGGTCAAGCATAAAGCCCAGAATCTTCTGTTCTGGGTCCCCTGAAGGAGCAGGTGGTGCTGAGCCCAGCTGCTGGCCCTTCTGGCAGGGAGAAAGTGGTGGGTTACTGAACCACCAAGAGGGAAGGGAGGAAAAGGCAGGGCACGTGTGTATACGTTGATATATGTGATATGCATTCATGCGAATGTACAAATAACAAATTGGTCTCTTATTGGGTGTTGCTCTGTGGGCTTTCTTATAAAAGCAGCCATTTAATATTTTCCTCTCTGGAAAACCTTAGATTTGTTTTATTAGTGTGTATTTTTAAATTTATCAAGTAAATATATAAATAACTGGAGCAGATATATTATTAATGCAGAACACTTAGTGTGTAAGTCACTGAAAGTCACAGATGTGTCATAAAAATAGATGGCAATCAATAGTCACAGGAAAATGTTATTTGTTTCTTGCAAAGCTGCAGCTATAAACTCCCCTTCCTGCCAGTAGGAGTGTTATTGCCAGAGCTCTGCACAGGTAGTTCAGAACAGACCGTATCATTCACAGTTTTAAAGAAATCAACTTCGAGAAGCAGACTTTCAAGCAAATGCAGCACTGTCCTATATTGCAGAATAGGGCTATTTAAAACCAACCAGAGAGAGCTGCCCAGGCTCTGAAAGGAAAGATGTCTTTGCATGGAAATGAATATTGCCTCTCCATAATGTATGTACCTTTCTGACTGCTATTTCATTAGTTTTCTCAAATAAACATAGGTAATATAGGATGGAAGAGAGGATTTACTGGAGGTTGCTTATTGCTGTAGAGCTAGAATTTGTTAGAGCAGGCTTGCAAGCTCAGAGGCGTGCCTGGTATTTAAGTTACTCTGTGACTGCTTCATTTGATAACTTTAACATTCAGAAAGGCATCTTCACTTTAATTAAAATAGGTAAAAAATTAAAATAATCCCTTTTAACAAAAAGGAACCAGTGCTACGCCCCTGGACTTATTTCCTTCCTATGTTCATGGGCCCAGCTGCAAATCTGAGGTTGTCCATCTTTTTGTGATTGTCCCTTTTTCTGCAGTCCCTGTGATGGGTCTCCTATAGATATATTACCTAAATATAGTTTTTAAGAATGTTATCATGACTCAGTTTTGATGGCTTTGACTTTTCTTAAATGATTTCATTGTTTCGTGTCAGTGTGTCTGATACCTACCGGGTTCTTTATTAAAACAGAGCTTGGATTTCTGATGTGTACGGGCACTCATGGAAAATAGGTGTGGAGACACCACAGGCAATCTGCAGCCATGGCAAATGAGGGTTGCTTTCTCAGGGTGTTGATTTGGCCTGACTTCACCTTCTCTGCGGCCTCTCTCAGCTCTACCAGGTGAAGCAGAGATTTTCCACTGCCCTGTGTAGGTAATTCCCATGGGTGGGATTGCACAGCCTCCTGGAGCATGGTTGGGCAGGACTTCAGGGTTTGACCCAGGCTAATTTTCTGCCAAACAAGAAGTGTTGGCATGTAGCTGCCACCTTGTTTTCATAGGTATACAATTTCTGTGACTTATGAATCATGATGTATGAAAATGAAGAAAAAAAAATAACCCTGTTGTGATGTTCTTTTGGCATCTTATTTCTTTTCACGGATTTCTTATTACATTTTGACAGGTGTCTGACACAAGAAACTGTCACTTTTGTGATTTAACCTTGGTGTAGCACCTCCACTTTCAGTGCCTGGGACTGTGAAACAATAGAACAGATCTGAGCTGTTGAAACTTCAATAAAATTGCATTTAATTTTATTTTTTTAAGAGATGCTCTGTGTGTAGCAGATTTTTTTTTTATGCTGGTGCTCAGGATAGAAGCCTACTTTTTTGACATTTTCTTGATTTTTAGGTTATGTTTTATGGGAATTATTCTCAGAGAAGTCAGCTCAGACCAGCCTGACATCTTTCAAAGAATTCCATAAAACGGAGACAGTGGTTTTGCTACTTCCTTACCTAATGGTAATTTTATTCATTATAAATATCTAAGCTGTTAATACCAAAACAACATTAGAGGATGCTACATGGATAAATGTGAAGTAATCCAAACGGGTTTTAAGACAATTTATTCCCTCAGAAACCTTCGGTGAGTCAACTCTGATCTACTTTGGTCCTGCAATTTTGTTTTATTTTCTGGTTACCAGAATTTGTGACTATTAAAATGTATGCATCTTGGACTGTTTATGTGACACTGGGGAACTGGTTGTCTCCCTTGGCTGAAGGTACAGGTAGGGCTGTCGTTCTCCTGCACGGTGTCGGGAGGGCTCTGCACCTCTGATGCAAAACTGGGGTCCTGAGGCTTTTCTTTAGCAGAAACCTGATGACACGAGACTGAGTCCAAACTCAGCAAGTGTCTGGCTCAATTTCCAGACCAGCTTCCAGTGTTATTTCCCACAAAGTGAGAGGCCCTCGGTGCTGACAGAGGAACACCCAATACAATCATTAGTGCTCCTGGCAGTGTGATTCCTGCCAAACCCAAGCCTGGCACTTCAAAAATATGTTGCCCTGTGTCAACCCTGAGGTATCAAAGATGATGTTGTTGTCACCCGACAGTGCCGGTAGGTGTTGTGGCAGGGGCTGTCAGCTGGGCTTCATTGATCACACTAAGCAGCTTCTTTACTTTCAATTACTCATGGATGTCAGGAGGAGAAAGAGAACACTAGAAAGGTATTATATGTAGTGGCACTTCAAAGGTGATTACTCTTTCTTCCTATCAATCATGTTAAGGAAATTCTCCTAGTGCACTTGATAATCCTATTTTCCTTTGAAGAAAAGAAAAAGTCTTGATTCCAAGCTAGCCATAGAATTAGCACTGTCATTACACATTTTTGAACTCATTAGAGTATACTTAGTAGGCCTGAGATGTAATAGATTTGAAAAGCAATTTCTCCAATGATGATTTGAAGTGGATAACAATTTTTTCCCCAAACAAATTACAAATCAACTCATCAGTCTTTTTTTCCTAGATTCTTATGTACAAATGTTTCACAGTCGTTTAGTAGTGTGACTTGTGAGGGGTTAAAATTAATTTACAAAAATAATATAAGGGCACAATATAACAACGCACAGAGCATACATTTTGATTGAATGCAAATTTTTCAAAATGATTTCCTAGCCTGTTGTAATGGTTCAATTTATATTGCTTAAATCATGGTACCTGCACACTTAGATTAAATTCAAGATTCACGTACAGCCAATCTATACAGAGGGTTTTGTTTACTTTGAAATCAATAGATTTGATAAGTGTGGGGTGGAGCAAGATTTGAATCTTAATAAAGATAAGGGATTTATTGTCAGCCTTTCCTAATAGATTACGCCTGTTCTCCTGATGTTTCTCAGAGAAACTGTTTGCTGAGAAAATGACACCTGAGTTGTCTGTAGCTGGAACATTCAGGAGATGCATGTGGTGTGGATTGGAAAAACTTTGCAAAGGCCTAGTGATTCAGATCTGATGGCTCTTGTCTTACAACAAATCTCAGCTGAGACTGCTGGGTTTGCTGCAAAAAGTGGGGTGAATGCAGGAGACCTTTTCAATCACACGTTCCAGCTTTTCTCCACTCTTCATTTCCTTTATTTTACAACCCTTTCCCAATCTATTTTTTCAAATCTCAGAAAACATGAGCCCCTTGAGCTTTGTAGGGGCCACTAACGACAGTGTAAGCGAGCCAATTTGATTTCCCCTTGGGCTTGATTACGTACCTGACAGAGCAGAAGCTTCCCAAGGGGTCAAGGAGTCTGAGGGGAAAAAAAAAATCAGACAAATCAGAGAGCTTCAAACAAAACCCCCCTGCTTCCATCCCCAGGCAACACACACAAGTCAGCAGTGTTCTGAGATGGAAAAGGAATGGCTCTCTTTGAGGCTTCATTTGTTGTGAGTTCCTTCCCAGACACAGCATTCAGGATCTTTTACTTAGAACGTTTGCTGTTCCGTCTGAGTGCAACTGCTGGGAAACATTTTCTTCCTATTCTTGCCTCAAGGCATTAGTAATTTTATGGAAAACACAGCTGGCTGCTCTGTGGTATGACCAGGATCACCAAGATTGCTAGGTTCCCTGGAATACTTAGTATGTCATAAACCTCTACCTGATTTACATAATTAATTTGTCTGTAGAGAGGTGCCACCCACATGGTCCTTCATCTCCAAAGGCTTTGTGAGCGGGGTATTAGTATATTGGACTGACAAGTAAGGATGCTGAGACACAGAGATTAGATGGTTTTCCCTGTGTCATAATAAGGAATTGGAAAGGCTGTGAATAGCACGGAGTATCCTTTCCCTGCTAGAGGTAAAGACCTAAACAAAGGACAGTGTATGGAGAAAAATCACTTGAGCCAGCATTCCTGGCAGCTTTTGATTACAACACGTTGAACTGTTACAACACAAGCACATCACACCAGTTGGGCAGAAGTGTGAGTGCGAGATCTGCAGAAGGTTGCAAACGTTCTCAGTGTATCACAATTATAGCCATCGCAGTACCAAACAACACTGTGAAAATGCAGGGTTGTGTAACCTCTAAGTTCTCACATCTTCCCTATGTTGGGCCCGGTTTGGGGTAAAAATAGGACAGCACAGGATAAATTGAAGGGATTTGGGTTGCTTCTCATCTTGACAAGCTTCTATTTTTGCTTTGGTCAGCTCATGACAGTCAGAAGTGAGAATCAGGTGAGAATCAACCCTTTGATGCAATGGTTAAATGCCTTATTCACTCTCCAATGTATTGAATATCTAAAATCTATTGTTTTTCAAACTGTTTTGTCTGCCTTTTATTGCTGGGAGCAGCAGTTCCTCCAGCGCTGGGGGCAAGGACCTGCACCCAGTGATTAGTGGCTGCAGTAGCAAAGGGTCATCCTCTGCCCCTATGAGCTGCTGCCAGTAATGGTTAATGGAAATGCTTTGTGAGTCTTTTTGAATTCTTCTGCCTTTCTCTGGGAAAAAACATTTTCCATGGGTTGATAAACACTCAATGAATCTGTTTGGGCTCTGTTAACAACTAGTTGGCACCAAAGGTGCGTGGGGTTCAGCAGAGAGATTATTCTGCCAATCTGCAGTAGATCAGTGCTCCCACAGCTGCCTCTGCAGGACACAGAGGAAGATGCTGAAGATCCCGGACTTCATTCATTTATCCCATTGGCATATCCTGTATTAGCAGACCCCTCTGTTACTAAACGTGGTCATTGCTGATTTCACGAGTATCAGGGAAGAAAAAGTCAAAGTCTTGGTAGGATGTATATGTCTAGAAGACCATTCAAACACCTAGACATTTAAAAATTTTGTTTTTAAATTTTGTAGTGGCTTTCAAGCATGTTAAAAGCTTAAATCCTGCATACAATTTTTAGACTTCTTTTAGAGAGATATGTGGATATTAACCATGAATATATAAGACCAATGTAGATAAAACTACTTACCTGAAGAAAATGTGATTCTGATAGTCCAGTTAATAACCATTTCATCTTGTCCATGGGCCATTGGTGAAATACTTGGTGAACAGTGAGGCTACAGAAGACTTCTTGCTTCTGCAGTCGTCCAGACATGCCTGCAAATGAAGTACAAAGTAGACAGCCAATACCTGTGTGAGTTGTCCTTCCCATCCAGAGTTGTGTTGGAGTCATTGCCTAAATATGTAAGAAAATGTCTGTCTCTTGATTCAGATGAAATTTCAGAGATAACAAGCACTTGCTGATTGCAGGCTAATAGGCTAGAGGGGAAAATGCTGTTTAAAGTATGGAGTGCCCAGTACTTCTTAAAATGATGGGAGACACATGTGATTAGAATTATGTATTTTGCTTTTACTTTGTTACACTTTGATGTCCTCATACCTTTGAGACAGACATACAAAAATAGATATATTTTCTCCATCTGTGCCCATGCTGAATATACTGCTGACTGTTTGCTCTCTCTCAGCAAAAGATGAGAGATGCCTTAAAAGAAAACACTTAATCATAGGCCTTATTGTTCAAAATGCTGGGTTTATCTCTTCTATTTTTCTTTTCTTACTAAAATAACACAGATTACAATTGGTTTGGGACAACTGTTTCCATAATAATTATAGTTGCTACCTTTGCTGGAAAATAAATGCTTTCTCTGCAGCTGTGACGATAGGAGTTTCTGTTTTAGGGTTAACGAGAAATTGCATTTAAAAAATATCAGAGTAGTGTTTTCTCCCTAGATTTCACATTTGGGAATTAAGTCAGATTGTATTATCAACATAATATATCATTAAAATAATGACACTAAATGATAGTTTACAATGTTTAGTACACACTGAAGTGGAAAAATATAATTAGCACATCTCTGTTGCCAGTTTTTATTAGTTGGTATAACACCAGTGTACGTTCTATTAAGGACCCTAAATCAGACTGTCACTGCAGTCCTGATGCCAGTAGAGAGTTGCAGCCCTTAGATGAGTATTACCAAGTTTTCTGTGCTACTTGCTTTTCCCACCCTCATAATCAGGGGTTATATTTTGCTGTGGCTCCTTGGTGGCTAGAAAATGGTGCAGAATTCAAAGGGAGCCACAGAAATTAGTTATAAATTGCTGTAGCAGCAATCTTCAGCTTTTTTCCATGTCTTTTCCTTTTTTTCTTTCTTATCCTTTCCCCCTTGAATTAGTGCTTCTTTAAAAGAAGAGACAGTGAAGTGAGAGGGTGAGGGTCTGGGACAAGAAAATACACATGACAGGAGAAATGTATGGGGGAGGGAGTAAAGAAGAATGAATGGACAGAAAGGTTCTGGACAGATAGAAAAGGAACAGGAGCACAAAGGAGGAAACAGGATGATGTCTTCAAAAATGAAGTGGAATAAGGCCTTCTGCCCCCATCAGCCTCATGGTGCCCCTGAGCTGCCAGCCTTGTATTGTTATTTTATAGAGCTTATTTGTGTGACGGGATTCACAAGTACAGCTCTGACCCGGTCCTACAGGAAGCAGCAGATTTGCCAATGAGCTCAGTAGGAGCAGTGCTTGCCTGGTCCTGGTAGATAAAAAACCCTACATTTTAAAAGACACCATCACCTTGTTGCTCACATTTATGCACAGAGGTGACATTGTGCACTCCTAGTATCAATAACAACTGCTACCAAAACAGAAGGAAATTACTTGTAAAAATAGAGTTTTCTCCTTTATCTCACGCAGTTGTCATTATACAGTGAGGTACTTAAATACAATGCCTGGGCTTAAAATTAACTAGAGGCATAAATCAGTACAGTTGCTGAGAAGGAAGCCAGGATTTGGAGTCTAGCAGACTGTTCCCTCAGGGAGGAGAAGCTGATGATACAGAATGTATTTCTTTGCAGCCATCAAGTTTATTCCTAAAGGAAGCGCCTTGTGACCCATTTCCCCAGACACATTAGACAGCAGGTAACAAGACTACTTTTCTTTGTCTGTAAGGCCAAGCCTTTCTTGGTTAATCCTTTACTCAAAGGCTCTGTTTCTGGTCTCACAGGCCGAAGTTCTGTTCTTATTGCAGAACTTTTGGGATAGTTCTCTGTGTTAGCACTGAAGAGGTTTAAGGTGTTTCTGTTCTTTCTGCTTTCCACATAAATACATGTCCTGATAGTAATATTTAGCCAAACATTCCTGTCCATGTAGGCTGATTTCTAAACAGCTTTCCCCAAGGTTTGTGTTTAGTCGGGTGAATCAATATTGTGCAATTATTCTACTTTCTAACTGCTTCCTACATTTGTTCCAAATGAAATGGAGCTACCAAATGCCTTTGTTTCAGATCTCACCCATGGCTTGTTGACCCAGTTCTTAGGTTTGTTGTGGAGGTCAGGCATTTTCTTTCTACCAAAATACCAAACAAAAAAAGAATCCTACATATAACTCTGCTTTTGTAATGACTTCAGTAAAAACAAATGATTGTGAGGATAGGCCGTTTAGTCGGACATTATTTCTGTCATTGAGAAGCCTGTCTGTGTCTTCTTATAATGGGATACAAGTCTTTCTTGGTTCAGATACTGCTCAACAAGTCTGCTTTTCTGGGATGCATTTGTGACTTGGTCCAAAACTGCAGCAGCAACACCTTTGCTGCCACCTTTTACACGTTTTCAGACAATGCAGAAGGAGATGAGACCAAGCACAAAAACTGGCTGGTCCTGTAATTAAATGTAGGTGGCAGGCCTGGATTGTGCCTCTGTTAAGCATTTTGCTACAGCAAATCAGTCCTGGTGTTCCCACATCCTCTTGCTGGTTTCCTGTATCTCCTGAGAACCACCGAGCTGGAAATTTGTTCCTTCTGTGTTACTGGTGTTGAAAGGAGAGTGCAAATAGAAGGCCTGTTTTATCCAGGGCTGGGCATTTGTGGTTTAGCTGAAGTTCTTTCCATGGCTCATTAGAACAGCACAGGAGAAGAGAGATCCTAAAAGCAAACATAAACACCTATATTCAAATCAATACTGGCCCTTCAGATTCACAGTAAATATGGTATTCCTAATAAATGACCCTGAACCTTCAGAAATGAACTGGAATTTTACAGCCTCATTTTCTGTGTATGATAATGGACTAGAACCACAAATATATTACTCAGGTCTCTTTCTGTATCTTGATCACATCAGATGATCTTTCTTACTTTCCCTTTTGCATTGCAGAAAACTAATTTGAAATATAATCATGTTGCTTCTGGATACCAGCGTGGCTGTTCGGCTGCCTATGAGCAGAGCGATCACCGTTTGCTGGGTGACATTGTGTGGTATTATCTCCTCATTTATCACAGTCTCTTCCTCTCTCATACTTGCGCAGTTCAAGCTAATATCCCAGCCTCTGCATGCTGAGCCTGCGTGGGTAATGATAGCTGGGGGTTTATGCTTGTTTGTTTTTGCTTTGTTTCTTTTCATCTAAGGTCAGCAGTGATGATATGAAGAATCACACAGGTTTATAATCAAACCGTGATTTTATCAGCACAGGAATTGGAGTGGTTTCATTCAAAAATGCTTTTAATATTTTTCAGAAAGGATTTTTTTAAAAGGGCACTTGAAAATGAAAGCTGATGTTTGGGGTTGGTTTTTTTTCATTTTTTAAGAAAACCCTAATGTTAGCATTGGCAGAGGGAGGGTGTTTTAATGAGAACAGTTCAGTGAGGGTGCCTGCATTTCTACAGAGTATTGTCTGACGATTTGATGCCATTTCGGTCTGTGAAAACATCTCTTACTTGTCATGCTAAGAAATAGAATTTTTTATTTTGTTTTAAGAGTGTGACTTTGTGACACCTGTCTATGCTTTGCTGTTTTCCTTTCTTACTTTGTTACACATAAACCTTGATATTTCAGGCTTTTTTGTTGTTGTTGTTGTTGTTGTTGTTGTCCTGAATACAATGCTCCGTGACTGGGAGCTTGCATAAGGAGCACTTGCAGTGCTTGTTCTGTGGCACACAAAAAGGCAGCTGGATGGTGCTGTGTGTGGACCATTAGAGCAGGGAAGGGACCTGTGATTATCAGGGGTTTCACTACCTGGAATATATTAACATATGGAGCTCTCCATTTCCCAGGATTTCTTGAGACAAACAGGAGACATTTTCACTTGAAATGTTACTTGTTGTGTGTCCATGCTTCTGTTTGAAGAGATTCTTTCTGGAGGATTCTTATAAGTAATTGGCACTGGGTTTAGGATCTTTAAATAAAAGCAACTCTTTCTTCTGCTCAGGAGATGTAAGCCATGCTGAAAGCTGTGTCTTTGAAAATGAGTTTCTGCTGTTGATGGGTCACTTGATGTGGTTACCCTAAGAACCAGCCAAATCTGCTCTGCAGACTGAAATTATACCTTTTTGAAGTTTGAAAAACATGTCAATATGTGTACTAAATTTTGTAGTCAGAAGAAAACAGTCTGCTGCTTTAAGTCTTTCTGGTTCTCTGGGGGAAAAAAAACCCAGAAGACCGAAATCCTAGGTAAAATCGTGGGGAAGCCTCAGTAGTGGCAGTCTATATTTTATCCTCTGCACTTGGCAAAACAATATTGGCTGTCTCGGCAGCTCTGTGTGCACAATGTGCCCACTGATGAGACCAATTGGACCGCGTTGCCCCATATGTCTGTTTTATAGCCAGTTACTCCAAATTGCTGTAATTGTTCAATGGAAAATGGAATGTCTTTCCCTTGAATGCTGCTTGTCCTTGGCATCTGCTGTTCTCTACAACTCATGCATTCCCCAGCTTGGTATAGGAACCATTCACTACGGCTTTATCCAATATTACAACTTCCTCATCATGATGTCTGCAACATGTTCTCATGCCAGAATTACATACCAACATTTGAGAGACTTTCGAGTGTTGTCTAATCTGTTCTCTGTCACAGAGCATGTCACCTATGCCTTTGTCACCAGCATAGGAACCCACAGTATATTTGGAAAAGTCTGCCCCAAAGCTCTACTTGGCATCCCCCAAGAGAAAGTTTTTCTTTTCTCCAGTGGTCCCTTTGTGCTCCAGTTTAAGTTCATTGTGTTTTCTGTCCAGACACACCAAGAACAGCATCTCCTCTTTGCAACAGATCTATATATATCTCAAGATTGTTATGTTCACATATTTTCATCTTTAGGTTCCTGTAGCCCAGTACCAGTGATGTCATTTAAGATTTTTATCTAAAGCCTTCAGCCCCCTCCTTTGGCAGGAGAAATTTTAAGGAGCTCAGTGGTCACTGATGTGTGACTGCTCATCATAAATGAACATCATCAACATAGATGTTCTACATGCTGACCAAAACCTGATAAACTTAGGTCAAATTCCTATATTCTCAACTTTATTACATCTTTCCAATAACAGATTTAAATGCTCACATCTTCTAGGCATTCTCTCAAATAGCATGAAAGAAATAGCTGCTCTCATTGTGATTTCTTTGCAAGTGAGATTAAAGATGTGCAAGATCGCTTCAATTTTGCAATAACATCTTTGTGTTGGTTGCTTCAGCTGTGCCAGGCTCCTTTGCGTCCCTCAGCAAGCATATGAATTAAGAGCCATTTTGCTTTCTTTAGTGTCTTCCACTCTCCGGCTTACAGGATATCATGCTTATTTGCTACAATGCCACTGAAAATCTTTCCTACTACAAAAAAAAAAGGCAACCAAACAGGAACAGCAGGCTGAAGTATTCAGCTCCCTGGAATTTTTGCTGCTTCAGTAACTGAGTAACTTTAATATTTTAACTCTCACCACATTATCTGCTGTGTTTCCCATACTAGCATCAATGTGTTTTTCTTTTTCTTTCCTTTTTTTTTTTTTTTTTCCTCCCTGGGTGCCAACAGAGGATAATGTGCTGTCCTTGCTGGTTTTGCCTACAGCAGAGTAATTTCAATATGCCATTCTTCCTTTGGCAGAACAGGAACAGATGACACCCATAAAACAGATCTCTGCATTAGTCCTGAGCCCTTCTCCTACATCCCTGGCACCAATAAGATTTATTGTTCTTCTAAATATCTCCTGGCAGGCTCCTCAGAATGTTGGAAAAACTATAATAGAGGATTTCAGTCGGAGCACAGAGAGGATACTTTGCTGCTCAAAAGAGTGGTAAACTATATCCTTCTGCCCATCAGGCAGAAACACAAAGGAGATGTATCATAAAATTACGGATAAGCAAGATGTGGTGTGGGCCCTTAGGGACGACCTGCTGTCCTGGCTGAAATGGTGAGCAAACCAGTTGTCTGAGCGAGTGTAGTATCTCTACACTGCCTAGTTACTATTGAAGGTCTCATTACACCATCCCTGTGGAGTTGAGAACTGCCCTGGAGCCCGAGGGAGGGTCTGTAGGACAAGGGGATAGCGTGGTTCGGTATCTAGTGCTCCTCTCCAGTATCTCTGCTCAGCACTTCAGCCAAGACCCCTTCTCTTTTCCCTCTGCCAATGCCGAGTTGCTGTATTACTAAGGCTGGATAATTATTGACAAGATGTTATTTTTTTATCTTAATATAATAACCAATCCAGGAAGCATCTGGACTTTTTATATAGTAAATGCAATTGAAAATATTATTTGAAACTCTAGAACTTCCAAATAGAGAATCTGGAGCACCAAAAGCAAAATTTAAAGCTTTTATTGCCAGTTTTTTCTGCCAATATGACAATTCTGCCAACAAATGCAGCGCTCTGAAGTTGCTATATAAATGGAGTGTGTACATAAAGCAATTTTGTAGTTTATTGGGACAAAAATTTTATGAAAATTTAGGATCACCAGGGGTTATCTCAGTTAGAAGCTAAGACTTGGTGCTTGATCCAGTGGGTAGTTTCATCCATTGCAGATTCCTCAGAGGAAAAAAATATGCCAAACCTGCACTGAAGGAATCAGCCAGAAATAGTTTTGCTGCATGTACCACTATGATTCCGAATGTTTTCTTTTGTCTTAGGATCACTGAAGCTAGTTTGGGTTGTTTAATCTGTTTCTTACCTCTCTTTCAAATGTGCGACCACAAAATTAAATGATATTCAGAAAACTAGTTTTTCTTTGTGCGGAGGCTTAGCTGGAACCTGGAACCTACTACATTTTTTTCCTCCTGGCTCTGTAAGTGAGCTCAGTGATCCCCCACAACCATCCCAAATGAAGGGCAGCTGTTATGGTCATCAGTCTCAGCCAGGTTCCCTGCAATGCACCATAACATTAATAGGTTGTGGTTGTGGGTTATTTTCAGTACCACTGACACAACACTGGGTTAATACATTAATTTTATGGGAGCCCAGAGGGAAATGAGAGAGGGGACGAGAAAAGCCTCTGCAAATACCACAAGATGTTGATTCCCACTAGTAAACCTCTTTTGGGTAATAGTATTAGGAACTGTAATATCCTCCCTGCTGAAATAAAACAGTTTTCCTGTTTTCAGCAGCTGTGAGTTGAACAGCTGACGTGGCTGGGGAAGCTGCTCTGACCAGCACCAGCTTGGAGGCCACCGAGTGTCTGGGTTACCCAGAGATACTTGTTAAATATTGCTGCCTATTGCAGGGTGCTCTCTTTGGGCAGCGAAGGAAGGTGGGAGACCCAGTACAGTGTGAAATCCAGCAGTGATAAAAGAAGGCTTCAAGAGCCATGCAAATATTGTTACCTTTGTACAACAGCCTTCAAAACAATCATCAGTGAACAAACAGCCAGCAGTTTGCTGCACAACGGGAGTCCCTGGCACACAGACACAGTGGTTGCAGTTTTAGAAGTTTCTTTTGGTCATGTGTCATTTCAAGGGAAATCATGGAGGGAATGAGAGTGGTCTGTTCCTTTTCTAACATTCCTAATTAGGGAGCAACTGTGGCTTCTAGTGCTTGGGGGAAGATGTATCCCTTTCTCCGAAGAGGAGTGTTGCAGCATTTTGCCTACTCACACACCTGTTTTCTCAGGAAATATGAAGGTTCTCATTCTCCAGTGATGCCGGGCATTTCTCTGTAGATCTTCAGACTTCCCAAGTTAGTCATAGCCCTCTAGGCACTTGTGTTAGCTTCTCTCATAGCCAGAACTTGTGCAATGGGGTAGTTTGGACAGGTCCTTCTCTGATCCTCCTTTGTACCTCCTCCAACCCCTGTTTGCAGTCTGTACTCTAAATTGCATACTGCTCAGAGCAGCTGTCTGGTCATGAATGGAATTATGTATGATGCACACATCCTGTCCTATGTCTTCTGACATCCCAAACACGCCCACAAGTCTCACAGCCAAGCGGCCCCAACAGCTCTCGGAGCTGCAGCTGCTGAGTGTCCCCAGTCTTTCTCCCAGTGATGGTGTCTCCAACACTGTCCTCTCCTCCTGCCAATTTCCATGAAATAGCTATGAATGTTTCTGTTGAGACTGTTCCGAGCTAAGATTTATCAGACTCCATTGCTCAAGGTCAAAACATTTGGGGATGGGAAAGGCAGGGAAGAGAGGCTGGTGCCCAGAGCAAGGGACAGAGGGCAGGTTTATTGCCTGGACTTCTTTCTCTTCGGAGATCAGGAGACTGCAGCTTCTCTGGAGCACAGTCTTAGCTGTTAGATCACGTAAGAAACTCAGATAAGACTTGTAGTCTGAGGGAGAGACCTTATTCTTCTCCATCAAGCAAAAGAAATGGACCTAATACTTTGGGGAAAAGGACGCAATTCTAATGAGATGCAAGATTTCATTCACGTTGCTCTTGAGAGGCTTGTTATACTAATAGGCAGTGTTAAACTCTCCCACAAAACTTTTTCAGGAAAAGAAAGGTTCCACTGTTAGTGAGCAGTGCATGATTTCTAGATATCTATTACAATCTGTTTTGTTGAAAGGGGTAGATGTCACACTGCCCAAGGTGGAGGAGGCAGTGAGGATTTTTGCTTCTGAATTCAATTCTTCCTTAAAACATACTTGCAGCATGTTAAGAGCATTAACTGTTTAATCATATTTCTTCATGTTGTGAATAATTTAAAGGGAACTCAGCTTTGTAATCATATAGATTACATATCATGGAGATTGTATAATCTGTGTCTTGGATTTTGTTGGTTTGGATTTAGGTGCTTAAGGTCAGTGCTCAGAAAATAAATATTTCAATGACTAGATCATTATAAAAGTGCTTTTGGTCTGCCTTGAAGCACAGTGTATTTAATACTCTTGAATTTAAGAAATTGTTATTTAGTAAGAGACATTCTCACTTGAGTTCAGTGAAAATATGGAGCTAACATGCAAAGTAGTCATGGACTAGGGGTTGCTTTCCAACTGTGTGGAAAGAAAATGTTTTTAGTTAAGGGGCCCTTCTTTCTGTGGTAAGAGAAACTCATATACTACTGTAATTTCACTTCTTTAGCCCACCCATTATGAAGAGGTCTCATTTTGCATGATAATGTATGATTGACTTCATAAATTTTCCCCAGTATACCCTGCTGGCACCAATATGGAGATATGTCCAGAAGGAACCCAACAGAAATAACTTCTGTGCTGTGATTTGCGACACTCGCCTTCTGTAGTAAAGAAATATAGATTACAGGGATAATTCAGTTATTGAAGGAGACCTTCTGTTGGAATACACTGGTGCAGGTTTCCAAGTCTCTGCATTTTCACTCTGCCTTTCACCTCCCCAAAAAACTGACTCAGAAAATGTTATACCTTTTGTGATACATTAAAGATGCATAACGGAAAAAATGGAAAAGCAATAAAAAAGGAAAATAGGTAAAGTTAACAGCTTCTGTGGTCCGTCCCTGAGATGTGAGTGCATTTGGTCCTCTGTCAGCAGCAGTTGCTTTCCTGAGACTGCAGAGCAACCCGTTTTCCTTGGTGAATATCATTGCAGCTTGTTTACAACAGGCTTGGAATTGGTGGCAGGGTGGTGTAGATAGCGTGCTGAAAAGTCTCACTGTGTACCTTTAAAATGCATGGTAGATCTTACCATTTAGGATGGAAGGAAATGACAGAATAGAGCAAAGCAACTACAGCACATTAGTCATAGTTACACTCCTTCATTACTGCTTCAAATTGAAAAATGCCAACCACTGCACAGCTCGCTGGAGTAAGTTCAGGGAGAACTGCACACATTCAAAGGTCAGGAAAAGGAAAATTATAAACTATATTGTTTTACTGCCTCCACAAAATGATTTATTTTTTCTTTGTCTTACTTTCGAAGTTTAAAAGATAGAGGGATTGTGCCAGGGAATGAAATTTTAGGAATTAAATTTACTTGCAATGCAATGGCTTTTTTATTTGAGTGGAAAGCTTGTCAAGCAGGGCTGTATTTATAGGCATCCTTTGGGAACTGTGCCTCACAAGGTGTGATTTGAGAAGCTTTGGAGGCTGATTTCTGGATATAAGGCATGATAATTTAGCAGGATAGTGGGAGTATTTGACTCTCCTAACTGCCTAATTTAATTTACCATTTTTTATAATTAGCTATAAAGTGCTTCCATTTTATATTTTATATGATTTTCATGTTGTGGGATGACATTATTTTGCACACTTAGAACGTTCCTGACTCTTTCTATTCTAACAAATAACATGTTACAAAATTATACTACTCAAAAATTGTTCTGGTTTTTTTGGCATTTAGGGCTTTTTCTCCTTTTTTGTCTTTTTTTTTTTTTTTCCCCTTTTTTCCCTATTTTTTCAGCACAATCGGTTGTGTGACTGCATGCTCTGGGACTGCATCTACTTATAAACCTAAAACCTATACGTGACTGTGCTAGGAGTATTTATGAGGTAAACATTCCTATGTTGTTATGGTGTTTTTTCCATTAGGTTCTTCTGGTGTAAATATTTTTGTTTGTACAAACTTTATAGCTAATGGATCTCAATGCAATTTTGTCTGAAATTTGTTATATATTCTGTTTGTGTATATGAAAACAGCCAAATACATAATAGTCATTAAATATGTTCTCTGTTTCTGGTTGAGTCTATTGTGTTAATCACAACTATAGCACGGTCTTGACTTCCACTGTTCCCAGTGATGCAAAAACGGGAGATTAAAACATATTCACTCATCGACAAAAATCCCTGTGGGATTCTGATACGACTAATACATTAATAATTGTTATTTCAGGGAAAATAACGTAGATAGCCAGTTGTTTAGGCATTTTGAGAGATTCTTGTTTGAAACCAGTTGGATATATCTTTGTAAAGCACTTGTTATTCCTGTATGTGTGGTAGATTTTTACAGTAATATATTTAATTATAGTTTTTCCTCAAAGTGTAGCTAATTAATGAAGACTCCATTATTTGAAAGCTTTTAGGTGGATTTAACTCAACTGTGCCCTGGGTTTTTCAGCCAAGGTCTCAGAGACCTGAATGCATGACTAGAACTTCCATTGGCACAGGAAGGCTGTGGAGATGCAGCTTGTTGATGGGGACCAGGGTTTGTTTAATACTGTTGTCAGGAAAAAATATCTTCTTATTTACCTGCCTTACTCCACTTGATATTTTCTGAGGGTAAGGTGCAAAACTGAGAGAAAAAACATATGATACAATTCATTAGCAACATGATTTGAGTGGCAGTGTTCTTTTTATGTAATGCAGTTAGTCACTGATGGAGTCTGTTTATGGGGAGTTTAGCAGAAAAGACTCGAGCCGGATGTCTTTATAAAGTAGAAGTATATAGTGAAAAGTTTTCATGGAGTTTCTTTGGGTAATTTTCATTTTGAAGTCTACTGCTATGTTAGGAGAAGATGCTGAGGACCAATTAGCATCAAAACCCCAGAAAGACTGAAATGACAAGGAAGCAGGCATGCATTTCCTATCTCCAGTTAGGAGCATGAAGCCTATGAATTTTGTAACAATATGCTCTCATTTTTGAGATGACTTTAATTGCTTATGTAATAAATTCAGCACTGAATTTTAATCAGTACACAGTTTGTTGATTCTTATTGTGTGAACTTGTAAAAATAACAAGTAATTGTGTGCTGCATAGTAAAAGAATGATATTTTTGTGGATCAATAATGAAGGATTCAGTGATCCTTGGTTAATCCCTAGATATTGATTCCGTGATCTAAATTCATTTTGAGTTGATTTTTCTCTGGCTGTACTGTAGTGCTGTCCTCTGCAATCTTGGTAGTACTCTTCATTTTTTATATTAATATATATTCCGCATTAAAGATAAGTCAAATGAATGAAGCAATTTAAGTGACATTTGATTGCTGAGGTACTTGTTTGGCTTGGGGTGGTTATTATTTCTTTCTAATCATAATAACCAATTTGATGAAACTTCCTCTCTTTATTGTTCAAACAAGGTATAGAGCTTCCAAGAGTTATGTTGCAATTTCTTATTGCCAGTGTCTGTCAACCATAAATAATTGTGTCTGTCTTGATTTTTCTTTACACATCTAGATAGATTGCCCAGCAGAGCAGAGAGTACCAATTTAACACTATTTAGGACAGTATTGTGAAGTCTATCTTGAGCTAAGAATTATCACTCAGGAGATGACAGTGGGAAGCCAAGTTCAAAAAGGATGGTCATAAGAATGTGAATTTCTTAAATACAGTTTCTGTGTGTCGATCAGTTGGGCACAAAATGAAAAGGTTGCATTTCTTTGTGGCCTTTTAACAGAGCAAAGATTTTCCATAAGTGAGAGCTTGTTAGATACCGAATTCCTTCTAAAGTCCGCCTGAAAGCAATTAAATAAGAATGAAACAGTTTTAAACCACCAAAATATAGGATCCCAGATGGTGGAAAAATCACTCTCCTCAGGTACTTAGAACAGGCAATCAAAAAAATATTATATATAAATAAAAAGATATTATATAACTGGATTTCATTGGGTTGTAAGCTATAGGTATCTTAGGGAATAGATAAGAAGACCAATTTCTTCATCCTTGCTGTCCATAGTGAGTCTACATCTTGATTACAGTGCTGGAGCAAGAATCACAGCACACACAGTTGTAGCAGTGAGGCTGGAGGGACTGTCACACCTGCAGAACCTGAGCAGGTTGGTTCTGATCCAGCACTGGCATTGAGGGAATATGGTTTGTCTCACCACTTGAGTGCTTTTTAATAAAAGCACATAGGGATTTTTGCCTGTGCATATTTAAAATCATCAGACTTTTCTTTGTGAGCAGTGTCTGTGGTGGGGATGTTGAGCAGCACCTCAGGACTAAATAGCTGGTAAAGGGATACGGAGTTCCTACTTCCAGAAACATACCAGTTTGAAGCTATTTAAAATTTGGCCTAAAAATTTAAATTTTTAATATTAGTCAAGAAGCTTGATTTTACATATTTAATCAACTGAAATGGGCGGCTACTGGAACCGAAAATGGCTGGTTTATATTACTTCTATTACAATTACTGAAGTGTTAGGTACACAGGAGGAAATAACTTACTTAGCTATACCTTTGAAATGTGAAATGTACTGTTTAAAAATAGTTTGTCTCATTTATATTTTGCATGATATCCACAACTTTGTGATTTAGATTGGACTATCTCGCTTCAGGGAGATATTATGAACAGCTGAGTTGTTGTTTGTTATATGCATATTATTTATACTCCCATCTTGTGTCACATTATCTGCTTGATCATCTAAAGTCAGAAGATTATAGGAACAATTTAGGATATTCTTTCCTCTGCCCCTAAAATCAGCAGTACAGTTCTCTAGAGGGAATCTGTCATTGTCATTCTTTATCTGCTGCTTGGTGCTTGGAATTGTGCTATGCTTTAGTCAAAAAAGCTCCATAGGACCTGATGTGAAACTCAGCCAATTATTTGAAAACCTTTGCAGTGACTTTGCAGAACTCTCAGAAAATTGTAAGCATGGCAGAAAATACCCAAATTTGCCAAATCCCCCTCCTCACAACAAACCAAAACCAAACCCAGAGTCAAGCACTAACTAGAAAACTCAGCCTGGGATATCAGAATCCAGCAATAGTTAAGAGACCTGTACTTGTGTATGTGTGCAGGGATTCCACTGTTGGGAATAAAAGTGTGGTAAGAGAAATCAAATGATCTGGGGCAGTCAGCTAAGCCACAGTCCAAGACATAACTTTTCACTGACTGCTGCCCACTAGACATCTGCTGAGCATTGCTTGTTTAGCCTGATTAAAGAAAACCTTGGAATGATATTTGGCTGTGTGTTTCCATGTATGTGTAAATATAATGAAATGGTAGGAAAAAAATTAATTGCATTTTGGCCCTCCTCCCATTTTTGTATAGTTATTCCCTAGGTCTTTGAAGTCAGTCTTGAGACCCAGCACTCCTACCAGGGAAGTATAGTCACCTAGAGATTATTATTATTGCAGAAAGAGAGTCCCAAAATATGAAGTGAAATTAAATTGCATTGAGCTTAGTTCTAGAAATTTAAGGCTTTAAGTTCAAATCCATGTCATGTGTTACCAGTTTACATTCTGTTGGTTCAGTTAGTTTTCATCAAATTGGCTTTTGAAAAGAGAATAAGGAAAATGTTTAGATAATTTGTGTCTCATCTTGGGAAACCCACATCTGAGTGTGAGAGAAAATGTGTAGTTGCATGTTCTTGATTGGAAGAGCATCCTGTTTACTTTAATTCTTGATCTGGAATCTTGGCACAAAAATTAATCACTAAGATGCCAAGGAGAGCAGTAATGAAATAAATTGCATTTGAAATCATATCTTGATTTGAAGAGATGGAGATCACATTGTTTTTAGATGTTATGCTTCAGACCTGTAATACTCTGGCAGTCTCACTGTCTTACCGAGTAAAATTCTTTGTAAATTCTTTCAACCTGCTCAAATCCGTTACCAAAATATCTTGCTTAGCTCTCACACCTGAAGCCAAATATCCTTCAACACTTCACGAAGTTACAGATGATTGAGCCTAGAGTGTATTTTCTCAGTCACCAAGGCAATTTCTAAGTGGCCTGAAGAGGAATGGGGAACAAAGCATGTTCAGGGACACCTGCCTGTCAGTTGTGTGTGTTATGGGAGGATATCTGTCTCTTCGGTTCTACTCATTGCAGACTCTTAACAATGTTTGAAGCACAAATATTCCTGACAGGTGCTAACGTTGAGCTGTTTTGGATTTTTAAATCCTGCTAACTCTTTCACTCTGTAAAATTGTAGGCCATGTAAGAGATTTAGCTTTTGCTTGTGGCCTTTTAAGTTGGATTTTAAAGGTTCTACACGCAGCTTACAAGCGACACTGCTGGGTGGTGAAATAAGAGGTGACATCTCTGAACCTCTGTCTTGGGAAAGAAGAATGGTGTTCCTACTCAGAGGTTGGATTCACAGGTGAGGAGCTTAGGGACTGATCACCAAGATTTGAATGATGGGTAGAAGGCAGAGCTGCTGACTGCAGATGGTGGCATCCACCTGGTTCTCCGGTGCATCTGCACAAGAGCCCTGCATCAAACATCTCCTAACGAGTCACTGACAGCTGCTGCTTCACTGGGGCAGCAGCACATTATTGAGCAGGCTCTGCTCTTCCTTCTGCTGCAGAGGAAGGTATTTAGGGTGCCCAGTGTTTTCCATAGCAATGAGAGGTTGCTGACCCTCTTATGGCATTCTGGTGTCTGAAATACATCCTCATGGCTGAGCAAGTTGGAAACAGCTTCCTTTACTGCCTCTTGTGGCTGTGGATGTGCTGCACTTGGGTAGAGTTCTCCAGTTTTCCTTTCTGGGTAGAACAGGAGCTTAAAACCACAGGCAATAGAAGACCAAGCAGGAAATCTGTTCTCAAGCCTTTGGTTCCTTATTCTGGAATAAACAAAACTGCCTGGAAATGAGACAGCCTGTAAGTGCTGAGAAATTGCAGGTATGTTCCTGGAGTAGGCTTTGCAACATAGAGGGTGCATAAAGCTGGGTCAAGAACAGAATTAGAAAGATTTAAGCATAAATGGCAGCTTTGCTTGTGGTCGACCTGTCTGGCTTCTCAGTTTCTCTCTTTGTGAAATGGGTTTACTGACATAAATTACAGAGCACACGGTGAGGATTATGTGATTAATGCTTCACATGGTATTTTGTGAATGCAAAGTGCCATCTGTCTTCTAGGTGAAAGTGTTAGGAGCAATATATAAACCTGAAGAGTAAAGATTCTGTTAGAAATTTAGTAGTAGCTCTTAACATTTTAATTCTTTAAAAGTAAACTTGACTGTATGTAGATTTGTCTTCAGACTGTAGTATTTAAAAAGCATAGTTATTTCAACCATGTCATACTGCAAATTATTTTTGTTTAAAAATAGAGTTCCTATCATGTTACATCTTGTTTGATTACATTTTTCAATCTTTCCATCAAGTTTGCGTTTTTATTTTAAAATACAAAACTATCCCCCTCAATGTCAAACTCTTGATATTTTGTTTGAGGGGAGCTTTCATTTTTGTCTATTCAGAGTGAAAACAAGTGGTGAATTTGCAGAATTTTCACTAAAAAGAAAATGTTGTTTTCCAGTTCTTTAAACTATTTAAATAATTGTAATGCCAGAACTGTACTGTATCTCCATGACTGGCAGTTGTGTCTGTACATGTAGGTAGAGCAAGTCCATCAGGATTGTTTTCCAAGAGGCAAAGTGAACTGCTGCTCAGTGTGGAGGCAAGCCTACTGGAGCTGGAAGCAGGTTCTTTTTTATGTGCTGGCCATTACATATTTTAAAGCCAAAAGAGCTGCTTGGGTAACATAAGTTATCTTTGTACCAGAGTGAAGGATATTCAGTGAACAAATAACTGCTTATTTTTGTACACTATGAATTAGGGAACTAGAAGGTTATTCAGTGGTTGTCGTGATGATTTTGTGGGTGTTGTGGTCATCACTGATGTGTAATTCTACTCTTGAGTACTTTCACAATGTTTCGTTTGTTCATAAATATTCTAGTTACTCTGCAGATAGATTTCTTTATGCTTAAGCAGCTACTGTAAGTATTTGTATGGAAGAAAAGAAACCTTCAGAGTAATACCACTAGACTTGAAGATTCATAATCAATGTGGAATATTATAACTGTGCATTGTAGGTTTCTCATTACCTTTTCTAGTTAAGAATTCAGTTTTAAAATACTCTTTTCCATTTACAGACTCCTGTGTCTAGAAGAGTGTTTGACAGGATTTTTTTTCTCTTTTTGTGCTAAGGAAGGGTAAAGTGACAAGGAGTTGCACACTAGAGATGTCAGTTCATAGCATCCTGAATCTGGAATTCCTAATGAACTCTCTTCTGTGCCTCATAGATGATATGCCAGTGCATTTCAGCTTCAAGAGGATAGAAGTACAAAGCAGTCAAGGGTACCTTCCTTATCACATAAGAAGAGAGGTTAAAAATACAAAAGAATGAGACTGTAATTCTGAATGGGAATGTTCTATTATTCATAAAGTATTTTGTTTCTGTAGAGAATCATATTATGAGATGACATTCAGATCTTATTACTCCTTTTGTTACTGTTGTGCTATGCAGCTGTTCCACATTAGGGGGCTTCTCCTCCATTTGTTTTGCAGAACAATCCTTTTTCAGTATTTATTTGTATTTTTAGGGTGTGGTTAGAGAAGAAAACTTGTACTTTCTTGGATTTTTGGCTATATTTAAAAATATGTATTATTTTTTCCTGAGCCACTAAGCAATGTGATTATATACAAGAAATTAATACCAGAATTAAAGTGCAGAAGAAGTAGAAACAGAATTATAAAAGAAAAAAAATACAAAATACTTTAAAATGCTTGTGTGCTATGCATTTATAGCACTCTTCATATGTTCCTATACAATTCTGCATTTTAATTGTGACACTTCAGGAGTAATACAAATGTTTTCCACAGCTCATTTGTATGTGGTGTAATAATTCTCCCTAACTGGTATCTCTTTGTGGGGCTTGTGTTCCAAGTGGGGCACAGGAACTGCCTCTCTGTGGTTGTCTGACATCACTTGTGGCTTCCAGTTAGTAAGGACAGTTTTTCTGCAGAAAATTCTGTTTTCCATTTCATCTTAGGGATATTTGGTTCTTCTCAATCTGACACCATGATTATCCACTGTATACCTGAGCAGAAATTTGGATAAATAGTACCGAAATAGAGCACCCTGCAAATCAGTATAAAATATAGATAATAATCTATGGAGGTGACTGATTTAGATCTGCTATTCATTCCTTATGGGGAAAAATCATACCACCAATTTTTCTCTGTAGCACCTATATAGGCATTTGTAGCAGTGCTGTTTCCAACAAACCTCCTGTTTAATGCTAGGTAGGAAAAACACCACACTGCAATCTCTTAGTAGCTCTGGTGAATGAAAAATATTTAGTCTTCGACATGATTCCCTCCTCTGGAAAGGGATCTGCAACTCCCTCCGCATTGCATCAGCTTAACAAATTCACTACCAAGGGTCAAAGGCTGCCGTGCGTGGAAAGGCTGGCACAGGAGGGAAGAGGAGCTGCAGCTTCTTGTGCCACTTCGTTTTTCAGCAGAAGAAGCTTCATTTATGGTCCCACCAGTAAACTGTTTGGATACAGGCACAGCAAATCATGCATAAATGCATGACTGTGGGTACACAATTGTGTAGATGGTAGGAAAAGGAAGCAATAAGAAAGGCAGTCAAGATGCTGTAAAACACAGAGCTCCTGCAAGCACTCTCTTACATATGCAAACACATAGATTACCTGTCTCACACCCAGAGATTTTGTCACATAAACTAACAACTGTGATCTCTATGTGACATTAAATAGCCAATATTTACAATTTATCAGGCTACTGAAACAGGACAGGTGAGTTTCAAGTTTGTAAACAGGAGAGCCTGTGGAACTGGGAGGTTTCAAGAGCAAGAATTTTCATGCTATAGTACAGAATTCTGAAGTTTGAAATGAAAAAGTAGCTTTGTGAGCAGATGAGAAGTCATGTAAGAAATGCAGCCTGCATTTTGGCATGGACACCTGCACATTGAAGGTACTGCACACTTGTGAGTTTTTTTTGTTTTTTGGGATTTTTTTTAACGTGTATGAATATTAAGAGAATCAAAGTCTAAAGTCCCCAGTAAGAAATAAGCAATTTTCTCAGTCCTTGTGATCTCTATTAATAGCTTTCATCCCTGATGAATGCAGGGATTTACATAACAGAGACAAACATACAAGAATCTCTGCATAAGAACCCAATATCCCCAACCTCCAGCCCTCTGAGAACTCCATTCTGAAATAATAGGCACCAGACAAAACAAGATCTTGTGGCATGTGGTGAGCCACCAGACCCTTGTTGTTTGCCACTACGTTTAATTTGTTTCTTTCTATCTCCTTGGCTGATAATTGGAATACTCAACCTATGACTTTTAATAAGCTGCCAGTCCCAAGGTTAATAGACTGAAGTTCTGTAGATGCTTTGACTTCTTGTGTTTGAAATAAATAATCTGCAATAGAAAATGTAGATCAAGACCTCAGAAATCAAACTGACTAATTTTACAAAGAAATGAGAGCAATAGAGTACTGTTAGTTACAATTACTCTTCCTCTTAGCACATTTTATCTTTGTTTCTTTTTGTTAGATAAATGCCTATGCAGACAGATATATTTATGAATCTAGACATGTATGTGGTTCCTGCAAATATATCTGCCATTCTGCTTCCTTGCTTGCGTTCTCTCTTTCTCCCCAAAGCTGTATATCCCTGTGATTAAATATATATCTAGGTGTCTATGGCAATTCCGTAACTTTTATATGGAGGGGGGAGCTGTAATTTAATTATTTTTTACAATTTACATTATGATCTGTGGCAAAATAATTGGGAAAAATCACAACCTGTTTCAAAGTTACATGAGACTTTAAATGATGACCCACGTGCTCAGTGTTTTGTTGTAAATCAGAACTAAGACTTGTAGAAATGTGATGTGGAAAGGACAAAGGCAGAAAGAAAGCCTGAAAACGTCATTAGTCTGCTTTTACATGAAAATGATTGAACAGGTATTATAAGGAAGAGGTATTATATTAGGAAATTGAAATACTACAAAGTAATTTGGCACTCAAGAAAAAGTCAGGTGTTATTGTCTTTGTTTGTTTTCCATTATTACATTTAACATGTATCTTACAAGCTTAAGCTTTTAAGGGTTGACTATTAATGTTGACTATTAATAAGACTCAGAAGACTGTGATTTCCAGAAAAGTAAAGCAAATCTAATATTGTGGTGCTATTTAAAAGTTGTAAGTTTGGCTCTTTTGACAAAATTGCAGAGAGATTGATGTAAGTTTTAGTTAAAAACGCTGATGAAAGGAAAAGAAAGTGATGCTTATCACTGTAAGTTTGCAGCAAATGGTTCTTATGGGACTGGCTGCGCAGACTTCGATTCCAAGTTGTGCTGATAAAGCTGATAATACTTGTGTAAAATTTCTGTGTGTCCTTCAACTTAGTGTCACTTGTCACTGCCAGTATTTTTATCACTAGTCAGGATGAAAGCACTGGATTCTTACTATTCAGCTTTGTAGATTACACAGACCAGGGTGTCAGAGGATGACTTCATAACACCAAGCAAACCTGGACACAGTACCTAATTTGAGTGTTAGAAAAATTCCCCTCAGGTTTCTTACAGCCTCTGTAACCCCCACTGCAGACCTGGCTGCTGTCCTGATACACTGATTTCCTTGATCAGAAAGCAGTCCTGGTGATAAAGTCAGGAACAATTATAACCTTGCATTTCCTGGGACAAGCTGAAGTCTTCATTCTCTGCTGGCTGGACACCATATCCCCTCACGCCTGCACACCCCTCGTAGTTACCCAGTTGTTTTCTGTCTCACAGGTCAGCCTGGGTCCCTGGCAGTCATCTAAGCTGAAGAGAAGCAGGTAATTCCAGGAGGCAATTTATCCTGGTTACCTGAGACAGTTGCCATAGGACAAGAAAATTGCATTCTAGAGAAGTCTTGCATTTTCCCCTGAGGACTGGCTATAAACTGGATTTAAACACATTTAAACTATTCTAATATTTAGATAGCTAAAGTTAGGTGAAGTGAGCACAAGGTGTAGCACGAAATGAGTGGGGGAGATTAAGACTCTCATGTTGTCATATTTAAGACCCAGGGAGGATTTTCGCTTGGTTCACCTCACAGTGTCTATTAGATTCAAGAACAGAAGAAATATTTCTTTTTCAGCATCTTGAGAAATTTTGTCCACAGGAAGGAATCTGGGATGGAGACAACATTTCTAAACCTCTGCTCTCGGGTCCTTCCCCTGCCCTTGCTAATAGAAATAGGTTTGCCATTTCAAGTGCTACCAGGCAGCATTTGCAGCAGCTCTTGACCGTCTCACTGACTGCAAGAACAACATTATCTGAGAAGAACCTACATTGCCCAAATCCTTAGATGCCCATAACAATTCCTAAAGAATATCACTCAACAGGGACATCTAAAGAAGAAATAAAAGATAGTTTACTTACTCCAGAAGTTGTGAGCTGCTTTCAAGTAGTGTCTAAAATTCAGTGTCAGGTAACAGGCTTTAGAATTATCTATAGAGACCCTGAAGAAATGGCAAGGAAACCTGTTTTTATTCTATTCACAGTTGGGCACTTGGCTACTTCAAATGCTGCCTATACTCACATGACTACTCCAGAGTAGCTGCTTGTTGGGGTAAAGGCACTGCACATATTTGTGTATCATCAGACACGGGGAGTATGATCCAAATAAGGGAGTAACTAAGAAGCTTTTGACGGGGAACTGTACTTGCAAGTAATAATTTTCCTTCTGTTCTGATCCCCGTGCAATTTATCCTGAAGTCATTATGTAAAGAAACTGCAGGCTTTCCATCAGAAAGGCAGCTGTGAGGAGTGTTCATTAGAACAGCAGACAGAGCAGTGACAGCAAGGGTATTTGCCTGTCCTCCTCCTTTCCTCCCACAGAGAGCAGGAGCAAGCATGCCTGTGACTGGTTCCCACCTTATACCTCTTCAAGGAAGATTCTTTGAAAGTCTCTGACTCCAGTCTTCTGACTTCCTATTTTCCAGAACTAGATATGCAGATAGAAGTTAACTGAGTGCACTGCGTAACACGGGATGCTGGACCCTGGTGTTTATTATATAGACACAGAAACCCCTGGGAAGTAGCAGCTAATTCAGGTGGATCACGGGCAGCCAAAACAGAAGAGGCCTGGGCATTCATGGCCAGTGCTGGGCCATGTTGGATGGGTGCAAGTTTGGGGTGCTTTTGACTGTTAGCATTTTGTGACAAACTTCACGGCCTCTCTGAAGGAGAGAGCAATACCAGGTGGCACTGTGGAGTGGTATTTTATTTCCTTTCATACCCAGCTTTCTGCTGGTCTCACGTGAGCTGTATTTCTTGCACCAGTGGGGAGCTACAAGTATGAGCTGCTGTTGTGGCACAGCAAGAGTTCTTTACTTCTGTGTAACAGGAAAGGAGAAAGGAGGACAGGGTGGCCTAAGGGTTTGCAAATCAAAGGCAAGAGTGTGGTAAGATCGACACACGTCAGCATGTGGGGGCTATCCAGAGCTCATTGTTGAACAGGAATATTCTTGAGCACAAGCTAAGTCCCTTGTATTCACTGAGGGCTGATAATGTGTGCTTGTACGGCTACTGCAAACAGCCCATGTGTGGGAGCTTCGTATCCCTGGCGGTTTTGTAATTATTTGCTGTTTGTATGTTATAAAAATTCAGATAATGAGCAAATATTGTATGGGTCAGGGTATAAACATTTTTTAAAAACTAAGTTTAGTCAGTCCTTGATGCTTGGTAGTCAGGCAAGGAGAAGTCAGGTGGAGAGGTGGCAAGTTATGCTGCCCTAGAGCCATGTAGACTTATGTGAAAATGTCCTACTTATGCAAATGGATCATAAAAAAGGATGGAGTCTGGCCCCCGGCACATTTAATAGCATTCTTAGACTTTGCCAGGCAAGTGCTGCTTCCTGCCTTGTGCTTTTGATAGATGGAAAGTTACTGCTAATGCATTTTTAACTCTGAGTATTGTAGTGAAAATGCCACTGACTGAAATGCATTCTCTCTTCCGCACATGTTGGCTCCTTTAACATGTCAAATGCTGCTAAGTAGATAAAAGGGGTGTCTGTGATGAGATGAATCTACTTGTGTTGCCCAGTTTATGGACTCTGTTCTTTGTGCCCGTCATTTCTTGTTCCTACTGGTCCATCTTAATCCAGACCCTCAGTGGTGTGAGAGCTCAGATTGACTCCTCGAGGGCCAGAGGTGACAAAGGTTGAAGTCTGAAAACAGCACAACTCCAGGCTGTGGTGCTTTGGCTCCCCAGACTGCTCCAAATTACGCACAGCAGCAATTTATGAATCTTTGTGGAAACAGACTTCAAGCTATACTGTTTCAAAATTAAAATATTTTCCCTTTCTAGCTACTGATTGCAGATATCTTCCTTTTGCTAGTCTAGCATCCTTTGTTTAGGCATAAACTACAAACTGATATAACATGATTTTGGCATTATTATCTGATGTAAAGAGCTAAATTTTGGTACTGATTTGCTTTCTTGCACACTGGATTTTTCAGTCATCTGCAACCTGTTCTGCTGATTTGGATTATGACAGATTTTTAGCATCATTTCCTTAGGAAATGACATTTATACGCTGGTACTGCATGTCTCTGTTTTGCACCTGTTTTTCATTTCTTCTCCGTGTTCCTGCTCCCTGTCTGCCTTGCATGGTTTTTGAGCAGGCATTATTTCTTACTTCATCTGTGCAGGACCTAGCCCCTTGCCTGTAGTTTTGCTTTTGGGACCTGAAGGGATTGGTATTTTATAGTGCAGATAAAATGCACTAGGATGTCGTGAACAAACCATCTTGTCTGCCTTCAAACCAAGACAAAAACTGGGCTGAGATCGAAGCATCCCCTGGAACCAGCCTGTGCTTTGAACCCATGAACCAGCTTTGGCCAGGAAATTTGGTCTTCAGTAGTGAGAGGGGAAGGGGGATGTGTGCTCAGAGGTGCCCTGGTAACCAGATGGAGATGTTTGGGTGCAGGAGGAAGACTCTGGCTGTTCTCCCTCACTTCCCCCTTTCTTTCAAGGAGGGCTTGAAGCATGGTTGACAGAGATGAACCAGAGTCCTTATGAACGGGGACAGCACAGGGGGAATCTGAGTCACAGTTTGTAACCTCCTGCATAGCAAGGGCCAGCAGTCATTGAAACGCAATCCAGAGGAGCCGTTCTGCTCCTGTTTAAGCCCACCTCAAATTTGCTAATAAACCAAATTTGGGGGAATTCTTTCTCACTATGAGGAAAAAGATCGGATTAGCAATCTTTGAAGAAAGTCCTTGTTCCCTTGGCCTGTAATTCCGCAGTAATTGGTACTTTGGAGGAGGATCTAACCTTTAAGTGAAACCGAGCCTGTAGTAATTTTTAGGAGCAGTGCCTACTCACTGAATTGTGAAAAATACAGGGATTACTATATGGGTCTTAAACCTTATGGAAACACTTTGGACTTCTATAGGCAGCTTAATCTAATCTAAAGGGGGAGCATGGTTCTAAATGTATTTTCTAGTGAGCTCTGTACTCCTAGAAGCAGTAGAGAAAATTGGTTGACCAGCTAATGGGATTAGGCGACCACATTCAAAGGTTTACAGTCCACTTTGGAGTAGCTAATCGAGTAAGATGGATATTTCTAATATTCATAGCTTTAATTTTTATGTTTTATTAAAGTATGAAAGTCTCAGTGGCTGCTTGGAAGAGAGCTGGAAGGTCTCCTGAGGGAAGATTGTTTAGGGCAAAATAAACCAGAACAACAGGAAAAAGAGGCAGAGAAGAAAATTTCTTGAGAGCTTCTATCGTGCTGGGGTGTTTGTACATCTACACGAATTACTCAACTAGCCTTATATTCTTATTATCTTACTGTGATGGTTTCATTGACAGTGGAGGAAACTGTGGCTTAAGAAGCTAGAATAAAGGCTTATGGAAGTAATAATTGTTTTTAGAGTTATCTGAAAATGCAGCTGCTTTTTCCTGTTTCAGCTGTTGTAGTGCTTGGAAGGAGACACAAAATGAAAGGACCACAGGCTGAATCTTCCTGCATCTTCCAGCAGCTGTAGGAGTAGAAGGGTGGTTCTCCCTCTTCTTTCTTTCTCTCCAGCATGTCATCTCTGTGACCTTGGTTTCTGAACAAAATGCAGGTGTAAGTCCATCTCCATGTCCTTATTGCCTCTGGCATGAGTGTCAGCTCAGGGTGTAGGTGACAATGTCAGTATTTCTGTGCAGGGTGTGGGACTGAGGTTGTGCTGCCTGGATTGTATGGAGCCATCTGGAAAAGCCTGGAGTGCAGGCAACCAGCGAGGTTTGGGCAGTTTTCCCAACTCAGCCAGACTGTATGACACTGGTATCACACTGATATCAAGTCCCGAACTGTCAGACCTCCAGTCTGAGTTATTTTAAATCTTTTTACAGCTCAGTAGGCTGTCAACGTTAGCACCCATTTGGACAGGGACAGCTGTGAGTGGAGAGAAGAAAACCCCATAGACAAACTGTTTCTCAGCCCTGAGAGCAGGATCTAGAGGGGAATCAACTATTCCCACACATGCAGTAGGGATGGCCAGAGCTGTGGGAAGTCATGGCAGGCCTGCAGGGCAAAAGGACTTCCTCGCAATTAGATTTTATCCCAAAGCTTTTGGATGGGAAAACACCTGTGGCTGATTGAGCCAGAGCGCTGTGAAGGCACTGAGGCACTTCTGGCTCAGTGCTGAACAAGGAAGGCTCCCAGTGAGGGAGAGGGTGGATAAAAATGTACATTTGAAAGCATCTCCAGTGGAACATTATCCAAATAAGAATTGAAACAAGCATGCTACAGGCCTTAGGAAAAAAAGGGATTTGAACAACATCTCTAAGATACTGTTAGGCATAAGAAACCATCCTGATAATGAACATACAGAAGTCTGCAAAGATAGTGGGGAATTAACCCCATTAACTTGAAAGAGGGGGGAAAAAAAGCACATGTCATGAATGTTTACTCTCCTTCTGGTATTTGAAAGTGTTCTTATTTGCATGGCCAACTGAAAGCTTTTTTTGTGGGGATTTTGTAGGAGTAATATTAATATTAACTTTGTGTCTTTGTTGCTTTATTTTATTTCTTTGAAACAAGTAGTAAATTTACCATTGCAAAATTGAGATTTTTTTTTTTCAGTTGTAAAATTTATCTCCGCTCATTTGTCATGAAAATTTGCCCCTTAGGACTAGTTTGAACAGTATCCCAGGTGTTTAATGTTGTTCACCTAATGAAGGCACAACTCATGAAAACAACTATTGAACTGTGGTACACTTCATGAATACTGAGGAGGCATTCAAATTTAAAATGCATGTAGTAGTAACTGGGTCTATAAACTGCTGCTCCCAAAGCCTCGATGCTGGATGCATATTTCTCCATATGAACGTTTTTCACTTGCATGTTTTCCTATTTACAGAGGCAGTTTGTATATCTCCATTTAGCTTCATCAAGCCAGAGAGAGCACAGTTATAATTAGTTTGGCTGTGGAGGGCTTGGCAGACTTTTTTGTGAAATACTCTAGTTCATAACATGCCTTACTAGTCACATTTCTGCCCTCTTAAATAAGAGGAAATGGATCGTAGATGGATGCAAATAATGTAGGAGAGGAGGGAAAGAGCAAAGAAAGAAGGCTTTTATATCCAGGTGTTGGGGCCTGCTGTGCATCACACATTGTTAAAAGAGCCCCTTTTATGAAGATGAGGCATGAATATGCGTGGATTAGGAGAAACCTGCTGAAACGTGTCAAAAATGCATTTTAACAAAAAAAAAAAAAAAAAAAAAAAAAAAGAAGAACCTGACCCAGCTTGCACCTCTGAGAGAGGAAGGGAACCAAATCAAGGGATTTGTGTACGCACTGAGCTCTACAGGAGGTCTGCACTAATGTGCCACTGAGATGCTTCAGCAAAGCTGGAGGGGTCTGGGAGGAGAGCGTACCTGGTGTGCATACCCAGGGATGTCTTGGGGTGAAGCTGCTGGAGAAATGAGCTGTCACCCTTACTACAGGAGAGCTGCAGCTCTGTCAGTCGCAGCCTGAAAAAACTAAGTCTGTATTCTAGGTTACTGAAATGAAATAGACGTTGTTGTCTGCCACCCTGATGACAAAACCACTTTTTCTTTCTCTCTTTTTTTTTAAGCTTCATTTTGCGGTGCCTGGCCCACAGGTGGGGGGGTTTTGCTCTCTTCTCTGAGCTGATGTTGCTTAGCTCTGCTAAAAATGTGTATCAGCATTTGCCAGATGCAAATCATTGTTCTTGACAGATTATGCAACTTGGATTATAAAAATCCAAGATTTTTCTCTTTCTGTCTGAAAATTTGCAACTTGCCAATATAGTGGGAGGCATTAGTGTTCTCACTGAGTTATCAGAATTAGGCATATTTGCAAATTTAGGCTGGCCAGAAAGTAGGAGTTCTGTTCAGAGAAAAAAAAATGCTTCAAGTCCTTCTATATTTTGTTACTGAAATGGCTGTTGAATTTCTCATTAAAAATCACTGTGAGCATGTAACACAGCACAGAACAGTCAGGATGCTCATAACAGGAGACAGATCTGTGTGCAGAATAACCAGGCTCCATAGAAATGCTCAAATCCCCATATTGTCATCTGCTCTGAGATCACTCAGTGTCTGGAATCTTTGAATTTTTCTTTCCTTTTTTTCTTTTTAACAAGTAATTTTTTTGTAACCCTGAAAAATATTTACTTGTGAACCAACACTAAGTGCAGCAGAAAAATAAAAAAGCATGCCAGATAGCTCTCTTTTTCAACTTTAGCTATATCCCAAAATAGCTGTAGACCTCATTCTGTTCCAAGATCTGCAGTGCACATCTCTGCTCTGATACGCTGCTCTCTCTGTGTGTCCTGTATTTTTAGCGAAATCAGTGGGAGTTCAGAGTATGTGGGACTGCAGAATCCTCGATCTTCGTTGCTCACCTGAGGCTAGGTTATTTTTCTGTGTTTGAAATGGACATGCTGCTTTAATATTAAAAATAACCATACAAAATTTCGTAATTGTTGCAGCCTGGTGGTCAGTGTTTTGCATTTAGCCCTTTGATGAACTCTTGATTCTGAGGATTTATCCCACTTTTGTTTTTATATTGAGGACCACCATGTATGGACACTGTAGATTCACCCCTGCCATGATCCCTGTGGCTGAGCTACAAGCTGAGCTACCAGATTTGGTAGATTTTGGGCCATATGTGTTGAAATGGTGAAAAGTGAAATGGAGAGTTGTGAAGAAGTAAATTTCTTAGCTGTTGTGCTTGAAAGTCAGGCACTTAACATAATTTTAATGCAGCTTTTGTGTTTGAATTAATATAATAAATGTCAATGTTGAATAGCATAAGGTCATATTTTACTACTTTGACCAGAAGTGTCATCTCTGAGGATTCAGTTTTATTACTATTATAACAGTCATGCTGGATAAGGTCACTGATACATCTTTCAGTATGAAGTAATATATGAATGAATAGTTTATACCAACTTTATTCTCCGCAATGTGCTGTGAGATGTATTGACAAAGATCTGCCCTGGATCCACTCACATGTAACTCTGGAGCTGCCGCAGTAGTGCCTTGCTTATGCTCATTAGGGCCTTAGTCTTTGCAAAGAAATGAACCTTTGAGGTTTGTACTCTGCTACTTCAAAAGAAAAAGGGCATTTTCTTCAGCAGTGTAGATATTTAGTGAAAAGCGCAGCTATACACCACACAGCGTGATGAAAATGATCCAGCTTTTGCATACATACACTTTGGTTGAACAACAACAGACCCCAGCAGTGCTGGATTTCAAAGGTAAATACATCAAGAGTTTGTATCAAAACCTGTGCGCGCCCTATCTGCTTATAAAGAGAGACTACACTGATCTCTAAAGCTGAAGTAATTGGACACCTACCTGCATATTTACATTCCCTGACATGGTGTTACAACTACTTTTTTGTGGTTTCCAAAGTGCATTTGTACAAGGCGCAATAGATATCCTTGATTTTTCTTTGGAGTGAAGGGCTGTGCTCCAAGTGAGGCCATCTTTGTTGCCCCCTGTTGAAACTCTGGCACTAACGAGTTTCTTTTTCTGTTTGGGATTTCTCCCTGGTTTGTTTTTTAAAGAATTTTTAATGAAATTTTATCATGTGAGAATGAAATGCTACTCAACTTATTAACTTGTTTATCTTACTTCCTTGGAGAAAATCACCAGTTCTTGTGGAAAATGAGAGTGGAAAAAAATGTAGGGGTTAAAAGGTTTCGCAACATCCAGTGCTGTACTGAATTATGTAAGGCAAAAATATTAAATAATAATATATTCCTTATTGCAAATAGCCTGTTTGGGGATTTATGCAGCAGGATGTATGGATCCCAGGCTCCTTTCTTCTCTACTTTTTTGAGGGAATTTAAAGCATTTTTTAAGCTAAAAAAAGTTGTTTTCTTGGAAATTTTTTGCCTTTTTAAAATTATTTTTATTTACTCTCAAGGCTTAACATTATTGAATAGCAAAACTATTTTGTAAAGCTGAAGTCCCTAAACTGTTTCTGCTTTGTGTGGTTTGGAGTGCAAGCAATATCAGTGTGCTGCTCCTGCTGTCAGTCAAGATCTCCTATAGCTGCAGCAGCAGATTTGTGTGTCCCATGCCAGAGGAACTGGGCTTCAAATCTTGTTTGACAGCTCTAGAGGGGCTTGTGCTGTGCATGCATCTGTTTTTTGTAGCGAGAGCTACGTAATGGAGCAAGTTGGATATTTCAGTTTCCTTTTCCTGCTGGCTTGATCTGTGCTCTGAGCACCCCTGGGCACAGCCAAGGTGTGGCATACAAGGGGAGGGCTGTGTCCCTCCTTGCTGCCTCCTGCTGCCTGCAGTGGAGCTCCTGCCTGCCCACGGATCCACTCCCTGGGCTTGGTCAGCAGCACAATCAGCCACGCTTGGTGTTTGCCTTGCCTGTGCCCAAGGCAGGGCGAGTGATCGGGATGTGCTACCACCTACACAGGTGCTGTGGGGGAAGAGGGCTGCAGATGTCCCAGCTGTTCAGCCCAGCCTCTTGTCCATCAGTGTTAAACCATGTTGCAGCAAATACATTTTGGAATCCTTCCCCTTGAGGAATCTGCATTAGGGTAAATCACTTTCTTGACATCTGCTTCCACAATGTTTTGTTTGCCATTATGTGCAGATGTTTTCTTTTGTATTGTACTTGCCAGAGTGGGAACATTTTGTTCTCTGATGTATTCAGAATGATTTTTAATTACTTTAGCCTTCACCTATTGGGACTTTTATTTCTGAAAAATTTTTATAACGTGCAAACAGAGGAAGCAGGTGTGTACGTGCAGGCGCATAAGCTAAACCTCCGAGAGAGAGTTTTAGGTTTTGGTACGTTTGGAGGGTTTTTTGATAGATCAGTGGCAGTCTCAAAATGTCATCCTCTAAAACACACTTGTGTTAGCTATGTTAGCTAAGACAAGAAAATAATCTTAAAAATGGTATTTTAAGATGTTCATTACTCTAGTAATCTCTCCTGCTTTGTTAGAACAGATTTACTTTTGTCTTGTAGGTTGCCCTAAAGCACATTGGGGAGGTTGTAGATGTTTTGATATTGGAGTTCTGAACAAGGCAACTCATTCTGAGTTTCATTGCACGTACACCTCTATATATCTATAGCTTACACAGGTTTAAAGGAAATCAATTAGCAATTGACTATTGCAGAGTAATGGCGATAACATCTGGAAGTGTGGCTAGTTAGATCTAAGTCTGAGCAAGTCTTTTGAATTTTCCAGTACTTGTTGAGGTCAAAATTACTGGGAGACGAGGGAGCTCCTCTTTGCAGTATTTCATTATTTTAGGATTTCTGTAAGAGCAGATAAAAATGCAGAGTGTGTAATTAAAAAGAACAGATGGGTTATCAAATGTTTCCAAATCTAAGATCTGTAAGACAGAGCTACTGTCAAGGCATTCTCTAAGTGGCCCCCATGGCTTTGAGCTCTGTCTTTGAGCTCCTGTTGACCTCTAAAGTGTGCTGGAAAGCTTGTCCCTTCCCTGAGGCTGGGGAAGGGACATATGGCTACTGGATGTAACTTGTGGTGCTTTCCTGCTCAGTCTTTGCTGGCTGGAAGGGCCAAGTGAAACTGTCCAAGATGCCCAAGGGTAAACACACTCTCCTGAACAAACTGAAAAAAAGATTAAAGCACGTAAAGCAACACAAGTTAGACTATTCTTTCTCAGCAGCAGAGTTTGCTTTTTGCTTTATTCAAACATTGGTTCCCCGTTCCTCCTCCCATTGGAAAACATTAAATTGTTATAAGTAATACTGAGTGTTTCATGAATTTTGTAATACTTCAGGTCATAGAGGTTGCCAGGAAGTCTAGTGTTTTACTTCTAAATGTGGGCCTCTTGGTGTCTTGGCAGCTGCAGGTGGAGGTTTAGGTGTCAAAGTTGTGCTGCATGTGTGGTGTCAGCTCTGCCTGTGAGCAAAAGCTGCTGCTCCATTTTCCATCCTTCTAATTGCTATTAAAGGAGACAGCAGCAACCTCACAGCTGGCATCTCATTCCATCAAAGCAGTGATAGACTATATTCAAAAAAACTTCTCTCACTTCAAAATCCTTTATTTTTGGTGACAAATGTTGGGGTATATTTGCATACAAATCACTTTCTTCCAGGAAAAAAGCTGATTTTTTGTTGTTGTTGTTTTTTAATGCTTTCTAAACACAGTTTGCCTGAAAGTTTTATGAGCCAGTCTTCTGTTTTCATACACAATCTGATGAGCTGCTTCTGGAATAGAAGATACTGAAACTACATTAAATTGCTTTTTCGTTCCTCTTTTGAAGACATCCTAAGCATATCTCCTATAGAACAAGTTCCCTTGCCTCTTATAATTCTTTGGCTTCTCATCTCCATTCATACCTTTGCTTATCTTGCACATATAAATTAGTAGTACAAATATGTTTGTGTCTGGCATCATGGCTGCAAGGGTTTTTTTGAATTGTTCACTATTGGTTTAACAATTTTTTTCAAGTTTGGTTTAAAAGATTGGGGGTTTTATTCATTAACTTTCCATTCTAATCAAGTGTCCTGAGAAAGTGGTAGTCAAATGGAGATTTTTATTTACTCTTTCTGATTGGACGTATCGTTTAAGAGAGTTTCATTCTCTCCTTCTGAAAATCTACCCTATGGAAGCCCTTTTATCTCTTGGTGACTGGTTGCATGGCAAAAACATCTCAGCCTAATCTATCCTATCCTTGGACACCATTTTATCTCCTCTGCAATTGAATTTGTCTGTAGTGGAACCAACATTCTTTTTATCACGGAAGGTCTGATCTTCAAGCTTTCACCTTCAAAAGCACAGCCATCCTTAGGCAGACTGGTAGCTCAGAATGATTTATAACCGAGGAGAACTTTGAAGTTCCTATAAACAACCAAAAAAGCACTGTTTTCTGCCCTTTTTAGTTACACTGCTGTTTGCTTGCTTATGCTTAGGCATCTCTTGTGTCTTCCATTCTGTATCAGTGACAAGCAGCCAGGAATGACTGTGCCACCAGTTTCTGATAAGAAATCCTGATAAAAATCCTGAGACAGTAATGCAAAGCCCCGGGAAAAAGGATTCACAAGTGTTCTTCCCACCAGTGGAAAGTGTCAGCATGGGGCTGCATGTGAAATGCAGACAGACACAGTCAAAGGGACTCTGTAGAGGACATGTGTTTGATTTCCAGAGCAACAAGCATGCACATCACTGTTGCAAGACTGAGTTTTCTAACAGTGTGCACTGCCATCACTGACATGTTGGGAGGTCGCTGAGTGATTCGCATCCAGCAGCTTAGCAAAAGGAAGCTGAACAAATGACAGCGGAGATGCTTTCATTTGGAGGAGTACCAAATGTTCCTGCTCTTTCAGCCCCTAGATATGGGATATCTACTTTTTGACCTTCAGGAAGAGAAAGAAATTCACATTTCTCAGCAAGATGGCTTTGATGGTGATCATAAACCCCCAAGATATGCTGTATGTTAGTAATTTAAGGAAGAAACAGAGATCTGGAAACTTATTTGCAGATACCAAATTCAACATCAATTTTCTCCCTCACATCCGGGATGCAGTTGTAATACTGTCATCTTTCCTTGCTGGGTTTGTTTGGGTTTTTTGGTGGGTTTTTTTAAGTATTTTTTTGTACCAATTTAATTTCTTTTTTAACACAGATAGCATGTCAGATTTTAACCACTTTTTTCCTTCCCTCCAGGGAACTCTCTGCTGGCAATAAGTGCAGTGACATATTATTGTTACCAGCTTGTATTATGGTAACACAGGGAGGTCCAAACTAGATATCACAGCCCAAATCTTTGGGTATATATAGACATGCTGTGAAGCTCTAACAGCTACTCAGGCCGTGCTCCAGTGGGACTTTTAGGCCTGTGATTAATTTGGAGTGCTCAGCCGTCTTGCCGATTGCCACACTGGTACCAACAGAGGCCAGGGAAATATTTGTTATTGAGAGTGAGGTAGGATGTAAGGATTGAAGTGTCATAAATTCACATGCTTGCCTTAATGGATCCCAGCCTAAAGCATCTGATGACCTCAATACCTTCATGAAGCTCCCTGTGAGTTCTGTAGAGTGTGAGGACTGGATTCAAGGTCATCAGTAGTGTCAATAAAGGAAACAACATCAGTGGCTTTGAATAGCAACTGATGTTGTGCAACGAATCGTTTTTGGACTTGGCTCCTCAAGAATAGTGGATGGTCTGTGCCTCTCCACAAAGGCTGGCCACTGCGGAGACTGGCAAAGAAGCATCTCCATCCAGCTGATTTCACGAATGTGACGGGCTGATGTGGAAATGCTCCTGTGGGCAGAAATCTAGCCCTGTGCCACACAGCTCTCTGCTGTGCTCAGCCTCGCGGGGATTTTGTTGTGCTGTGTGTGATGGGGTTTCGAGTGAGAGGGCAAATGAGGAGGGCGATGCCTTCTCCCCCTCTCCTCCTTGAGCACCTGTTAAGGAGCTAAGCACACGCTGGTTCTGGATTTGCAAATCATTATAATGACAGACCGTGACAATAAAAGGAGCCATGAAAATAGATCATGTAAAGAATTCCTGGATTAAAAATCCCCTGGTACACTGGGACATGATAAAACTCCACTAAGTCAATAATCTGTGCATTAAGAACTCCTCTGGTTATGTAAAGAAACTAAAACAGCCTGTTTTTCTCAGTGAGCCAGAGGAAGCGGTAGCTTGGGTATGTAATAGGATGATAAAGAGTGCTTGCTCTTCAGTAGCCCTTATAGTGTAACTTGATTTACAGATCAGATCTCTGCTGCTGACAGTAGAAAGACTGTAATGATGCCAATGACCGTGTCTAAGAGAGTCTCAGTTGTGTCTTTATTCCAAGTCCACAGAAAGGAAATAATAAAAACAGATAATCACATTAAAGTAATGGTTTCAGATGACACTCACACAAAATAAGGTTATTCAGAGTTAAGCTGCTAGTTTGTCTTCTTCATTCCCATGTTCTTGAATATTGCAGGAGTCCTGGATGGGAGTATGAATTTATGTACCGTGCATGCTGAAATGCCTTGCAATTCAGCAGAGCTGGGAACAATGAGCATTAATGACAATAATAGTATTAGAACAGGATCTACAGAGGCAATCATGACACAGGGCCCTGTTGTCCTTATCCAAGAGAGCTCATTATGCAAGTGAAAAACAGGCAGGAGACCTATTTTCCGATTCCCTCCTCCTTTATAGCTTTCATTGTCTCAGCTGCTTTGTAAGCTATGTTTCACTATCTCTGCTTGAGTTTTATTTTGTATTAAAAGGAGAGATTTGTATGGATAGTTTTGTGTTGAAGATGTACTCTACATCTGTTTTACATTTTCTCAGCCCTTAAGTATGACTTATCCAAAACTGACTCTCCTGGCAGGTGAGGAAAAATTGCACCTCTGGGAGCATTTTGTCCTGACACACGCACTGTCTGTGAACCTTCTTGTTGGCATCAAGCTTTTTGTGTTAAAGCAGGTATGAAATAAGTTGTCAAAATTAAGTAGCTAAAGAATAGTAGCTTAAAATAATTTCTTTTCATGTTGGACTGCCTCTGGGTCGCTGCTTAAATGCTACACAGGGTCTTTGGTGTTTCCACCCCATCTTTCCCTGCACTTTAGCTGAATGAAGGGTGATTCCCTGCTTTGCTGCACCAGTTGTTTTAATCCCTAGATATGTAAACTGCAGAAGAGGCTATTGCTATATTCCTTTTCATTTTGAAGCACCTCTTTAAGCCCCCACTTACATTTCCCTTGTTCCCTTTCAGTGTCCTTGTCGTCCAACTATTAATGTTTCTAAGGGTCAGAGTCTGTCTCCTGGGCGCATGGAGGGTTATGTGCATGGCCCCGGGCTCCACTGGTGAACACTGCAGAACTCCTTGGGATTTCAACAGTGCTGTTTTCAGTAGTCCTGCTAAACAGCAAAGAAGTAATAACATCTACAATATCAGGAACAAACTCTCTAACTTTCAAAACCATCTCTCTGCCTCACCCCCTTCTACAGCATATTAGCCAATGCAGTAGATACACAACCATCATCATGGACTTTGCAATTTTAAGCATTCAAAAGAACTGATTCAAATACACCAGGAAATTTATTTTTAGGTGCAACGTCAAAGATGTGATCTTGCAGGGCAAAGATACTATGATTTGCCTCTCTGTCATGCAAGTGTGCTGAATGGCTCTTTCATAGGAATACAGAAGACACTCTTGTTCAGACTGTTCCTAAAGGTACTGATGTTCTTACAGAAGGCTAAGTCATTCCTGTAAGGGCTGTAGAATGCAATTTTTTTTCAAGAGAGTTTCTTTCTCTCCTTTGTAATTTAGGCTCATTCTACACTCCTGGAATAGTTTCCTGGAACAGCATGGACATCCTGTTGCTTTAGAAGCAATTTCTGTAGGTAAATATGCAAAACATGCCATGAGTACTTCCAGTTTCAAACAAACACAGCTCTTCATTGACCTTAATTGGAGCAGTTTTCCGAACACCCTAGCAGAACCAGGTAGAAAACCAATTCTGAGAATTTAATGGAAGTCAGGTGGTTTAGTCCATTTAAAAACTTTGAAAACCCCGGTGTACATTACAGTAGTCTTTGAGGAATACACTTAGTGTAAGATAGTCCGACTTACGCAAATTCAGTTTTCCAAAACTCCCTGTTACTCATGTACCTCATTATCTATAAATTACATTAAAAATTACCTTAATTTCCTGAAACCTTGATTATCCAAACATATTCATTGTCCCCTGTGATACACTGATAATTGTTCTTGTACCGCATTCCTCCAGCTGACGCTTCACTGGTTATGAAATGAAGGCGCACTTGGTCTGCCACGTGCTTGTCTTTCTCTCTGCTGCTCAGCTAGGCTTAGGGCAGAGTTAGACAGAGTATGTGTAAAGCTCTTGATCATCTGCCATTGATAGGTAGTTGGAGTTACCAGCTTCTCCAGCACCAGATGCAACAAAACTTTCCTTGAGTAAACTTAATTCTGGAGAAAACAAAAGAGGATCAAGTGAAACTTCCTAAGAAACAAGGTACTTCAACACTGTCATAAAGATCTGGCTTTTCACAGTTCCAGATCCAGTGGTTGGTCTGTTGGTCACACCAATTTACCTTCAAAATTAGGCAAAAAGAAATCCCAGGGAGAGTCCCCAAATATTAATCTGTTTATTTTATTGCTGTCACCCACCATAAATGCCCAGAATAGAAAACAAGATTGTACTTTCAAGTAGCATGGACAGCAATGCTTATGGTTTGTACAGAATCTTAATTCCAAGTGTATTCTATGGTATCTTTTTACTAAGTTGAATCTTGTTTCCAGTAAAACTTATTGCCTGGAATGTGGCATCCAATAAATTGCAAGAAAGTAAATTTGTCATAACTAATATTTAGTAATTAATTATTCCCTCATTATAGCTCCTGAATGATGAGCTAGAATATAACTTCATAATGATCACATTAGTTTTTGAGTGTGATTGTGCTGCAGCCTTAGTTAAGAGCCAGTGCTGAAGCATTTTCTCACAAGTTGTTTCTTATTCTCAGGTGTAGAGACTGGATCATGAGCTTACTTTCTCAGTTTGAAATGAGGTGTTGCAATGACATGTTGCAATTCCAGCAGGGTTATTTTGGTAAACTGAACTCAGTGCAGTGTTCTGGTGGCGTGGGTCATTTGGACCTGAGCAGCTTCGTATGAATGTATTAGTTTCTCTGACAAATGCCATCACTCCAATGTTTAGACCAAATCCCTAGTCTTTGAGCGTTGCACCCCAAGTATTGTTTGGTGTCTGCCCTCAGCTTACGGCAGGGCTGTTTATTTCAGTGGTCTTGTACATTTATAATTGGTATAGGTGCATTGATAGCTTCATGTTACTATGAACAGTTTCTTCATATATTTAGAAACAGGATATGTCATCTGGAGCAATAAAGATGTACTTCTTAGCTGAAATGAGTCACTGTACAGCAGTATTTCTTTACAGGACCTCCTTGGAGAATCATAGCAGTTGTAGAGGAAGTCCTTCCAGAGTGGGATTTCTGCACTTCCAGTTTGGTCACTGGTTCTGGGCTTCTGGGCCTTCCAAGATCAAAAGATTAACATGATTATAAGAATGTGATCATGATTCGTGGTACAAATGTAAGTTTAGATCCACGGTAAATTTCTGCCAAGTGAGACTTGGATCAGAGGTGTGTTTCTGAGCCACAAACTCCCTCGGCTGTTCTCGCTGTGGTTCCACTTTGGCACCTGCTATTGCCCGAGGCTGCCCCTGAGGCCAGGAGCTGCAGTAAAGGATGAATCCTACAGTACAATACCTCTTGCTATGAGGAGCTGAGCTTTTAGTTGACCTACTTGACATAGCCTAAAGGCATTTAAAGGGAATATCAAATATACGAAAGACTTGTTTAAATGAGAAGTGAACAGTTCTGAGTCTCGCATTTCCCTGCTGTGGCCCTCTGTCTTGTGGAGTCACTGCACTTTGTGTAGCAGCACTTTGTACTTTGGTGTGCTATCCAGCATGATTCAGACTATAAGCCTTATCTGTATTTAAATAAGATGTATTGACTTTCGAAAGTAAAACAGTATTTATTGTTCATTTCTTGGAAGTGCTACATGCTTCATTGACATGAAAAATTATTTTATGTCATTTCAGTAGGGTAAGAAGATCAGGTAGAATAAAAACCCCCACTGTATAAAAGCTGCAATGTGGTCTTCAAAGAGTGCACTTATCATAGTGTGGAGAGATCCATGTCAAAGATATACAGTGATTGCTCTCGGCACTAGTGGAACCACTAATTCTCTATTCTATTGCATAAATCTGGTCATCAGCATTAGTGTAAACATGTACTGAGCTGCCTTATCAAGATCAAATGATTTAGATAATTTGTCTTATCTTAATGAGTTTTTTTATTTATGGTAAGATGTGGCAGAGCAATATTAAAAAAAAAAAAAAAAGTGTTGTGCTACGTTTAATAGTCTGAAGGAATTTTTAAGTTTTTATTGTAACTTTACTGCATTTGCTTTGGTCCTTAATCATCTTTATTGTTCACAGCTATGTTTTTTTCCGAACTAGCAAGTTCTGTGATATACTATTTCCTGTATTGTACCAAAGCAGCCTTCTGTAATATATTTAAATACAGTTCTAGTAAAACCCAGTGAGGAGTTCTCCTCCACCTCTTCATATTATGAGATGCTCCCTCTAAATCCAAATAACCTCTGCAGATTTCTTTCCAAAACTCAGTCACTCCATCTTATTCAATAGAGCTTATTCTGGGCTTGGGGAAACATCAGTTTTTGCTTTGCTACAGTTTTATGGACGTCCTAATTCTGTGGGTTCACTGGGAACTGAATAGATGCCTTGACATATTGTTGTTGTAATGAAGCAGAATATGTATTTGATTAATTTTTAAAGGCTTTTTGATGCTCTGTATGTGTACGTGCATTTGCTTACTTCTTAACTCCTCCTATAGACAGTGTCTGTGGAACCATTATTGTTTTCCTCACATCGAGAAATTGCTCCCATAGCCTTCAAAATGTGAAGAATTGTTCAAGGGCAGAAAAAAGATAAATGACTGGCAGTTGTTTTTCAGTTATATTAATTTTATTAGTCATACTTTCTCCTGTGGTTTTTTCGGAGCTCTGGGATTTCTTTCTGTTAGCAATTAGAGCTTTCAAACAAAGCAAACTTCTGCTTAGATGCAATGATGAATTTAATACCCCTGCCTACACTTCTCAGTGAGAATCCAGGGACATTGTGGTGAGTCTTAATACCTGAAGCTTTGTCTGACTGATTCTCTCTGCTTGGGGCACTTGATGCAAATTCATGTAAAACAGAGTGGAAGAAAAGAATAATCCCTTAACCCATACGAATTATTTCTGCATTCCCATCATCTTATGAATGTGCAGAGGGGTCTTTCAAACAGATGCATAACATAGATGGAAATAATCATTTATTGCAGTCTTCTGCAGCTGGTTCTGCTGGCCCCTGAGCTCCCAGCACCCACCCCAAGGCTTTGTGGTCCCTCCTTGGGGAGGGCTGGACTGACCCCTGAGCAGCCTCCAGCTCAAGGGACACCCTCCGTACATGTCCCTCAGGTGCTTCCTGCTCCTATGAGAGATGGCAGCAGGATCTGAGGTGTGTTAATCCTAAAACCAGCAAAGCCCTGATCTCCAAGGTCAGAATCCTTGCTGGGAGTTGCTCAATAAGTGATCCGGGTGTTTTCAGCAGGGAGGGAGGGCAGAGGATACTCTGCTTTAAATCATCCACCTAAGCTAATGAAACACATGAAGCAATATTGTCTCCATGGGTGTCACAGTTTGGGACACTTTTTTAAGGAAAACCAATTAATCAAAACCAAAATATTAATGAAAGCATCAGTTTTGATGTGTTTTCCCAACTTAAATTATTAAGGAAATTTTTTGTTATTAACAAAACTACTTGAAATGTAAAATACTAGAATGCTAAAAAAGTGATAATTTAAGACTTTTTTAAAAGTTTTGGACATTTTATTAATGACTACTTTTCATCTTTAAAATACATTTTAAAATTATTTTGGGGGGGATTTTGAGTTTTTGGCTGTTGTGAGATGGAAGACTTTTTAAAGGAACAAGAACAGTATTTCCATTCTGATGTGGACTGTGGATTCCTGACCACGTTACATGTTGAAAATAAATAATCTACCTGAGTTAAGAAATTTTGCAACAAATGGTGTAGAAAGTGACTATTGGGGAAAACCAGCAGCTTCATACAGAAGCAATTACCCTTTCACTTTTAGATATTCTGCCTTTTCCCCCTTGTGTTTTGTTCTTTTAAAGCCTCACATATTAAGAAAACCTGTCAATTTTAATGTTTTAAGTGGTTCCTCAAAAAGAAAAAAAAAAAAAAAAAGAACTTTATTCCTATTGTTAGAATGTCAGTACCTGGAGAGCCTTTAATTTTTTCCTTTATAAAGCTTTGAATTGTTCTGTTTGAAGTTCAAATTCAGGAATAAAACAAGAGTCAAAACTGAAAGTATGTTTCAATATAGCAAATTAATGGACTTAACCAGGAAAAAGCTGTGTTTAGTTCTAAAGCTTGTCACATGAAAGGAATTTTAACCTATTTGGGATTTCTTTTTTTTTGATCCCCCAAAGGCCATTTTTCTAACATTTCAGAACTACAGAATGTGTGTACCTTGATAGTTGTGTGTGAAAATTTATAATGGGCACTTAGTGAGGTTGATCAGAATCCCATTGAAGGGAACATAGAGCCTGGCTTAGACCTTAAATGCAGAATTACAATAATTTAAGCTTCAAAGTCAATATTCGTATAAAGCAAATAAAAAATACTACTGTGCATTTGAATTTGAGGCTCCCCTCTATGTGTATTAGTGGAAGGAAAATGTCATTTGAAGTGGTCACCGTGCAGGCGTTGGCCATGTGTTTTGCTTTTCTTGCAGAGTCTGAGTCCTCTCTGTCTGATCAACTTAAAGTCATGCTGCAGTTAACAAATGCTCCCTTTCCAGTTGTGAAAGGGAGTTGCTCCCATCATCTCAAGTGTGCGCACATCCTTCAACACCTACATGTCCGTGGGGAATTTGCGCTTGTGCTTGGCACGGTTGAACATGGCTTTGACAGTGTCCAGGAGCCCATGGCAGAACCACATTGCAGTGAACATCTCTGAGTGCCAGTCTCAAAGGGCTCCAGTGATCATGGTCTGAAAGGTCAGTGGAGGAGCAGGAGAGATGTACAGAGATGTGTGCAGACTTGGCTCTTGAGGGCTGAGAGCTGGCACATGTATTCAAGCATCCTTGCACGTGTATTCAAGCATCCTTGCACTGCTGGTGTTCAGAAACTTGCTGAACCACGTGTGCTTGGCCACAAGTCATCTTTTCCAAACAGCTTGCAATCTTAATAGACCAACAAGCTGTTAATTTGAATTATGGAGGAGGCTCATGGTCTTTGGTGCATTAAACCCGCCCAAGGTTGTGCAGGGAGTGATCTGCTGTACCCAATATCTAAGGCAAGAGATTTTATTGAAAACATAGGTCATCATTAGGTTTTAGCTCAGTTTGAGGGCAATGATCCACTCTTGCTTTATGGTTATGCACTTCCACTAAAATACCTGGAGTTTTAAGCTACGGTCTACTGGTAGTCTTTGAAAAATACTGACATTCCTAGTTGTTTAATGAATCTTTAATGGAGCTTTTAGTGTGTGTGAGGGTTTGCATATTGATTTGTGTGTGCATATTTAGGTATTAAGAAGAAAAGTAAGGCTACTGAGAGACTTCCACAAGATTTAGAGAGAGAAATGTATTGTTACAGATTACAATAAGGTTTTTCACTCCTTAAAATTGAGAAGTTGACATATTAAATTGCATGTACTCTAATGATGTGGACTGACTCAGAGAATTTGAAGGAAATAACAGCTGTGCACATCAAAGCTTAAAAATAGAAACTTCATCAGTCAGTAGCAGTTCAGAATGAATGAAGAAATCACGAAATTATTAATTACAGTGTTTAGAGAAAGGAAACATAAAGTTCAGACTTTCTGAAGGCAGAATGCTGCCTTCAATCATGCAGCATGTCTACTGTGTATCAGCCCCTTGTCCTGCTGAGCCACACTGTTGAAGTGGGGGCTGTTGTCCAGACACAGACACCTACTGCAGTTTCAGATACCCCGAGATGGTTCAGGTTTCCCACCTGAATGACAGTTATGACAGAGGGCTTATGGGAGACTCCTGCCCTTCTGGAGTGGCAGCTGGATGCCCTGAGGCATCTCAGATGGCAGTGTATGCTTCTGTCTGAGGAGTAATTGCACACAGACATAAGTACAGTCTCACTTTCTCTTGCATCTTTAATAGACAGTCACCTGAAGCGCATCAATAGTTCATAGCAGTGTTTGTAGTGGGTAATTGCAGAAAGCGATGAACAATTTATCCAGTTTTAAACTTAGGAAGAATTTTGAGGTGAATAGAGGAGTTACACAGCTTAGAGTCTGACCAGGATATAAAGTTAAAAACTATCCAAGTGTCAAAAATTTTAGTTAAAGACTAGGATTTAAATTTGCTGTGGATGGTTGTTTTCCTAATGACCTCAGATCCGTGAATTCATTCTAACATTTGCCTTTTAATATATTCATAGTTAAATATAACTTGAATGTTGTCCTAATTACATTCTCATGTTAATTTGGCTCTGATTCAGAATTTCTATCATTATTCTTTGTAGAATTATTTTAAAATGATGGAAAGTTCAGTAAAGATGCTCCAGCGTGTGATTGTGCCTTTGAATTATTTATCACATTCAAAGACAGAAATACAGTTAAAATCTAGTTTGAGTTGTAAATGAGTTTTGGTAATGTAAGGAGGAAGTGCAAATCCTTTTTGCAGTACCACATGTTTTATGGGTGCATCATTAGGTACTGTAGGAACACTTTGAGGCCCCATGTGAGCTCACAGTTAATAAGGAAACATCCACTGCACCAACTGGCAAATGCTGTCTAAGCAGATGAGACAGACAAAGTGTGGAAGAGGAAAGAGAGAGATACAGAGACAACTTGCCGATGTGACAGTGCAGATTAGTGACAAAATTAAGCGAGGAAAACAGATGTCCTGTCTTGGTCACAACCAGCCCTCTCCCTCTGCGATGTGCGATGGAAACAAAAACTCACAAGTAGTGCTCAGCTCATATTTTTCACAACCCACTCCAGTGTCAAATATTGCAGTGCTAATATCAGGTTGTAGGAACCATGATTAATGCAAAAATTGTTGCTGTGGCCCTGAGCAGGGTAGAGAACAAACAATTGCTGGTGAGGCGTGTAGGAATCTGAGAGGGTGAGACACTGCTGGGGAAAATTCTAAAGGAGAAAAGGAAACTTGTCTTAATGTAAGCAGTAGTTTTGCTAGAGGTAAGTGAGGGGAAATTCTTCATTTATAAATGGTTCATTGAGCCATGATAATAAAGCAGTGCTGCAGAAGAAGGATAATTATCTACTTAAGTATCAGATGCCCTAAGGGTACAAGCTTCCCTTCTCTCCTTTTGAAAAATGAACTCAGATTAAACGAATGTCCTTTTTCCTGTTTTAGTGTTGACATGGATTTCCTTTTTTTGAGTAAAATTAATTAGTTTTTCTATTCCTTTATTCCTGGTATGGAAATCAGGTCTGCCAAGTAACTTTCCAGCTCTTCCCTTGGGCTCCAAGCTCAGCCAGTAACATCCTTTGTAGAGGTGCTTTGTCAGAGCACTGGGAAGGCACAAATGAATTACAAGGGGTTTACTGTGCCCAGTAGCTTACCAAGAGGCACAGCATTTCAGAACCAACTCCCCCCAACACCCAAATTAGGCTTTTTGTCCCCATCCAGCATTGTTTTGTTTCCAAGTGCCTGCTTTCTAAATATCTATCACCTTTAATGTCAATACAGTCAGTTGGAACAAGAGAAAAGGAGAACAGTGGTGGCGTAGCTGATGCTGCGCGAGGAAAACTGAGAGACAGATTTTCAAAGCTGATTAATACCCACAGCTGTGACTAGTCTTGTCCTGTTCTGCTGGGACCTGCTAGAGGTGGAGCTTGCTTGACAATTCTGCTCCCACTGTAGCAAATATCCATTACAGACTTGTCTGTCCTCATCTGGACTCTGAAAAATGATCAAAACCTGCCAGCACTTTTTTATTTCAAGAAAACGTCTGGTTTTCTCTCCTATCGGAAATATAAGTGTGATTCCTGCAGTAAACTTGGTGAATGTAAACATGTTGTCTCTGTGCTTATGGAAATAATTAATCTTTCACATGTATGAATCTTTCCTTGTTTCAAATGTCTCATGTGGTTCCTGAAAATCAGGTTGAAGTAACCTGTGTGTGAACCTGTTCATTGCAGAGCAGCTCCTAGTTACCTTTCCTACATTATAGAGAATATTTCTGAATACCTGCAGGCTTCAAGATGCAGTAAAAATAAAGATGACTGTAATACAATGGCACAGAACTTAATTTTCTTCAAATAGTTCTTTGAACACTGATTTTAATACTGAAAAAAATAATTTTCTTAGCCTTTGGTCATGAAAGTTCAAGTGGTGTTAAAGGTTATCTTAAGGTCTTTATTCTGCAAATACTATTCTGTAAGTCAGCAAAGAATCCTGCCTGAAGGGAATTGAAATGAGAATCAAGTCCCAGGTACTTGCTTGCTGAATTTACACAACTGAGGCTCTGCTAAGAATTCTGGACCATATTAATAATGTTACAAACCTGACTTTCAAGTGAGGAATCATAGCAATTATTAATTACTGTGAACACAGCAGATCTGATGACTGTGAAGAGTGTCTGTGTACTTCCATTATTTACTTTATAGCTTCATTTCACTGACTCATGAAGCACAGTCACCAAGGTAGAATTAAATCAAGTATGTTTACAGGGTTGTGAACACTGTGCTTAAAAGGAAATATTCTTAATTATCTTAATGTGTTTTTAAAAGCATAATATTTATAGGAGTTGAGCATTCCTTGTGAGTTGTAATTAATGTCATGTACAAAGAAGCAATCTGCTAAGGTCAGCATAGTGTCAGTTTTTCACATCCAGGTACCTCAAATTAGAGGTGTAAGATCAAGATTTTCATAAGCACATTTCACATTTGTGGAAAAGCATTGTAAAACTGCTCTCCCAGACCACACACCTGAATTTGTCTTAAATTCCCTTGGCTTTCCCCCATTTTTAATCCCAAAAGAAAATGTCTCTGACTTTCAGAAGTGTTAAATACCAGCATTTCTCCATTAAGATGGTAAATTTGAGTTTGTGAAAATTTGGCTTTCCTTTAGATGTCTCAGTAGTAGCTCATGGACCTTGGTTTAGTCATTTTGGCCATATCTGAGGGATTGGAGGAAACGAGTTCTGAACAAAGCATCATATATGAGTCTCTGTATTCAACTTTGTGTTATAGATGCTCTTGCTGTGTCATCAGAGAGGAAGAGCTTAGGCAAGTTGGAGGTGATCAGAACCAGGTTACAGGCTGGGGATTGAGACATTTCTTCCACTCAGACTTGAGTTTGTGCCTTGACACTGCCACCTTCAGATGTCCTTGTGTGTCCCCTGCGGCCGGTGGAGCGTTTCCGTGACCTGTGTCCTGAGGAAGTGGCTGATTTGTTTCATACGGCACAAAGGGTCGGGAACGTGGTGGAGAAACACTTCTGCAGCACCTCGCTCACCATCGCAATTCAGGTTTGTGAGCCAGTCAGCTAAGATAAGGTTTAATGGTTTGTTTTATCGGGCTTTCAACCTACTTCCCTTGCCCAATGACAAAAGGACATTATAACTTCAAGGGGCAATAAATGCAAAATAATAGCAATAAAAAAAAAAAAGAAAAAAAAAAAAAAAGCCAAAAATCCCTAAAGGGCAACCCACCCGGAAAGTGTGGTTAATTAATAACTGCAACATTTTGGCATAAGGCTGCAAACACTCCCAGTCACAGTGCTTGTTTGTGAACATTTCGGGCAATACTCTTCCTTCAAAGATGCATTTTCAGGATTGACCTAGAGAAGGCAGTGACATCTCCCCGTTCTGCACATAACCCACTGCTTATGATGGAAATACGTGATTCCTCCTCACAGATATTTATATGCAGGAAGAGAGATGTAGCTGTGTAAATATGTTTCTGACCTTTCAGTTCTTTGTGCTGGGTGTTTTTATACCAAGAAGGAGCTCTCTTTAAGGCAAACCACAAGACTAAGACCATTCCTTAGAATCAGAATTTAAGCAAGCATGCTTTGATTAAGTTCTCATTTCCATGTTCACAAGGATCAGAAATCTATTGCTAGCTATGGAAAAATATGATCTGAAAGAATGAAAAACAGTTGCTTCTGTGGTCTAAGATAAAGTTTATCACTTTGCCATGGCCTGATATGAAAAGGAGCCTTGTTCAAAAATTCCGTGTTGAATAGTCCTCAGGAAAAAAAAATACTAATTTAACACACAGTGTAATTGGATGTAAATGATTATTGAGATTATTGAGTAAGATTTCTGAATTTCTGTGTGATCCTTGTTAGATCCTCTAACCTGAGAATTCTTCCTTTGCTTACAGGATGGCCCTGAAGCTGGACAAACGGTGAAGGTAAGTGCTTATTATGCAGAACACAAATTAAGAGACAATTATAAGAACTAATAAAAGATCAAAGGTAGTCATCTGAAGACCATTGCTGTATGGTTGTTTTATCCTTGAGAACAAAAAATCCCAAGTGTACAATAACAGTAAATACTTCTTATTGCAATTGCACAAGATAATGTTTACAGGTTTTCTTCCTAAACAGAAATTTTCAATCAAGAAAATATCTTTGAAACCACTCAGTGTATTTATGCAAGGAAAGCCTCATGAATGAGGCATCTGTTTTAGTTTGTTTGTTTGTTTTATGGAGAAAATATTGCCCTTGCATTCATAATCTCTTTGTTTTTCTGTTTATTGCCTAATGAGTTGTAGCTAATTATAGGAACAGTTAAACTGAACCACATTATGAAAATACACCTTTTGTCTATGCTTTCCCTCAGCATATTCATATCACATTCTTGTTACTGAAGTTCAAATGTAATGGAGCCAGTGAAGCTTAAAAACAGATTTTAAGTGTACTTCTAAAAAAAAAAAAAAAGGTGGGGGATGGAGGGGAAGAGGAGGATTTATGATTCTGCTCTCCACTTGAGTAATAACACAGATAACATCCAAGATGGCTCTCCAGCCATGTTTCACTGCTCCGAATGCAAATGCAAGAGCGTGGGTAGTGAGATGATAGGCCTGAACATTAGATAAAGGCTATTTTTTACGTTTGGAATCAAAGGAAAGTCAAATATGGTTATGGGTTAGCACTTTGTAAAATCAAATTAGATGTCTCGGAGAAGCTGTTTGGGTTGATTAAGAGAACTGTAACAACCAAACGGTGGTGTATAGGAACATTTTCCTTTTTTCCAATTTGCTGTATTGACCTTATTTTTCTACTGCTCTGTGTTGCCTGCTTTGAATATTTAACAGAGAGGTAACAGGAGCAGAGAAGGAAAAATCAGAAAATCCCTAAGCTTTGGGAAGTGATACAGGAATGTAATATGACTTACTTCAGTACTGTGACAAAAAAGATTCCTTGGCTCGTGACTTGGCGTGCATGGGGTGGGTTTCACTGGGAATGTCTGTTGATAGGTGAAATAATAAGTTTAAATACTTTCAGAGTAAATTTTGCCGTTATCACCAACATGTTTTAAAAAGTGGACAAGCACTTTTTCTCTGTAAAGAAAAGGTTTATAGGAATGGTTATATTAATATGTGGGGGAAATTTCTGATATGAATGAGCAAAGCCAGATGTAAAAATTCCTATCTTCTGTGATTGTGAACAGTAACAAATACTTATGCAGGCCTTAAAAAGGCAGGAAGTTCCATTTAATTTTGTATTCCTACTGGAAACAAGGAGCATTAAGAGTTAACCTATTGCAAAATGGCAGCAATGCTTGATGCTTCCTTCTCACACTTTTAATAAGTGCTGAGATGAAAATGAGCCATCTTACAACTGTGAACCCGTAGACTTCATAATAATGAGTGTGTATTCATAAATCAGAGGTTATCAGTTTGCATTTCTCTTCTTTTCTGCATCATTGGACACCACTGTAATTTATCATCATCACTTTGGGATGTTTATCATCCAAAAATGCCAACAACTATTTTCTTCAGGGAACTTAGAGTTTTCAAAACTTCAATCAGGGAAGAAATTACTATGATCAAGATCTTCCTTTAAGTGAACAATGCAGTGGGTACGTAAATAGCTGGTTTTGTTTAAACTGCTCTGCATCAAAAAGCTTGGAAAAACACCTATGTGACCTACAAATAATTTATGAACCTTAAATTCAACCAGTCATGTAAGTGGATTTCTTTGGGTATTTGTTTTTCATGTATCAGAACGCAGAATAATCCAGTCTTCCTCTGAGGGAGCTTTTAATTAAAATTTCTGGAACAGACTAAACATTAGAAAAACATTCTAATAGTAAGAATAGCAAAACACCACAATAAATATCCAAGGGAGTTTGTGGAGACTGTTTAAGTAGGGTAGGCAAGCATATCTCAGGAGCTAATTAGGTGTAGCTGAGTTTGCTTTGAATGGGGTCACATACCAGATGGCTTCAAGAATCCTTTCCTCTAGTATTTTGTGTAATTCTGTATACCTTTTATACTTACAGGCTACTGTGTGTGCTAAGTAGGAACAGAATTACAGGAAGCAAGAGCAGGGTACTGGCTGTTAAATTGCTCAGTGCAGAGCTTTGCTACAAAATGGGAAGAGCTATCAGCCCAACTGAAGGCAAAATTTGAGAAATTTTATCTGAAAAAGATTAAGTAATTCTCTTTCTTTGTCCACAAGAAGGAATGGTAGTCCACGTCCAAGAAAAATTTTGAACCTGAGTATGGGTCTCAGGTCTTTCCTTGCAAAAGAGATACTGAAAATGATATGTGCAATGTGTGCAACAGGTTGAAAGGAGATTACCCTTTCCGTGTGAATTTGGGTAGAAGTCTAGGCTAAAATTGTCTGCCAGCATTACCTGTCCCCTTTGCTGGTGGGAAGCTGCTGGTGTGTGCAGCAGATGCAACATGTGCTGCAGTGTCAGGATATGTCAGTGGTGCATTTTGCACTAAAACCTTCCTAGTTAACTAATGGGAAGCTGTTCATGATCTAATTGTAGTTTCATTATTGCTGTATTCTCTTCCTCCTTTGAATCTAAGGTAGCAGAGCCTGCAGGACAAGGTTTTAGGGAAGCTTGTGGTCCTTTCAAATTCCCCTGTTATTGCAGTCTGAGTGTTTGCATTGGATGGGTCTTTGGAGGTAATTATATTTACACCTGACCCTCAGGTCAACAACACTTTGTAAGTATAGATGGGTCTTTTCCTACCCTTTAACAGCTGGAAATACACACCTGGTAAGGAATTCTGAACCATGTCCCAAGTCTCAGACCATAAAATAATGCAATATATTGCTTCATAGTATTTTTTTTTCATCTCTGTCCACATATTGTACCTGTTCCAGACCTGTCACCTATTTATGAGAAGTACAAATGTCTCTCTCCAAAGGTGGTCACAAACTTGCATGCTATGTTTTATTGTAAGAGGTTCTTGCACCACTCACAAGAGACAACCTGAGCATCTGTGGCATCCGAGCAGTGTGCCAGCAAGCAAACGCATCTTTTAGCATTTAAAACGTTTTGAATACTTATTTCTTCTTACTTGAAAAAGGAAGGAAATTGTGTTTAGGTCCTTTCTCAAAGAATATTAATCTCTGACATTTTGAGCTCTGTTCTTATTGGAGAACACAAAACCCACTGTGTCCTTGTGCCTGGATTGGAGGGTGAGTTTCATGCTCATTCTGTTTGAGAATGCCTTAAATATCCAGGCAATTTCATGGATCAGGGAAATCAGCTCTGCATCCTAATGCAGGGCTCTTATTACTATGTCAAGTGAGCGACGTTTCAAGATTTCCCTGGTATATTTTATAGCCTTCTTTTCAATATCAAGTCAGCAAATGCTCTGGCTGCCTTGGTGGATGTATAGCGTAGTGGAGAATAAACTCTCAGGTTTACCTTTCACGTGAGATTCAATCCCAAGAAACTCCATGTATTCTGTAGTATGTAAAGGCTAAACAAATCAAGCTGGCAGGAGCACGAGGCAACTAATTTATCTGTAGAGACAAGATAATATGGCACAGCGAGTGTCCATTGCACAAACACATATGAACACACACTCTGTTTTGCAGCAGTGTTGTAGTCTCCAGCAGCTCAGCACCTCCTCTGTTATCCATGAGTCAGTGCCTATTTGCCAATTACAGTTTCACCTTAATAAATGAGAAAGCGAGGCTGATGGTGGCAGTGTGGGTATATGCGCAGAAAATTATTTATATGTCACACATTTCACTAATTATTTTACACACAGAAGACTGTCTCATGATTATTTTTCAGATGTACATGTTTTTCTCTTCCCGATGTTTTTTAGTGCTGTGTTTAATCAGTCCACCTGGCTTGCACTCCTTAGAAATCTTAACCTGAACTGGGGAGCCTGGGGTTCATTTAAGTCCACAGCAGACTGCTCTTTCATCCTCTTTGTCTGTTTGTCTTGACCTGAAGTGCTGGACTTAAGGTTTGGGTGTTTGAATCTAATCAGATCACTTTGCAGACTGATTGCATTGGAAGGACTAAATTCACTAACTGCAATACTTTTGATGCTTCATCCTGCTTTCCCTACAGACCAGCAGATGTGAGTCCTTGCTTAATGGAGTATTGGAAATTCCCTTTTGCTCTCTTAAAAGAACAAAAAGGCTGGTGTTTGAGAAACGCAAAGATTTTTCTCACCTCTAAACTAATCTAAAAGCTCAAATAGAAAAAAACATGGAAGAAATTAATTTTTGAAAACCAGATTATACATGAACAAATACTCTTAAGAATGATGGTTCTCTCAAAAGCTTGTGGGATGTCTAAAAATGATTTGATGAAGTGCAGCAGTGTCTTTGAATTGCTCTGAGAACCACACTAATAGTATTTGGTTGGAGACTATGTAATATTGTGGATAGGTAATTGGTACAGCAAATTCAGTAGTCTCAGGGCTGCTATGTCTGTTTTGAGCTCATAATTTTCTTTCTGTTTTGGTACTATATTTAGTTTGAGGTGGTTTGGGGTTAGTGATGTATATTTTCAAAGCTAGCATTATACTGCCCCTCACAGAGATGGAGAAGCAGCAGGATCATCCAGATACTTTCTTCCCTGTCCCTTAAAGCGCTTTGCTCGCTCTTTGTTTTCTACTCATTCTAAATAAAAATTCATGCCCTTTCCTTCATGGCTCTTTTCAAAATTTTCCTTGTATTGGTCTAATTCTCTGTTCAGTCCCTTGGCCTGGCCTCTGTTTTCTATGATGCAAAAAAAGTCCCAGTTTTCTCTTTGCTTTGTCAGGTCTCTACTTCTGTTCACTACATTTAGTTTTTGATTGAACTAGAAGCCTTCCAGGAAAAACACCACATTGCTATTTTGTTTGCCATGTTTATAGTCCAAAGAAGCACTGGTAAATCTGTAAACCCTCTCCTAATACAAGTAATAATAATAATATACAGGACCTAGAATGAAAACAGTTCTTTAGGCCCCCATAATTTGTACAAATCAGTTCCTGTACTTCAAACATGGTAACTGCTGGCAAAATAAGAGGTGTCTGTGTCCAGCATACACCCACAGAGAGTTATGGAAATTTTTTTGAAGACTGAAGGAGATGAAAGTGGGAATGTGGAAACAGCCCAGTGATTGATGGACATGACACCACCCTAGCTGAGAAAACCAAAGGCCCCGAGGCACTGATAAATTGAAATGATGACCTGGATAATGAAGTCTGATCTAGAAATACTGGGTTGTGAAGTTCCCTGAAGGGATGGGGACCGAAATTTTTTAAAGAGTCTACTTAGCAGTGAATTATGATGGTTCTGAATCTGGATGATTTTGAATTTCCAGTAGTGAATGTCATGACATGCTGTAACCCTGACTTGTAAAATTATATAATTCTCTGTTCCTGAAAAAAACACATAATAGTCTGTGTGGACTAGAATATAAAACAAACAAACAAAACAAAACAGTGTTAAAAATAGGTGAGTATAAATGAGGAAAGTAAATGAAATTTCCAAAGATTTAAGATGAAGGGTGGGAATGAAAAGGAAGATTTAACTATTCCACACTAGCAATTCTACCATTCTTTCCTGCCATATGGATTTCTTAGATGAATATTCTCTTTAGGTAGTTTAATTCCAAAAATATCCCCAGAGCTAGTCACAGATATTGACAGTGTCTAAATTAAACTATAATATGCAAGTAAGTGGGCTCAAAGGCTTGTTTCAATTGCCTTGGTGTACAGACACTACAGCAGCTCCATTGGCCACATCCAGCATCCAGCTCTGTCCATCCAAGGGCACGTTCCCCTTCAGCAGCAGAGCTGTGGAGCTCTCCCAGTCCCCAGCAGCCACATCATGTGGCAGCAGAGCCCTACAAGTCTGGGATGCCCGTGGCTGTGCCAGCTGCTGCTCCAGTCACCCACGGAGCCCTGCTCATGCAGGGACACGGCTTTGTGCTGCCCATGGTGACCTCCCTGATTCCTGCAGGGAAGGGTTCAACACTGCCAGGCTCCTCACACTCTGCCCTTCTGTGCGGGTCCTGGAGAGCCTGCTCCTGCTTTGACAAAAGACTTTTAAATATGCTTCTTTAATTTTTTATTTAATTTTTTCCTGGTATATGTTCAGATACTCACCATTTCCATGACAGAAGAATCTTGAACAAGTCAGTTACATTTCAAAATGAGAAAGTATTTCTAGCAGAAGGGTAGAAAAAATTTCCTCTGAAAATGTTTTAACAGGGTATTTGACAACAAAAACTTTTTCTTTGTGAAAACAGAACCTCCTTTGGAAATACTTTCTGTTGTATTGAATTGACATTTTGTGACAAAAAGACCCCACAATATAGAGAAGGTTGTTGAGAAATTCATGACATGCTGCTCTTCAATTGCCCCACAATGACTGAGATTAGGATCAAAAATCCTCTTTTTTAATTAAAAAGTATCTTTCACTTCTTTGTTCCCATGTTACAGCAATATGTTTTGCATTTAAAGTATTCCCTGTCAGAGTATGTACAGTCAATCAAATGCCACTCTTGAGTACAGGTCCTACAAATACCCTCTTGTACTGGAAATGTAAAACCTCTTGAAATCCCAGACAATGCATGAGGTCTAAAATCATTAATAGCACAGTCAAGGCTGCCTGATTAATTTTTGTGTGGTGAGGGTATGAATTTCTTTCCAAGCTCCATCTCATCCATAATACTTTTCCTCTTTGGCAGTCTCATATCTTATAAACGTCTTCATTTAACTGGGAATGGTTGGGTGTTGGGTTTTTTGGTTGGTTTTTTTGGGGGTTTTTTGTTACAAAACATTGCTTTCAACTAGAATCTGACTCACCAAAAATGTGCAAAAAACATTCCCATTTAATTCAGATATGTAACTTGACACTGTAGGTGAAAATTGTTCATTAAGCAAGTGTTGCAAAGCTAGATTTCAGTTTAATAGGTTTTGGACTAAGTCTTTTTAAAAATTAATACAGTGCTTTATAACAAAATATCGTGTGCCTGTGCTCTGACCTCATGTGATTTTGCATGTTTGCCTTTGCATTCTTACCTACCAGGTACTGCTGCTCCAAAGATCCACAGAAAATTATTCCTGTGCTGACCGTAGATTAGACGGGAGGTCAAAGGGTCATGTGCAAAACAGGCTTCCCTGCTCCATGCCAATGTGTGCTTCCTAGAAGCAGGCATTAACCCACACTTAAATGGTTTAGTGGTCGAGTTTATTGGGTGTTCTTGCCCAAAGGCATTTTCAGTTGACTGATCTCTGTTAAACTTTGGTGCCTGAGCTGTCTGGTTGGAAGCTGTGACATCCAGAATCTCCCGGGGAAGGGCGAAATCACAGTGCTTTGCTCATGTCGATGACCCAGTTTCAGCCAGACAAAGGGAACCCACTTAGTAGAGCCCTGGGTACCCTATCAGTGCAATATTAAAGAAAATGTTAAGTTGGCTTCATATTTTTCCCCTTAAAGTCACCTCCCCTTCTGAAATTGAAAAAGCTGTTGTACTTTAAGCTGTCCCTGCAGATCCCCAGAGCTTGAATGACATGATTTTTTAAAAATGTCAAAAAAGAAAGAGTGTATGTAGTATTTTTGCAGGTGATATCAAGGGAAAGGAGGTCTTTCCTAGCCCTGTGTTCCTTTGTCACACTGTCCTGTAACCTTTTGAAAGTCTCAGCACATCTGAAAGACAAGGATATACGATCTAGTCCATTTTACTCTATTCTGGCAGCACCGTGTTAGCCCACGCAGGACTTTCTTTCTTAGAAAGAAAGAAAAGCCTCTGCTTGAAATGATTTAGAAATAGAAAACTAAGGTTAAAATAATAGAATAAAACTTGCTCAGCAAGCTCCAGACAGGATGACAGGGTGAAAAGTATGTAATAATTTTACTGTTTAAAAAAAAAGTCAGTAGTTTTGGATACTGAAGCATGTTTCAGTTCATGCCCGTTGAAAGCCAGGTTGGACAAGCCAAGAGCTTCCTGCAAAACAAGGTAAAACCTCTTTCAAACCTCATTTGTCACATCCCTCCTAAAAGCTGCTTGGGTACCCTCTGACAAGACCACTCATACACAGGGTTACAGCTCATTCCCTAAAATTCCCTAAAGCTAAATTGTCCTTTGAAAGAATTTGAAATATGCCATTAAAGTCCGGTTGAGGAGAGCTTTAGCAAAAGACCCTCTTCATCTGCTTAGTGATAGGAAAAGCCCACGCTGGGTGGTGATGGAGATATTGCTGGAATAGTTTCTGGGGCTGAAGGAGAAGGGAGCCAGAGCCCCTCTGTGTGTGCTCACCCTTTTATGTTTGCCTTTGCCTTGCATGAAGAGAGGAGTGAAACCCTGCAGACTGTGCGGGGCTGCTCAGGTGGTGGCTCCCCAGGGCAGTGTCAGGGCTGGTGGGGTATTTCAGAGCTCAGGGACTGTCCCCTGCGCCCTTCTGTTCTGCTGTTGCGGTGACAGACACTGAGCAGAGCCCGCCGTGCTGCTTCTCAGGGCGAGTGAGGTGCAGCACTCCCTGAAGAGACAGAAAAGCACTGAAACCTTCCCTTCTGCAGAAATCTGAGTGCCAGTGTCTTCACAGGGATTGCACTCACATGCAGGTATCAAATGTCAAGAGATATCTTTAAAAAGACAAAGGAGTAGTCATGAAACAAATCCTGAGTCTGACTCTAATGTAGGCAGTTACCTGGTAGAATCTGCTTGGTGGCTTTGGCTCTTCTTGGTTTTGGATTGCAGAGAAGAAATCAACATCTATAGATGCAGCTCAGCACAGCTGTCAGGCGTTTTCTGGAGAGAAATTCCCTGTTTGACTGGGAGATAACTTGCCAGTCAGGGTTAAGGTTTTTAAAATAAATTACTCTGTGTCTGAAATAGCTGCTGCTGCTCATGATTTCCTTTCAATACATACCCACTCTTGATTCTGAAGGAAAAAATTATCATGCAACTTCTACATAGTTGGTTCTATAAATAAAAGCATTTCTGGGTATTTTAGGAATGATGCCACAACTGACATAAATCAGGAAAAACCAAAAGGAATCTTTCAATAATTACACTTTGCCCTTAACTGAGGTTACAGACAGAAAATTTGAGTAGAGAGGCTTTGATTCCCTGCTTTAACACAGTTACCTGTTTTGGAGATAAACTGTTCACTTTCAGAGATGAAAATTCACATTTAATAATTGGCCAGCTAAGTAAAATTCACCTTGAAACTTGCTTTTTTTACCATTAGGTCTCCACACACATTTTCCTTTCCATCATAGACTGCCTTTTTTTGAAGTCTAAGATGTCTCAATTCTCCTTGGGAGTTTTCAGTCCCTTGCTAGGTGGAGCAGACTGGTAATTCAATTTTACCAACCAGATTGTTGTGAAAGTTTTTTTTCCCCAGTAAATAAGTAATTTCTGCACTCATTCTTTCAATTGTGGCCTTTTGGTGAGGCCACTCTGAGTCACTTCAGAATTATGAATCCATAACCTGTCTTTCTTTGTCTGAGTCCCATGTAAGTAAAACAACTTTGTGTCTGGGACAAGATTATTCGCTGGTATAGATGGTTCAGTTCACCTGTAAAAACATGTGAACTAAATCAATGGAGCTTTTGCCACTTCTATGGAAATATTTTTTTACCCCTACTATTGTAAGTAACCTTTTGATTTCATACAGTTTATAATTTAAGACTACCATTATTAGTCATGTGTGTAAGTCTAGTAATTCTGAATGTGAAATAGCATTTTGAGAAAATAAACTATGAAGCATAATCTGATGTAATGTTTTTTCCTTTGAATCTTTCACTTCTCCTGAAGAAGTTCAGTTATAATAACTATCAAATAAAAAAAAAAAGGGAAAAAATACCAGAATTTATTAGGTTCTAATAAACTCCCCTCAGTGCATATCCATTTAGTATCTTGAATTAACATTAATGAGAAATATGCATGGATCCTGGGGAGAATAGGCCCTGTTGTTTTATATCTCTTCCTTGTTTTCAGTATTAAATCTTGTCCTGCAGTCAGTTCGATAGGGCAGACATGCATTCCTGCTGCTCAATTGCTTGTCCTAGATAATATATACAGTTTGAGCACCTCCTTTTGCATAGTGATGGTAGAAAGTTCATAAATTAAAAAAAAAAGCAACAGAATTTGTGGACACACATAAAAATAAGGGATATGCAAATTAATGAATTAATAGATTGCTATTGATTACCAGTAAGGCCTAATTAAATAATAAATTTTTCCCCACGCAATTACTTGTTTCATGTTATTAAATGATCAAATCCATAACTAGTTTGGAAGCTCAGCCTCTTAGAATTAAATGAGGTGCTCAAGAGAGCAAAGTTGTGTTTTGGAGCAACAGAGACAGCGGAAGGGTCTAGTTACATGGATTTATGATTTAATTTTCTATGTAATCTAATTTAGTGTAACTATTGAGTTTCTAAAAAAATGAACTTTGATTAGATTTTGTTGACAAAAATAAATACAGAATATAGGGTAGTTTATTCATTATCTGTTGCATATTGAGCAAAGTGACTCATGGGTACCTTTAGGGGCCTTTTTTCCCCATTTCCTACACTTTTATCTGTATTCCACAGCAGTCAGTCATCCTTCAGAGCCTAACCAGGTATAGCACATTACAAAGATCCAAAATCCAGAGGATACAAAACTCATTTCTGTGGGAAACTTAAATCATTTTGTATAAATAACGCCTTCATCACTCCTTTCCGAGGTAGACGTCAGTATTTCATAGCATTAAGTCTGTGTAAGTCCAGAGAAAAGCCGCATTGGAGAAGGAAAGTAAGCAAATAAAGCTCTGCAGTTTGACACACTTTCTCTTAATTGGGAGTTTTAAGAGCAGATCATGGGAGCAGGAAACGAGTCTTTCAGCTAATTCCCTTCTGCATAAAAAAATGCTGCCTGCCGTAACACTGCTGTTATTCCCTGGGTAAGGGAAGTTCCTCAGCACAGGGCTGTGCCACAGCAGTGCCCCGACTGCCCCTGGGGCTCTGGGGCTGCCCTGCTGGCTGGCTTTGTAATTAACGAGCAATGGCATCTCACTCGTTGGCTTTAGGGATGTGTTTTGCTGGCGTTTGCTGGGCTCGCCTGGCCACAGACCGGAGTGGGGAGACACATCACTTGTTATGTAGAGGGTCATCATCATCATGGCTTGGCTTCACTAAGGAAGATTTGGGAAGGGCTCTGCCCACGCTTGCTGCAAGCGCGCTGATGGCTAAAGAGGCCGATGCGAGAGAGGCAAGTCCGGTTGCAAAAGGCACAGCAGAAAGTCTCCATAGGCGGTGTAGGTGAGGCACGGTTCTTCCTGCGTTGTCTTTTCTCCTCAAGACTGATTCTGTGTGTGTTCTCAAAAGAATCAGCAGCGTTAGGGATGGACCTGCGTGTGTGTTCAGCTGTCATCCTGCCATCACGGGGCACATGCTGTCACCGAGCTGTCTCGCTGCAGCTGGGCTAGGGGAAGGACGTAAGAGAGCACATGGCCTTGAGCAGAGCTCTGTTCCAGGTTGGCTTTATTTGACAGACCATCTTTGTGCGATGCCCTGAAGACTTCTGCTTGCATTTGCACATCCTGGCCTTCCCATGCCTGAAGCCAAGCTGCTGCCTTTGTGGAGCAGGGGTGGGACGCTGGCTGCCCTCACAGGGATGGCTGCATGCCAGTGATGGCCCTGGCTGAGAGGAGTGACCCTTTAGGGACACATCTTCACTCGGAACTCTGGGAGTTCAGTGCAGGGGTTCAGCACTCGGGGGACTTCGAATCAGTTGTATATCAGAAGAGCCAATGTTGTCCTTTCTTGAGAACTGGAAGGGTTTCCTTTGCTTGTTAATTACCTAAAATGTGTGAACCCATTTTTTAAACCCCTCTTCTAGCTCTGTGTTTTTCTCATTAACATGTTGAATTTCCATATGAATCTTTGTGACTGTTTGTTGAACACCTGGATACATAAGCAAAAAAGTTGTTCTGTAGTGCCTGCCTCGGTGACTCTCTAATTAGCAGCAGATTGCGGTGAACGACATCCTGTGCCTTAATGGTCAGGGCTGTGTTTTGCTTATGTTGGGTTGGCTTAACCTCAGGAGGTCTCCTGGTCACTCCAGTAAAACAGGAAATATGTGTATGGAAGTGCAAGGCAGAATGTTTGCGGTAACCATTGAGTGAAACACACAAACAAATTTCAATAGGCAGGCAAAGACAGGTTGCAAACCCTGTTGGGAAATGATAAATTGCTGTTAAATGTTATAATTATCCCATGACATTCAGGACTGAAACTTAACTAAATTCTGCTGAAAACTTAAATGGAAATGCATGTCTGTAACATGATTTGATAAATTAGCCAGAGTAAGTAAAAAAAATAGAACACAACAGAAAATTCATATTTATCTTTTACCAGTAAGTAACAGACTTCGTTAAAAATTGTCTGAAAGCTAAGAAGAGTTTGTTAGACAAATTATAATTTTAATTGCAGACGTAATTGATTATACACAGCATGCTCATTAGGTTAAGGGAGAATATGAGACAACTCTCAAGGTCATTACAGTAATAGATACTGTAGGCATGTAATTTGCGATAAGCTGGTTCGTGAACATCTAATTGCTCATTCATAGCAGTGTGTCTGGCACTTTTACTCCCCAAACACCTCTTTGTCCAATTTATTTAACACCCCTTAATATTCCAGGGTCAAATTTACTACAGGAGGCATCAAGCAGTGAATTTTCAACCTCCAAATTATTACACCACTTCACCCTTTTTGTGCCTCAAAGACAGAGCCTGCATTACTAAAAGTTAGTGGTCTGGCACTAAGCAGGGCACATCACAAACAGAAATACTCACCCACAGAGACGAGCTAGAATTTCTCATGGAAAACAGCTGTTCCCTGCCCTTCCCAATGGCAGTTATACATTGCAGTAGGATGCCAAAATAGATGTTTTTTTTAAAAAAATGCACTACTTAATCAGAGCTTTGTCTTCATATTGTTCCCTGGAAGAACATACACTAAGAGTGTTTTGTTAACTCTTTCATTATTATTTAATTTCAATGCTTTGACACAAAGACATTAATATTAGCTGTCTTCTCAGCTGAAAATCAATTGGAATGTCACTTTTCAGTGCTTACAACCACACAAAATAGAAAGAACCACTTAGAATGTGTATCAACTCTAAGTAACAACTGCGCCTCACTGTGATATAATGCTTTATATTGGTAGGTGTCAGGGAGTGGATCCCTGTCCTCTGCTGACATGCATATAGTTTCAGTTACTTGTCCAGGACCAGGCAACAGCACCGGGGTGGCACTGGAAATTGAAGCCAGAGGTGCAGGTTGACTAATTTTCAGTCATTCCATCTTAACACAGGATCAAACAGTTCAGATTTATTAATCAGTGTCATCACGTTATGTAGCCTTGCAAAGTGGGGGCTGCCAACCCAAATCATTCCTGTTAGACTGTGAAGTTTGATTCAGCCTGCAGGGTTAAGGGAAAATGTAAGTTCTCATTCAAGTATCTTTGGCTGCATTGCAGGAATCAAGGATTTGGAGGTTTGTTTAGGATTTCCTTTTTAGTTTTTTAATAAATAAGCAACACAGCTCTCAGAGCAGAATAGCTTTCCTTTATAATAATGACTTTATTTGCAAGATATTATTTTCACTTGACATGACACAATCGGTAATTAACTATTGTTTATTGCTGAAGTTTATAATAAATATGGCTATAGATATTTATTTATATACCAAATGAATTCCAGTATGATTTCATAGCCTTCTTTGTTAATTTTTTTGAAGATTCAGTGGTTTGAAGTCCCTCTTTGAAGAAAGATTCTATGTAGAAGTGTCGTTTTCCGTCTACTGGCTCTACTCTTCGTAGTTGTTACTACCATTTTTCTCTTTAAAGAGTTGTCCATAATGATACATATATTCGCTGAGCCTCTCTTTTGCAATATAGAAATTACTGTGTTCACTGACTGTTTGATTGAGAGTGCAAAAAAATCCCCCTGTTCACCAGTCAATATCAATCCAAATAACTACCTTGTAGATTAACCTGCCCCAAAAAACTGTTATGCAAACACACTGCCATCTGTTGTGTAGTTATTCTTCAGTAACAGAACATAAACTGGAGATATGTCAAAGTAATTTAGTAACTCAACAAATGTAAAATGAGACTTGGTAAATATAGAGTGTTCCACTGAGTTTTATTAGTCATTGTCATCTGCAAGCACATAGCAGGGATACCCATCTTCTGCAAGTCCACCTTGTTTTGTTTCATCCATCAAATGCTGATGTCAGACCTAGTTATGAGCAACGTGATGTGATTTATATCAATTAATTTTAAAACAAGGATTTAAAGAATTCTGCAGTTGATACAAAGCCCACTAAAAATTCTGGGAAGATCTGAGCAATTTATAGTAATGTCAGTAAATCCTAAGCACCTTTATTTAATGAGTTTATAGTGTACTTTCACATTTACACTAGTGGTTGTGCTACCTGCTCAAGAAAGTATATGTGGATTTATCACACACTTCAGCAGTGAAGCTAGTGGTACCCAAATAAAAGAGATACCTTCTAGAAATAGGTGTTGTTTTTAATTAGAAAATTACAGTAAACTCAACATAATAATGAAAAAAAATTATTAGTTGGATTCTTGTTGTGGAAGTGCAGTTCACAAAATGGTGTTTAGACATCCTGATAATTAATGAAGAGGTTTCAAATGAAACATTTTCCAGTATCCTATCTCTTTGCTAATTTCCATTTTTTTAATTAAGAAAAGATAAATTGTATCCAATTATTGAAAATTATGTAGTTCATTATCATGAATGAAATTGCAATTAAAGTCAGTTTTCACAAAGAAAGAAGAGGTTATCTTGTCACAGTGTAGGTGTTGCTGTGGCTGCTTGGCTGGCACTCCTGCCTTCGGGCCAAGGTTGCATTAAGGTCAGTCCTACATCAAACCCAAGAGCTGTATTTGACTAGGACTGTGCTAAGAGACTTTTGAGTGCCCTCAAGAACTGGAATACGAATCGCACTGGTCGCGGTCCAAGTGTATGTTCAGTGTCTCATAGCGGTTTTTATTTAAACAATCGGCAGGGGATAAATCCCTTTTATCCTAAGCAGAGATTACCCTTTCCCAGAGAGAACAAACAGCTCTGGCAGCTGGCGAGGTGTCACTGTGGAGTGGCCATGGGGGCATCTCTTCCCCTGCACCAGCTGCTCCCCAAAATGTTGTGGGACCCGGAGCCAGCCTCCCTTGTCTGGGTCTGTGCACAAAGACATGGGTTTTGTCCCAAAGGACCGATTAATTTCACTGCAAATGAGAGGTGACAGAGTGGTGAGAGAGCCCCACTTGATCCTACCCCTCCTGCTGCTGGAAGTCATTGTGGGCATCCCTCGCTCCTTGGGCAGCAGTGCTGGGCGGTGGGCAGCAGGGTTGGGGTGGGCAGCAGGGTGGATGTGGGCAGCAGCATGGGTGTGGGCAGTGGGGTGGTGTGGGCAGCAGCATGGGTGTGGGCAGTGGGGTGGTGTGGGCAGCAGCATGGGTGTGGGCAGTGGGGTGGTGTGGGCAGCAGGATGGGACCTGCTGGGCTTCAAAGAGCAGGAGGGAACCCTGCAGTGATCTGTGAGAACAGTGATGACATCCCTGAGGAGCACAGCCCACAGAAAGGCACAGGGAGGGACAGCAACCCCAAAGAACAAGCTGAGCAAGAGTCTCCTGAATTTACCAGGTCTCTAATTTGACCCCAAATAATCTTTTTTCTGTTAAAACAAACAAGCAAAACCAACCAAAACAACCTCCAAAAAAACAGGTTATTTTTTTTGAGAGAGAATTAAGGAGGGCTACAGGGACACAGTTATTTAACTGTTTACGTTACTCAAAATGTAAAAGAACAAATGAAAAGGAACCAAATTTATTCTGTTTTCAAGCCAATTTTAATAAAATAATTTAACCCTCTAACTTATGTTGAACTACATTAGAGATTTTATATCAGTTTCACCTTAGATTTCGCTCTGATTATTGCAGGCTTGGCTGCAATCATTGGTAATTACAGTTTCCCATCCCTTTCCAGAAATATATAATGTGAAGTGCTTTGCACTTTAAACTTTTTTTCTGTTTATTGTTCACATCCAGCTGGATGTACTAATAAGCATTAACATGCAAATAATTATCACAAATATTTGATATTCATAGAGAATAAATGCAGTTAATACATCAAATATGAAAGAAGCTTCTAATTCAAAAAAGAAAAAAGATTAAAAATATTAGCTTTTTATATAAAAAGCATTCACAATGATTATAAATTCTATTGAGCTTGCAGAAAACTTGAGCTTTGAGTTTGCAATATCTCTCATTAATGTTTAGCCTCAAGAAAGAGTTTATAATAAAGGGACTTATTCAGACAACAGATAAATAGAAATGATACAGCCAAGAGGGTTGAAGAGCCCTGGGTATGTTTGTTGTCATTCTACCCCACTGATTTCCATCAGAGGTGCTGAATATGCTAAGAGTTATGTGGAAAATGAAGTGAAATGCAATATGCATTGATAACAGCCAAGGCTGGAATGCCAGGAAATTGTTTTCTTTTGATTTTCCTCTAAGTTTCTTTTCCCTGTTATTACTTCCTGTGGGATGGAAGAGGTTAGCCCTGTTCTTGCAAAGTCAGCTGGTTGGCCTAAACCTGCAGATCTCAGTGGAATGGTAATTGGGAGAAATCTAATGTGCCGTAAAACAGAGGTCAGGGTGGGTAATGTGGTGTCCCCTGCTGGTTTTAAAACCTGTGAGTATCTCCTGCAGATGGGAGGGAAATGTTATCGGTGTTGGCACTGTGTGCCTCATGCCTTTTCTGCCTCTTGGTGCTGCTATGCAGGTCCCTTGGTATGTGGCTGGGACTTTAGTGGGGAAGAGGGATAAAAGCAAATCACCTTTGTTTCTAGCAGGCAGGCTAAGCTCAGTTGTTTGCTCCAAGGTGGTAAAATAGCAAAGAAAAAAAAAAAGGACCCGCTCATTTGTTGCAAACAGAGTGTAATTTATCGTGTGAGACAGACAGTACGTGAAGTACGAGGCTGTGGATGGAGGAGGCTCCAGATGCAATGCAACCCAAAAACACAGGGTTGAGATGCAGTGGGAAAGGCTGGCATGGTCTTGTCTGCAAGTTGGTTTGGATGTGGTAAGAGCTCAGCAGGGAACAGAGGAGATGGAGCTGAGGTGTCTGGGCAAGGTGCACCACCATTTAAAGCCAAATCCTTGTAGGCCTGGGATGATGTGACTTGAAAATGTTATGTGCTTCTAAGTTGAGTTGAATGTGTCCATAGATAAGATCTGCTAAAAGCAGTCCTCAAAAAAAAAAAAATGGAAATGCATCAAAAGTAAGAGCAATATCAGCACTTTGTTTTCACAGTGTTTACAATAAATGCTTTCGGAGTTCTGAGCCTGAACTAGGAGTGGGCTTTTTTCTAAATAGATTTTTTTCTTTTATAGCCCAGTCAATAAATACTAGTAACCTTAATCTCTTTCCCTAAGCACCGTTATATTATGAATTTTTAATTGAAATTAATCACTGAAATATTTAAGTCTTAATTAATTAATTACACCAGAAATTTACAGCCAATGCAGTGTTATGTCTGTTAGGAAAAAAATGACTTAATAGGCTTTCAGTCCTGCCATTGTTCTGGCTTGTCAATGAATTACTTAAGTGTCATTTGTTAAATGAGTTAGGTCAATAACGTTCTTTAGCTGTTTTTCAGAGAGCGAGCATTATTTCCAGATAATGTATATCTAATTCTCTTTTCACTTTAGTCTATCTGCATTGGCTAGTGTGGGGTATTATTAATTAGCCCTTCATAGCAGATTAGGCAGGAAAGATCATAACACAGCAATAAGTAAAGGTTCACAGTGACAAAATTTTTTAATTAGGAAGTATGGGTTAGTGGTGAGCAGTGTCCTCAAATGGATTGCCATCTGTTAAATTAAACCTGATTTCCTTCATTTGCTTATATAATGTTTCTAAAGAAAGTGGCTCTTTTTATTTGTGGAAATTATATATTCCTTTTCATTATTTTCTCTTAATTGATTCTGCATTCCTGTAATTAGTGAGCAATGAAAACATACAGTGCAGGAGAAGAGCCATAGTAATGGACAACATGACCCTGTAGTAATTGCCATATGAACTGTAGAACATCATTCTACTTTAAGATGTTTCTTTTGATGTGTTCAGATTAAATGAATGTAAATTCAAATTCCTCTTTCCAGGGGAATAAGCTGCATCAGTTTGTATCCTTTTTTTCATAAGGTTACAGCAAACTTTGGAGCAGGCCTAGATATGTGGCCTTTTCCCTTTCAGCCTTTTAGGCTTAAAGACAAAGATTCTTGCTTTCACATTCTCCCAAAACTTATCAATTTGATTTGTAAATAATTGAAGGAATTAATTCTGGGTTACTTAAATAAGCACAGTGTATTGGGGGCCAACACAGACAAGAAAATTCTCATTAGCAAAATTGATCTTTGTGAAAATTTCTCTGATAATCAAGGACATCCTAGAAATACTGGAGTTTTCTTGACAGCTTTGGAGTTCATAGTTTTGTGGGTTTCCTTGGCACAGGAATTTTAATGAAAGAACACATATCTAGAGAAAGAAAAACCTCCTTGAGCTGAAAGTGTATTTTCACTCTTTCTCTGATTTCTCTTAAATGGGTGTGGAGGGAAGACAATTAGCACTCAGCATTTGATGGACTGCAATGATAGCTGTGTAGACACACTGTTTATTCCCAGAGAAGGAAAACCCCCGTGTTTTCAGTGGCTGCATTAATGAGTGCAGAAGTTTGTATCTGGTGTTGGCTTCTCTTTGAAGAATAACATCTGTGGTGGCAAAAGTTACAAATTATAGTTAAGTCAAGGATTGTATCCCCAAATTCTGTGGGTATTGATTGCCGTGTGGAGATGTAAAGAGCTCTTCTGTCCTCCCATGGATAATATAGATAATTAGATGTGCTGTTAAGAGATATTCAGCTTCTGCTGCAGCATCTGGCAATTGCCAGCCCCACAGCAAGAGCTTGGCCCTGGTGGGTGATGTGGCTGGTCCGGGTGGGTGGTGGCACTTTTGATGTGAGGAAGGTCACAGGGTGATGCCTTTCAGGGAGCTTTTTTAAGGTGGGGTTTGCCGGATGCCTTTCAGAAAGGGAGGGGTGGGGGTGCAAATAAGCTTAGTTAAAGCTTACCGTGTGCTAAAATTTCCCCAAAGTCTCTTCCGCTGCATATTCTGGGGTTTCATGTGGGCCTTCCAGTGCAACCTAGATATGGTAATTTGTGCATTATGTATTGAGAAATGGATCAATTAAAAGCATAGAAATAGAATTAATCAGATGTTCACTTTATTTATGAACATATGTTCCATGTTATATTTCCACCGGGATATCTAATGAAATGAAGTCAGAAAAAGAGCAGTTCCTAACATGCTCCTTATATGTTTTCCCATCTCTGTTTTCAGTTAGAAACAAAGTTGTTTCTAGTTTCTTTGAATTTCTTTATAATGTGGTGCTTGGTGTAGTTGTACAGAAGACTCTGCAGAGCTCACAAACATTTCCTTCAGCGACAAGTTTGAAAGTATCAGAAGGAAGAGACTCAGAAAGTTTCATTTAAAAACTCAATATACAATCCTTGAAGATACCCTCAAGAGGCTAAAGGAATCACTGAGGAGAACAAGTGCCAGATTGCAATATAAAAACATTCCACTTCTAAGTCCTCTCACCACAAGACGGTCTTTAAATTGGAGCAGATAAGTTGGGCCTTTGTCAAACTATGGACAAGGCATTAATGGCAGCTTTCTTTTTTTGGTTTGGTTTTTCTCCCCTTGTGTGTTAAGGCCTGGTGGGTGAAAAGTGTAGAGAGCTGATATAGAATGGAAGAAATGTATGAAAAGGCAAATAAAAGGCCTTTTTAGTGCCAGTAGAATGAATGCATAAAAATATGACTATAGCACTTATTTTCTTAATTCCACGCACCCTTTTTCTTTGAAAGAGGCAAGTGAACCATAGAGAGAGAAATGTATTGTAATTTTCTTCTAATAGCCCCAAACTCTTCCTGAAAATACAAGAGAAGCAACTCAGCAATTTTATTGCCAGATGGATGGGGGGAAAATTGCATATTAAGCTTTCTTTGTTAATTAAAAACTGAATACCAAGGTTTAGGTTTACAAATGTCTCCAAACAGGGTGGTGTCGTGGGACAGGGTGCTGCTAATGACTAAATATTGGCCTTGGATATTATTTTGTTTGAATGTTAACAAGGTGGTAATCAGTGATGTTTCACAGGAGTGAAAAAAAGGTACCACAGGAGCAGATAAAACTGTTTCAGCACCTATCACAGGAAACAGTCCCGGGGGAGTAGAGGTCCAGACAAGATGGATTCAGAATTTTGTTCTAGGTCTAATGCTTATCTTGCTATTTGAAGGCTACAGCATTTATGCCAATTTAATGGTGCTTAAGTTTAACACCCCAAGCAAGAGGTGCACTGAAAGTGCTTGCACATACTCACAGCAAAATTCAATTAGGCTGCTGTCTACAGTCCGCAGCCCAACACACACTGCAAGGCAAACTCTCTGTTGGATTTGCATGCTCTCATCTCTGTGAAACTGATTTCGGTGAGGCATGGCGTGGCTAACAGCGCTGAACTGATGCTCCTCACCTTTCTCCTGTAGGCCCCAATGTGCTGAAGGTGACAGAGGTCAGAGCTGCCTGTTTGCTGTATCTCAGATAAAAAGGGGGAACCTGATCTAAAGGAGAATTCTTCCCACAACGCATTCCTTGTTCTGTTTGTCTTGTGTCTCTTGAAAATCACTTAATGGCGTGACTAATAGCACTGGGTCTGTGTGGCAAGGTTTTGGTGGTGGGGATGAGGAGGGGGGTCTGCAGGGGTGGCTTCTGTGAGAAGCTGCCAGGAGGTTCCCCTGTGCCCAGTGGAGCCAAAGGCAGCCGCTCCAACGCTGAGCCCATCAGCACTGGTGGCAGTGCCTCTGAGGGACCCACCCTGGAGCAGCAGAGGAGTGTGAGGAGTCATCCTCCTGCAGAGGAAGGGGCAGCAGGGACAGCGTGTGATGACCTGACATCAGCCCCGCTGCACCAGTGGAGGGGACATGGTGGAGCAGTTGGGAGTGAAGGTGAGCCTGGGAAGAAGGAATGGGTGTTTTAGGATTTAGTTTTATTTCTCATTCCCCTACTCTGATTTTTAGGCTTTCTCATAGAAATCAGTAACTACATGGCTTAAGAAATACACTCCTCCACCGGGTTATCTTCTCTGGGTAGCATTGTTTTTAGTTTCTTTTTGAAAACAAAGCAACAAAACCCCCAAGCACACGGGTATCACAGAATAGTTAGGGCTGGAAGGAACCTCTGGAGATCACCTAATTAAATTAATTTCTCCAAATGGGGTCTATTTTGCCCATGACAGTAACTGGTGAGTGATCTCTCCCTGTCCTTATCTCAACCCATGAGCCTTTCAATGTATTTTCTCTCCCCTGTCCAGCTGAGGAGGGGATTGATAGAACAACTGTGGTGGGTACGTGGCATCCAGCCAGGGTCAACCCACCACAATTTAAGACATTCAGTTTTTTCATACATCTACGTAGTTTCATCTGCTGAGTTGGCCACGGTGCAGTCTTTTGTACAACGCATTAGTAAGAGAACCTGACAGGAGAGAATCAGGTTTTTTGCCACTAAATTTAGTGATAAATGTTAAAATAATATCTGATGGGTATAGCATCAGGCAGTCCCACTTCAGTGCTACCTTTTTTTCCCTACACAACAGCTGAAAGTAAAGAGATGAGTGGTTTTGCTTACATTGCAGCTGCTCCCAGGTGACAGCTCTGTCACCACCCAGCAAGTCAAACTGAGAACTGGCAGCAACAGATTGCCTGTTACCACACTCCTCAACTGGCAGAGAGCAGTGGATTACTGTATTTTTAGAATAAATGAGAATAAAAGCCACACTGTTGTTTTAGAGGGCAAAATCTGGGGTTAAATTCTGCTGTTAAATGAAATATGTGGTATTTCCCAGTAAGTTATACTGTATAATAGGAATGAGGAATGAACATCTGTCATATGTAAAGGAAGTAATGCAGAGTTATTCTCTATGCACAGTATAAATATATTCCATAATACAAATTCAGTGGATGAAGATTGATGATATTTCAACTTCTGCTTATCAGAGCTCTCTATATGCCTGGCTCATGTAATTTTGCCCATTTGAAAACGTTGGCAGAAATTAATTCTTTACTAAAAAGCATAAGTACATCCATTTGCTTTACTTAAAAAGCAAAACAAAATTATTGCCAGGCATTGCCTCTGTCATAGCAGAAGTCTTATAATCATGCTTGCAATTAAACAAATGTTGTCTTATCTTAAAATAAAGTATTTGACAGAAGAGAGGATGCAATAGGGAAGTGATGGAGATGTCTCTCACGAGAGGAAAAACTTTGATGTTTGGTGAAGTCAAGACGAGAAGCTGAAATCATGCAGGGATGAAAAGGGAGAAACAGGATGTTAAAAATAGCAGGCAAAGGGAGGATTTCTACAGGACTTTGAGGGTTGGTGTAAGTGGGAGAGGTTAAATTTGCTGTGATCTCAGACAATGCCGCGAGCCAACAGGGCAGGCAGTGGTTGTGGTCTGGTGCAGCAATGTGTGTCCCTGTGTGTCCCCTGGGAGAGCTGCTCTGCATGGAGGGGATCACCCGGGAAAGGGAAGGAGCCACGGCTCCAACAGAGCCATGAGGAAAAATTCACAGGGAAAGTGAAAGGTTCTCTCAAGGTGTACTCAGAGGAACACTGCAAAGCAGAAAGTGACCCAGGAGAAGGCTGACTTTTACTGGCAAAAGAGGGGCAGGATTTAAAGGAGAGCCATATAGTTAAGGAAGGAGAGTTTATTAGGAAAAGACAGCTGGAAATACAAGGGCCAAGAACTCCTCACATTATCATATTTATGTTACAATAAACTATGTTTATGGCCTGAAGGGGTTATTAGATATCTTGTTGCTCTGTAGGTTTGCTGAGATCTGATTTTTGCAGATAGCAGAACAGGAATGTGTCCCTGAATGTAGCATTCCTCCCCTAGGAATGTCTCAAAGGCATTTTGTAGAGAAACTGTCATGATGCTTGTCAGAAAACCAACCACACCAGAATGTTTTTAGCTTTACAGGGGAAAATATGCTTTTTGTTTTTCCTAAACATAAAGCCAGGAAACATAAGCCTGTTAGTAAAAGAAGGAGCAAAAAAAGAGCATCCATTATTTAAAATAAAATAGTGGCAAAAAACTTACTTGACAACAGAGATAACTTCGTTTGCTAACATACAGAAATAATCCAGCCTTTCACTCTGCTTCTGCTGAATATTACCTTACAGAGTATTTTTTCCTTATTTTTTAATTTATTTTTAACATTGTCCCTTTGTTATAATACTATGTCTGAACTTCACAAGTATTTTTATTTTCATATTACCAATACTGACATTTAAAATTCCAGTAAAATAAATTATATGCTGTTGGTTCTCTAATGAAAGCTATTCCTTGACACTTTTTACAGAATACTGATTATTTCCAAGGCAAATGTGAGAATAGAGATTTGTCTGAATAGTCAATTTATTGTTTCATCTTGCCACTAAAAAGATCAGCCCTGAGTATTTCTGTGGTCCTGTGTGCTGTGTATTCACAGAGGACTTAACATCAACTGATTTTTAATAATAGAGTAATCAATAACTTCTTTTTGGTTTTGCTGATCTTGCAGATAGTTCACACTATTGAATAGATACCTACAATCCCTATGGGTTATTAATGCATGCCAAGGTAAAGTGTTTTTTGACCTCAGTAACAATGTCTTCCTGTAAGGCCTTCATCTGTGTTCTGCTGTTTTTTTACATTATGGATTTCTAAGTTAATGTAATCTACTTGTGTCCATTTGAATCACTTTTTTCACATGTGCTTTATCCGAATATCTGGTTTCTGGTGATTTGCTGACTTTATCAGACTCTTTATACCTGATTTCCATTCTAAGGTAGTTAAAAATATTGAAATGCTAAAAATTTTCCGTTGTTTCCTTTGTTCAGGGAAGAAAAAAAAAAAAAAAAAAAGCCAGACTCCACATGTCCTCCCTGTGTTGTGAAGCTGCTTTTTCAGTGCTGTGGGCAGGAGGTGAAGTCTTCACTCCAAAATTCTCTAAACATTTGTCCATAGGTTTATTGATCAGTTTAATATTATGCATGCTTTACGTTGTCTTGTGCAAAAGTGAAAAGAAAAAAAAAAACCAACATCAGAAAACGGAAGCCCACATACTGGCCTTTATTCTGTATGTTTGAAGGCCACCAGAGATGGGCTATTGTGTCAGTTTTAGGGAGGGTCCCTGAGACCCTGGGGCAGTGGTCTCTCTCTGCTCTTGTAGCTGGTGGTGCCCTTGGGAACTCACATGGTTGGCAGTAGCAAAGCTGAATTTATCGTGGGAGCTTCAGAAGGTCACTCCCAATCCAGAAACTTGCTGGCATTTCTTGCTGCTTCTTCATGCCATGCCCAGCATGCCCGATGAGTGACAAAAGGCAGAAACAAAGAAAAGTTCACTGAGAAATAACACGGGAGCCATGTGGGGTTATGTACAGCCAGGCTGGCTCACACCAGGGATTTGGGGGTTATTATGGTTATTTTAGTCTGGCGGTTTCTCATGGCCAATCTCATGTGCATCCAGATGAATCCCTATTGTAGGTAACAATTACAATAACCAGCCCTCTGGATACATTCCTTACTGCTCTTTGATGTTGATTTAATCTCTAGAGTTATCAGTGCAGCTCTTCCAACCAGTTGTTAGTTTGGGGTTGTGAGTGTGGGATTTGTTTGTTTGTTTTATATTTAGTTACAGCTTTTAATACTAAGGTTATAAACAACCTTCAGGTTGGGATTTTGAAGATGATTGAGAGGTTTAGACACACAAATGTCATTGGGAGGTATCATTGAAAATCCCAGCACAAATGGATAATTAATAGGAGAGTCAGAGTTGCACCAGGACAGCCAAACAGCTTTGTATGGGTTGTTTTGTTCAGTCGTTTCTGTTTAAATTCTGAATTTCAACCCTCCCAGCACCATGAGCGGGGTGTGATCAGCTACTGTGGCACATGTTAATACACTGCTAGTGATGTGTCTCAGCTTGTTACTCCTCTCTCCCATGCCTAGGTCTGTGAGGTCCCATGACTGATTCATCTGCTTCCTCACAAAGCAGATCTTTCTGATGCCAGTATTATTTTAGGTCGGGGATGTCCAGCAGAGGTCTGGATGCTAAGCTGGTGCCCAAACAGCAATGGGGCAGAGTTACTGCCTTGGTTGTGCCCTCCAGTCAGTTACAGCTTGAACAGCCCAGCATCCAGCAACCACTGATGCATCCTGGGGAAACAAGAAGGCATAAGTGATGCTCAAGTGAACATTATGTTGCAGTGATGTAGCTGTGCTGTAAACCTTTTCATCTGTCCTGCATTTTAATTATGCTGCAGAGCTCCCCGGTGAGGCAGGTAAAATGATATATTAAAATTATTCCATCTGTCAGAAAACAGAGCCACATCTTTGGAAAAAAAAACCAAACCAGTGCTATCATTTAAAAGCTGTACATAAAAATGTAATATGAAAAATCTGATGGTTGTTTAAAGGATGGGAGAATGGGGTGTAAATTAGGAGGGAAGTTGTTGCTTCAGTTGCAATTTTCCCAGGAGGTTGGTGCCAGCCCAGGTCCTTATAGAGAACAGAGGCCTGGGATCTAATCTGCGAAGACCAGAAGTCAGCACTTCAGCCTTATGGCTTTGGTGAGGGTTTCCTAAGGCTTTCCACCTTTTTAGCTGTAACTATTAAGTTCCACATCATTCACCTAGCTGATGTTATTGTGCATATAAGTCTCTGGGTGGGGAGTGGTTAATAAATGAGCTTTCTGCTTCTGTAGAAAGCTGGATGTGACAGATGTTTCACCTCCAGCCACATTGCAGTCCAGGGCCCTCTTCCACTCATTTTCAGATTTTTTTTTTTGTCTCTTGTAGCTTATCAGTGCCATATGTAAGCTCTGGGGATGTGTAGCAACCTTTCACCTCTCCTGCCATCCTTTTTGGGGTGAATTAACATTGTTCTGCATGAACAGATGAGCCTAATGAGCCTGAGTGTTTCAGGAGTGGTGAAGGTGATCGAGCTGTTCTCCATGCTATGTTCTTTAATCACTGCAGACTTCTATATTCAATCCCCATAAGCAGTAATTGCTCCTTATGCCCCCGAGACGGGCATGAATAAATGTATTTTTGGCCCCGTTCAGGCACAGTTGCAGCACAGTAACTCTAACGGGGATCCCAAGAGGGATCCCGTGTGTACCACATGGCACCATATGAACTTTGGAGGAACTGAGCGTTTCACAGGGTGAACCTGTGCTGCTGATCCACAGCTGCACCAGCGTATGCTCCGTGCAACTCCTGAAACCTGAAGCTTCTCCTCAAAAAGTGAAAGCCTTTGAGGTGTGATGGATTGTAGGAGTGCCGAGTTAGACCACTGAGGGCAGTGCCTGTGAAAGGGTGACTGAATCAAAGGGCTCTGTACTGGGGGGCCGGGCTGGCTCTTTGCAGCAGTCCCATTGTCCAGCTTTCTTTTCCTGGACTTCGCAGTGATTTTCTGCTTGTCCTCAGTAACTCTGTGGTTGGTGGTGTGACTGTGGACGAGCCATTTCACCTTGTTGTTTCCTCTGACACCCCCGACTGTCTTGTCTGTTTAGGCTGAGAACAAAATGTTTCTTCAGGACAGTGACTTGTCTCTAAGGATGTATTTGTTCAGCAAGTACAAATAAGATCAAGGCCCCATGGCTGGGGTTTCTATGTGCTCCCACAACATGAATAATAAATAAAAGCAGAGGAAAACTGATTGTGTTAGTGCCATTTATGTGCAGAGCTATTATTGAATGAGACAACAAAGGAATACAGTGGGAACATTCCTAAGCATTTCAGTAGAAAATGATGATTTCAGAATAATTTTGGGGAAATTCATGGAACAGATGTCTGTTTGCAACTGATGCAAAGATTGCGCTGTGTGTGTGTGTGGTAACAGCAGTGCATTAACTCTCATGTATGGAAATTCTGTTGTTACTATTTTGGCAATAGTGGAAAAAAAAATAAAAATGCTGCTCTTCTTGAGATAAACACAAAAGGGCTCCTCACTATCCAGAAGGGTTTGACAGTAGCCGAGATTTAAACCTTTGAGTATTGTGAGTGTTATCTGCTTCCACAGAAAGACTGCCTCATTTCCCTCTGGGACTTCTGATCTCAGCCACACGCTCTTTTAAAACCATGCATGGCTGGATGCTAATGTTCCTATCTATAGGCTTTGAAGTGATTGAACTCCCACCAGAATTTAGATTTTAATCATCACTTTGATCTGAGGCTCTGCTACAGTATCAGTTACAAATGTGTCTCGAATCTGTAAACCTAAAATTGTGCAGGACTACTACGTGTCACCTGTTTCAGAAACAGTGCAAGTGATGGAATTTGTGAATCAAAGTCAAATCCAAGGGGAAATGCATGGAAAGTTACTAGAGACTCTTAAATAATCTCTATCTATTTGTGCTGTTCTCTTTCTTTAGCTAGAAGTAAGAAAACTCTGAAGACATTGTCAACTTTCTATGTGTTTACTTCCAAAGTAGGAGTAAAAAACTAAAATCCTCTTAGGACAGCTGTCAGAATATCGATATTGTTGCATATATTTATCTTGTATTAAAAGGATTTTTTTTGAGTGTTTAACATCTGCCCATGTCCACTTGTCTGACTTCTGCAATCAAACTTCCAGCAGTAACTGGGCAAGCTGAATTAGTGCAGTGCTAATTATTTCCTTAAAAGCTGCCAATGAGTTCATTCTTGTCTCCACAGAAATAACTGCAAAAGACCCATTTGAGGACTTAGAGTAAGTCAGTATTTTATTATTTTCATCCTCCACTATGGCTAATGAGCCAAGTGAAAATGTCATATCTGATCACCCACAGATAAAGGGTGAAGGATTCTGTGCTCAGGGTGTTGCTATCTACACAAATAAAGCCAGAGCAAATACATATTTTCTTTGTTATAGAAGCATGGGGGCCACTTAGCACTATAGCAGGAAGAAGCATTTAAAACAGACTTTTCAAATTAATTATTTCCTTGGAAAATTCATTTTGTTGTTACTGAGCATATTTGTGTTGCAAAGAGAAAGATCATTATTGCGTGAAGGACCTTTCATGTTACAGTTCAAACAAGGCAGAAAGACATGAAGGACATGCTCAGCAAAGCAGTAATGTTATTTGTTTGGGGACGTTCCTCGAGGCATAGACCAGAAACCATTCTGGATGGTAGATAGGCATGTAAGTTTACCATTTTAAAGAGGTTTATTTCTGCTTTCACAAGTTTGTAATCAAAAGCCATCAAATGGATAGATGTGCTATATTTTAGTATTTCTGTAAGTACTTGGATGTATCAGTGGCATTGAACAAGTAAATGATAGAGGAGGTCAGAAATGGGAGACTGGATACACTTGTGTCTGCCTGACACACCTGAGTCAGACTTTAGAGAAGCTGAGTGAATTCTGTGTGAAATCAATAGCAGGGTCCCAAATTGCTGTGACTGAGACATGGGTTCACCACTTTTTGAGATAGGAACTCTGATGTGGTATCTACATGTTCTTGTGCCAATTTGTCTGATTCAAGTTGCTTTTTTGAGGAAGGGAAATAAGACTGTTATGCAGATGGAACATCCATGGTGTGAGCACAGACCTCTACTGTGAGAAGTCCTTTCTGTCTTGTTTAAAACTAAACCCTGAAGTTAAAAGAGAAAGGAACAACTGGTGCCAGTACACTCTGGAAACCGCCAGAATAAATCCTGACTAATTCTATTTCTCTGTGGAATTATTCTGGATTTTCACTGCTGTACCCAGGAGGCAAGAACAAATTTTGAGTCAGTCACTTAGGATTTCAATTGAAATGCTGGCCATAGCAAAAAGGTGGAATGAGTACTTCAACTGGCACCAAATAAGCCTCCCTGTTTTATAATACATATTACAGTTCTTTGTTTTCATCTTAATGGATTTGGCATTCCCCTAGTTATAGTTTTCATGTTTTATTTTGCCAAATCCTGCTTTAAGGTTAGCCATATTATCCTTGTTGCCCAAGGGAAGGGAAGACTGTTTAGAGCATATTCAGTTGTCTGATTTTGCAGAGAATGCAGCATTGCTGTTCTTTAGCTGAGTCTCTATACTCCAAAAAAAAGGAGATAAACAGAAATAAGATGTTGCCGTATTACAGAATATTTAGTTTGGGGAGATGTTTTCTATCAGCTGTGACAATACCTGTCACTATATTCCTTACAGTCTTCATTTTCTTATTCACTACATTAATCACTATTTTTTTTAAAATCATCACTAAGTGACTTTAAAATGAATGGTTCACTCTCCATTATCATCATCATCATCATCATGGCTAGGCTTCGCGAATGAAGATTTGGGAAGGGCTCTACCCACGCTTGCTGCAAGCGCGCTGATGGCTAAAGAGGCCGATGCGAGAGAGGCAAGTCTGGTTGCAAAAGGCACAGCAGAAAGTCTCCATAGGCGGTGTTGGCGAGGCACGGTTCTTTCTGTGTTGTCTTTTCTCCTCCAGACTGATTCTGCGTGCATTCTCAAAGGAATCAGCAGCGTTATGGATGGTGTGTCTCCATGCCTCCCGATTGGAGGCCAGAGTGGACCATTGATGGTAGTCAATATGGCCAAGGCTGAGGTGTTGTTTCAGGGAGTCCTTGTATCTCCTCTTTNATTGCACCAGCATTTGAATTAACTGTGTGTTCTATACAGATGCAGCCTCAGTTCTTTTGAATGTCCCACTCCTATGCGGGAAAGCATTATAGGTAATTATAGTTAGTGTTATAATTGAGCTTAAACAGATAAAGGAGGCGTTGCTACCTTGCTCTATGGAGGGACACTGGGACACAAGTGACATATTGAAATTTAAAGACGGAGCCTGAGGCAGAACTTGAAATTAATTGATACCCAAAAGTCCTGCTGCAGTGCTGTGCAATGTCATGTCATCCTTTCCTGAGTCACTGCCTCGTTCACTTGGAAAAACCCATTAGAGAAGACCAAATATATTGCCAAGGTCAGTCATGTGGACTTCTGCAGTACTGACTGCTCTTCAAGTGTCTCCTGGTGTCCGTGAGAGCCTCCTAACTGAGGACACTGGATAACTGCAGGAGTGGGAGTAGCTCTCGTTACCCACCCCTACCCATCACGCCAGAAAGGCTCTCGTTACCCTTGGTTAGACCCTGGTGCACCTGNTATAATGCCAGAAAAAAATAATAAGTGGAAACCTGGTCAGTATTGAAATTTCTGCCAGTACCTTCAAATAAAAAAAATTTGCTTTATTATTAAATTATTAATATTATTATATTAATATTGCACCAGCATTTGAATTAACTGTGTGTTCTATACAGATGCAGCCTCAGTTCTTTTGAATGTCCCACTCCTATGCGGGAAAGCATTATAGGTAATTATAGTTAGTGTTATAATTGAGCTTAAACAGATAAAGGAGGCGTTGCTACCTTGCTCTATGGAGGGACACTGGGACACAAGTGACATATTGAAATTTAAAGACGGAGCCTGAGGCAGAACTTGAAATTAATTGATACCCAAAAGTCCTGCTGCAGTGCTGTGCAATGTCATGTCATCCTTTCCTGAGTCACTGCCTCGTTCACTTGGAAAAACCCATTAGAGAAGACCAAATATATTGCCAAGGTCAGTCATGTGGACTTCTGCAGTACTGACTGCTCTTCAAGTGTCTCCTGGTGTCCGTGAGAGCCTCCTAACTGAGTACACTGGATAACTGCAGGAGTGGGAGTAGCTCTCGTTACCCACCCCTACCCATCACGCCAGAAAGGCTCTCGTTACCCTTGGTTAGACCCTGGTGCACCTGTTTTTCCTGGGCAGGTGGGGCAGCTCCGAGCCGTGCTCACGTTGCATCTGGGTGAGCTGGAGTCCTGCAGCTGCACTCAGCTGAGTGTGGAATTTTGTTTGTGCTGCTGCTCCTGTTGCCAACTCAGCAGGGGAAAGATGGTGTTAATACTCACAAAACTTTGCTCTTTTCCACAGATCCTTAGGGAAGACTTTAGTGCTTATCTCTGGAAGGTGAAAGGTTCACCATTCTCATTAGAGGGAAAAAAGAAAAAGGGTAATACTTTGGCTCAAATGTTTTTCAAAAAAAAGTTATACCTAACAGGAAACTGTCAGTGCAAATAAGAATTCAGAGTGCCTTTATCTTCCATAATTTAATTTTATTGTATTTGTAGACTTGAAAGTGAATTCTGGCTGTTGAGAATTGAAAGGCATTGCCCTAAACTTCAGATAGTCAGCTCAAGGAGCCTTTCAAAGAAAACAAACACACGTGAACAGAAGAAGCAATATAGTTTAAAGGTTAAGATTTCTTCTCAATTTCAAGGCTGCTTTGTATCTTTGCCCTAGTATGATTGTGTTCCCCAGCTAACAGTGTTTACTGCCTAAATACTCTACTCCTGTGAAAGACATACAGCCCCCTCAGGCTGAGCTGGCCTTTCACAGATTTAGGTCTGATGAGCTTGGTAAATGAACACTGTTGATCATGTAAGAGAAAAACCAAAACAACCAAAAAAAACACACCCAAAACAACAAGTCCCACAAGAATTTTCTGTCCCACTTGTTTCTGTGTTGCACTCAGCATTATGGCTGGCTCAGGCAGTGTGCAAAAAATTGCAGGATCTCTGCAAAAATGTGATAAACAGAAAATATCAGGAGGTATCTCAGAAGGTTTAAAAAAAAAAGAAGCATGTTGCTCATTTGGACGGTGGTTTGGTAAAATCTCTCCACCTTTGCTGTCACATCTAACTAGACTCAGTGAATAACATGGACATGAGAGGTTCTACCAAGTGTTGAGGTGGAAGCTGATCCCTTAAAATAGGAATGCAGCTGTGCTTGACAGGCTGAATTTGCTCAGCTGTCATAGAGGAGGTACCTGTTGTGTTACAATTTCCCATCCTATACTAATAATACCTAAACAACAGTTACTCACATTTGTATTCAGTCAAATACAATCAATAGACATCTGTTTGTATGTGAATGACTGTACACCGGTACCTGTTTAATGCTAATTAAGCTTCATTAGTGATTACTTTGTCTTTGGAAGGGGAAAAAACCCGCTGTAATTAAGGGCTAGCATATTATATGGTCCCGTATTTTCCCTTTTCAGAACTTGCATTCTAACAGGACCATTAGTCTGCAGTACATTTGTCTGTATTTAAGTGTAACTAGATTTCCTTGAAAAGACCATCTGTTCATAAAGACCATCTTTTTCATGCTCCCTGCAGTAAACTTTAGAGAGTGGTAGAATTAGCAAAGGACTGTATTTAAATGAAAATATATGTGGATTGAAACTAGGTAAAGCTGTTCTGCACACATTAGAATGGTTCTGTGCTGGAAAGATTGTAATTATCTTCCTCCTTTGCTTTTACAGACTTTTTAATCTGCACTGCATTTTGCCACCTTTGACTAAGTAATTTTGTTCTTTCTACTTACACCTGAATGGAATGTACCAAGTGGCAAATTACTTGAGCAGGGATTGTGGTGAAGCTGGTTTTACTTTGTAGAAAATGAAGCACTTACATTTTCATTTTGCTTGGATTGATCATAAATAGTCATGTTATAAACCTTCAGTATAAAGGTCTGTATTTCACCCTACCACAGCAACACTGAGTGCTGCCTTATTCTACAAATTGTCCTGTTGTTGAGTTAGGTAGTATTCAGTTTTAGAGTGGTCTGGATGAACAGCAGTTTGGGCTCCTTTAAATAAGCTATTCTGTTTAATTTAATCCTATTCATAAACTGGAAGAGTAGACTAAACTGAATGTCAGTAAGACAGAACTCTACCACCATCGAGTTATCCATGAAAGAATGTGAAATACCCACAGTGAGGTTAGCACAGAAAATGCACAGAAAGGTTGTAAATGCTGTAAATGTTTTCATATTGCACAAAACAGTTTCCTGCTACTTCAGTGCAGATTATGCAAATACAGCCCTTGAAGACTTGCGCAGACAGAAGAACGGCAATAGAGAGCAAACAAGATAACATTCTTATCCAGAATTCAGACAAGAGGATAAATGTTCACTCCACACAGGAGTTAAGATAAACTTTTTTGGTTTTGTTCAGTGGTTTATTTCTTATATCAAAGGCTGGGCTTTCTTAGTAACCTAAGCAAAGCACACAATAGTTGCACCCAGAAAGAATGAACTGGTCAGTGCTGAGGTACTTGGAGCACTATTAATTTTTTCCCTCAAAGATGAAAGAAAGATTACAGAGGAAATGCTTGTCATTACCTAACAGCTTCTTCTCAAGCCATAAGATCTGTGTAACCTACAGTAAGGGAATCATCTGGCCATGAGCTCTGTTGAATTGTCTCACAGAAGTAAATTTCTGTACATCAGACATACACAGGTCTGTTGTATGGAGCACCCAAGTGACAGTTCTGTACTGTGGGTTATCAAACCTTCAATATCAATATGACCTAGTACGTACTCTTATCAGGATTATATGTATCTCTTCTATGACAAGCTACCCCTCTATGTCAGAGAGATTGCCAAACAATTTTATTGTCTGTGTTCTCCACATACTGTTTTCCAGAGGAGCTTCACCTAGCAGAGGAGTGACGTATCAATGCAAAAAGAGTTTCCATTTTGACGGAAGAAATAATTCTTAATAACCTATGCAGGATCAATGAATAAAAAGACCTGTGAGTCTGCCTGATTTGCAGCTCATGGGGTGCAAGGCAGCACTAGTCCAATGTATGTTTTGAGGATGCGTTCAATAGGCATGAAAACTGAAAATTATTAGAGTTTTATTGGGTTTTTTGATTGTTTCTCTATAAGAATGTCATAGTTGGGTCAAAAGTGGAGAGCACAAGGTAATGGTACTTGAGAGTGTTTTCCGTTGCGACTCTTTTTGCTCTTTGATGCCTTCTTGGTTCTTCAGACTTGAACATTTGTTTAATGCTTCCGAAATTACTGTCGAGTGTCTCTGCCTGCAACTACAAGAGGGATTCAGTCAAAGATTAACACTTGGCTTATTAAAACTCCCTTTCCAGAAGCCCCCCTGTTTGTCTGTATCTTGCCCAAATGGGCTGCTCACCATAACGCTGATTTCCGTGATGCTCAGGTGGTCCAGTGTTAGTTACACTGTTTGTCCTTTTAGCTCCAGTCTAATTTCAACAGTCTGCAGATGACTTTTAATACCCACTAGATAATGGAAACACCCCTCTTCTGTGTTGTCATTTCTGGGCATTTCCAGTTGTTTGTTCTGTTTGTGTGACAGTTTGTTGCGGGTCTCTGCATCCTTTTTTTTTTTCTTTTACCAGTTGTTCATGAATTTTCTCTCACAAAATAGAATCAAGAGCTTACCAGAGTTGTTGAAATGGTGCTGGTTGAAGGAGTTCCCCTGATTAACTTATTGCACATTTTTATTAGCACAGTTTAAGAAAGATAAGAAACACAGAGATTGTTTTGTGCGAATGTGCACCAGCAGCCGCCTGGTCTGTACTCTTGCTGCCACCGCAGGACCTCATCCTGTAGCAACCTTGCCCATAGGTGAGAATTGCAATTAAACACCTCAGAAACATCTCTACAAAGTTAGTCCTGCACTCTACATATAAGCCCTCCATTGCAACTAAACAAATCCTGCCCACGTTTTGTGTTTTCTTTGGAGTAGTAGCAGTGTTGTTCAGAAAACATCACCTGTAACAGGAAAAGAAATCAATGTGGTATCAGTGCAATCGTTATTAGACTCAACTTCTTAAAGCTAGCATGAGATTAAGTGAAACAAATCTGAAAGCAGAAAGTTTGATATTGGTGTCCTAAATCAAATTAAAAATGAGCTAGAATTGAGCACAGCATAAAATGTTATTTATACAAGCTACATATTCAGTTAAATCTTATCTCATTAGTTTAATCTTACTTGATAGCACCTCAAAATTTCTAATTTAAAAAAATCCAATGTTCTTATTTAATGAATATAGCAATTAAATGTAGTACTATGTTATGATTCATGGGATCATTCCATTAGGATTTACTGTGCTGGTATACTGGATGTAAATCATGTTTGCCAGAGATGGGCGAATTATTACTGATGTGCAAAAAGTACTATGTTTAAAGAAAGTTAGAACTGTAAAATTAAACTCTGAAGGATTAGGAAAAGGCAGAATTAAGGCTGCCTGTGTAGCTTTAATTTGGAACATGAATGTGATATAGTCTTAAAGACCTGATCACAAGCTGCTACTTTATTCTGTGCACAGGGTGGACAAGATCAAGTGTTTATTTTTATCTGCATCGTTCCGTGTGAAGTTCCAGATGCCATCCAAACTCTGCCCTGAATACAAGGTTATTAATGTCCTCTGAGCTCTCACACAGAGCCTCTCAGCAGAGTGTCTGAATGTCTCTGAAGCATTAATACATATATTTTATACTTTAAGTAATGCTCATTCTCTTTGGGTGACAGCTTAGCTTTAGAGCTTGATTTCTTTTGCATACTTAGCAACTTAAATGACAGATTCAGCTCATGGTTCTTGAAGACTACAGTTAAACTTGTCATAGCTCAGGATTTCTGCAGACCAATCCAGAGTTTCATATGGATGCCCAGAAGGTGACCAACTGTGAGATGTTCTGGCTGAGGTGACTTTCCAAGGCAATATAGAATTTTGGCAGAGAAAAGGATAGGTTCACTTCTGTAAAGCGCTGTTTGATTACCTCATCCATGGGTTTATCCTTAACATTTTTCTTGTAACACTTTTGTGCATAATTTGCTGTGCTTTCTCAAATGTCTCCACCAGAAAGAGCAAGGACCATATCACAGAAAGCCTCACTTAACCTCAATCTGCTGCTGGAACTCTCTCTTGAGCATTGCATGTTACCTTCCCTTTCTGAAAACTGTATTTTCACTGTTCTTGCCTTTGACTAAACGTTTTAACTGATAACTAGGCATCTATGCTGTATTGCTTATCATCATATAAACGGAATTTAATTTTTCAATGTAAAGCTGGTTCAAAGGCAGTGGGGACCCTGGTAGGCAGAGTCTCCTGGGAATGGCCCCATTATGAAACCCCCAGTCTGCGCTGCAGGCTCTTGAACTGGATGCTAAACAACCTACAAAGCTTTCTTGAGAACCTGCTCATCCCTTGTGTGAGCACCTTAAGGAACTAATACTCTGTAGGATTCCCCTCTCTAGAGGTGTCTCTAAGCAAGTTGTGGCCCCTGGCAATGCTCTTTTACAGGGGTTTTTCAGGGGTTAATGGGCCTTGGATCGCTGCGAAAATGTGTTTCTGCTCCTAGGAAGGGGCCAGATCCTGCTGGTTTGCTTTCCTGCCCAGCTGTGGTGCAGGGCTGCTGTTGGCTAATTTGATCTATTATGCAGCTCAGGGGGAACTAAACTGAGCAGCACATATTTTCTGTATTTCAAAGGGCAGGAGAAGCGCAGTTAAAATTTCCTTCTGCACTCTGTAATGACTGAGGATGGGAAAACTCCAGCATTGTATTTGAGAAGCATTGGGATTAAATTATGTCATTTGAGAACTCATTAGCCTGTCTTTCAAGTGTATGCACTTTGGGGAATAATCATCTTTCTTCTCCTGCTTTGCCTTTGAGTTTCTCGAGTGTCATATCTCTCATGCCTAGGAACTGCAGCTTTATGGCACTTTGGATTGGATAAACCTCCTTAGCTTTGAAATGTTAAATCCTTCAATTAGTTCGAGTTGAAGACTAAAGGCCAAACATTTCAAATGTGGGCACCTGAAGTTGACAGGAGCTGCAGGCATTCATCACCTCCGAAAATCAAACCAATCATTTAGGGAGCTAAATTTAGGTGCAGATACCTTGCTTTTGCCAGCCCAGTTTAATCACTGAGTCCTGTAGTATTACTCTGGATTGTAGGGGTTTTCCCTAGCCTTTTACACACTTCTGTTCTGTTTTTATTTTCCCTCCAGGAAAAGGCTGGGATTTAAATTTAGGTATCCATGTTATGATATCCTTTTGATTCTCCCAGCAAGTCGCTCCCTGACAAACAGATCCGTCCCAATATTTGTGCTAAAATCACCTATTATGTTCAGCAGTCTAAAGCTGAAATAGGCCCTAAAAATTGCTTAGAAAGGTCTACATTAACCTAGGAAAGGCAAATGCTAATTTTACACTGTCTGGGTGAACCTGTGGGCTGTTTTTCTGTCATCAGCCACCATCCCTCCAAGATGTTGCTTTCTGGCAATCAGCAATGCATGTCCTCTGGTTGGCATGGTCAAAAAAAATCTGCCTTTCTAAACCTTCCCTTTGAAATTTATTTGGGCAGTATGAAAACTATTATCCTACTCATAAGTTTTTACTTTCTCCATATCAAGTTAGGGCTGTGTAATTTGGACACTGCTTTTAACTGCCCATACATATGGAAGGAATTGATTTCTTTAACTGCTTTTCTAACTGTCTGAGGTAGCAGAACAAGTATGGACAACTGAGCAGCAGTGACTCATTCAGGTTTAGATGCCCCAAAAACATAAATCCACAAGCAGAGAGTTTTTAGAGATTTGTATTCATAAGGTGAAAAGCTTCTGAAAGAATCTTACAACTCTGGGACTAAAGTGCCTTTCCATTGCCATGATCTTCTGCTTCTGCTGATTGTGAATGCTGCAAGCCTGCCCTGCTTCCCCAGGGTCCCGATATGAAATTCATTGTCAGAACTGGAAAGTCAGAAAACTAGCAAAGACAAAACCCCAAACAAACAGAACTCTCAAACCCCCAAACAAGGAAAGAAGATTTCTTAATTATCGTTTACCCTAAGCAGATGTTAACAAGTCTATTTAAACCTTTATAGACTGTTATCTGCTACTGGCCTCCTGTCCTCATCCACCTTGGCATTTCCCTGATCAGCTAATTCTGCCCTGATTAGCATTTCAGAAATGCAGAGGTTTTGTCAAACAGGGCCTCAGGAGCTGTTTTGGAGCACCCCTTTGGGTGACTTGTTGCGGGCTGCAGATTACAAAGGATGATTTCTCAGCCTACTCCATTATATTTATTCCGTCTTTGATTGGACATGAGAAATGATTCATGACATTGAAATGCTCCTCATTGTTGAACCTCGCACAGAGGCACTGCCACTGGTTGGATGGTCTCAGCCTTGCTCATTATGATTTTGGTGTAACTTTATTCAGTGCAGTTTTTTCTTTCTTTCTGGAGATATAAAGTCCTTTTTTTCCCCCAGGCCATGTTTTGTGTGGGGCTTCCCCAAAAGCATCTTCTTTTCTTGGACTTGCAAAAACGGACTTCTTCCATTCTCGTGCCTAAGAATATGGAATATTTCATCCCCATCTTCATCTTATGCTCTCCTTCAGCCAATGTAAGAATATTTTATGTCTCTGATAGCACCATGTGGTGCTTTCCCACATCTCCTGCTAAGAGTCACTGTTGCTCGTGGCAGTTCTCCTTGGACTGTATGTTTTTATTGCCCCATAAGAACTTATTTTTACAGAGTTATTAAGTTTCTTTTAATATATATTGATCTTTGTTCCTTTTCTCCAGCAGTAGCAAGTAGCTTGAAGGAGTTTGGTACAATATAGAGGTAAATGTTCTTGGCAGCTGAGGTACCAGTGTAGAGGTCTGTGTAGTGCTGGTTTTGTTTGTCTTCCTTTTAGTGCTATTTTTAAGTTTGTTTTCCTTTTACTTATCTGAGAGTAATGTCCTGTGATGATAGAAGATTTTTGATAACCAGGCATGGTGGGATTGATCCCAGTTTCTTTACAATTTTGAATAGATTGAACTAAAAAATAATTCCCTGTGAAAAGGGCCTTGACGTGTCTCTAAAGTAATCAAAGAATAGCTTCTGAAGTGCCTAAACACTGTTTGGAAAAGGTACATAGGTAGAAGTTTTCATGAGAGCTTAACATAGATGAAACAGGGTCTTCAGAACTGATTGGCAATAATGCAGGTGGCTAATTTCTTTGAAGTGTACTGAGCATTGAAATGCTTTGAAACTCTGACAAGACGTGTTGATGTCAGTTGCTGTTCATTGCAGAGTGTGTTTAGAACTTTGGCTTTAAATTTGGGTGTTTGATGATCTAGCTTAAGAGCAACAGTTACCAAAGATGCAAATAAACAGACTTATTTTGACCTTTTTTTCAGATGAAGTGTCTAAAGGAAAGCTCTTAAGTGAACACTTCTAGTGTGTTAATTTGTGATTTGATTTTTAGGATATTGCCTTGCTCTCTAATTGCACACCTCGAGTTCTAAAATACTGGCTAGTTCAGTTCATGTTGTTTAGCAAATTTCAGTGTAGTAGGAATGCCAATGGCATCCACTCTCTAAGAGCATAGTCTTCACCTCAGCATCCTCCAATGATTAATTTTTAAGCTGAAATTCAGTTTTATTTTTATGTTTACGACCCGAACTACAAGGTTTTGTATTTATTGCATTCTTAATCTGCTGAGATGCCAAGAGACTGCCATGATATGATTCACACAGCTGGGCTTTTGCTTACTTGACTATGTCAAATTAATAGCAGCAAGAATCGAGCCCATCCCTGATGCTCCTCCTGGAAGCCTGGGCCATTCTGCTGAGCAGCAAAGAGGGCTCGTTAATGGCATCCCTGTGTAACTCCTGATGCTGCTGCTCAGAGAAGAGTCAGAACTGCTGCATCCAGAGCAGCACCCCGGGAGTGCTGCCCTTCCCCTTCTAGAAACGTGGCCTCATTTAAAAGCTCTCACCTCCATCCACAGTCCTGTGGGTGCTGCTCAGGCTGCAGGGATAAGCACTGAGCTCTGGGTGCCGAGGAGGGCAACGAGCAGTCGGCACCTCTTAACTTCAGGCCTTTGCTCCCGCTGAGCTAAAAGGAAACCAAAGATGGCACACTGATCTGGGAAGCTTCAGGATCTTGGAGATAACAGAAGGTTTGAGGGGAACTTTGGATCAAGTCCAGTCTTAGCTGACCCGATTTGCTTATTCCTAAGCAGCACATACCACTCCAAACATCCCTTGTTAGGAGTTCAGGCTCCATTTCTGGAGCAGCAGTTTCACACTGTACAACTAGCACCTTTTTTTTTTTTTTTTTAATGTGTAACAGGCCTGTAATTTGGAGTGGCTAACTCTGCTAATTATATGAAACTCTTTAATGTGATGCTGGAGGTGTTAAACAATCGTACCTGCATTAAACACGTGGCACTCGTGCAAACGTGGCGCACAGATTGCAAGTTTTAAAATTTATCAGGCAGACTAATTATTTAAATGTGAGCTATAGGTTACATAAATAAATAGCTCTGCCTCAGTAAATGGTAAGGTGTCATGGTGTTAGCCACGTGGTTTGTAGCAGAGTAGAATTAATGTTAACACTTCTGTGGCTTTCATTCTCTGATTACTAATTCTTTCGATGTTGGTAGATGAACTGAATTTATGAAAGTTTTGCCTGCCCTCTAGGTCCCTGTTTTGTATTCCTTGCGCATTGCAGCCTGCTTTTGACTCTGGCAGCAATGCTGGATGCTAAACCACAGATAACTGAGGGTGCCTGCTCAGCTTTGCAGTGAGGCAGATCCATACCAAACCGGGATCTTCCCCTGGAGCCAGATCTCCACTCTCCCAACTCCTGTAACCTGGTCCTCCAGCTACAGAAGCAGCCCAATTGCAGTTAGCAGTCCTTATATCATAGAGAAATGGCATAGAGTTGCATATACCAGAAAAATAGAGATCACTCTGGCAATGAATGAGGAATTTGCCGAGGTGAGCTCCTCTCTTTTTGCTGTTATTGGTATGCTGCAGAAAAGATGCTTGTGTGTTCACACAGAGGCACAAAGTGATAATATGCTGCCTGCAACTTTTTAGGATGGTTTTTGAGTGCTGAGTTATGAAAGCTCCAGAAAATCTTATATGAGAAAAACTACTCTGGCTAGTCAGGGAGAGTTTCATTAAAGTTTCTTGCTGTTATTAGTTTTAAATTCACTTATGTCTGCTTCAGTTTCATTTCCGGAGGCACCTGCTCTGGTGCTTTTCTGGCAGAAACACTACAGAGGGTGTGGAGTGTTAAGTGACAGGTTGCATATTCCTCCTTGGTCTCCTAGAATTGGCTTTTTTTTTTTTTACTCCAGTCATGCTAATTTACACACAGCTTTCAAAATGAAACCTGAGCAGGCATCCTTCCCCATCTGCCTCAATTCTCACTCCTGCTTTTCTGCTGCACCAGCCTCGTTGCCTGATTTCACAGAAGTGGAATCTGGGTGAGTGTTTCACTCTTCATTTAAGGAAAATCTGCAGGTCTGATCCTGCAACCTGCTCTGGCAAACCCCAGTGAAGGTGCTGAGGAAGGTGCTCAGCACTTTGTGGCCTGTGCTCAGCCATTCTCACGCTCCCAGCCCAGGCACTGCTCTCCCACAGCACGGGGGGCTTTTGCCAGTCTGTTCCATGGCGGATTTGGGAGGAGGATCCCGATTTCATGGCAGTCATTCTGCACCAGTGTCTGCATTGCAATGTCTCCAGTGGAAGCAATCGAATCAACTCAGTTAGTGCAAGGGATTAAAAGAAGCCAGATGCTCTCTTAATGGACAAGCATAAGGCGAAGTTGCAAACTTGGCCTTTTGGGGAAATTGAAAGCAGTTTAGTTCAGGTTCAGCTTAAAGGGTTGAGAAGGAAATTGTCTATTAGTGTCAAACCAGGCTGACTGTGCACCCACACTGAGCTCGCAGATGCTCCGTGCCCGCCAGGCAGAGCTGCCCATTAACCTGCTGGTGATGCAGGGGCTGCACTTCCCCCACAGCCTTCTCAGCCTTGCAGAGTCACAACCCAGAGGTCCCTGAGCAGCTTCTCCTGGGGCCAGCTCTCTGACTGGTCCAAACGGGGCACATCTGCATGATGTGAGGTCTGTTTGGTCCGAGCCAGACTCTGCAGGGCTGCAGTTTGTGCCTCATCCCAGCAGCACTAGGCTGGAAGGGGAGTAGGGGCAGAATTTGGCCACCTGGGCAACCCCTTGCCAGCACTCCTGGAGAACACATTGCACCAGGTTTAGGGCAACCAAATGTGTTCCCAGCCCTTGGAGGAAAGGGACAGAGGGAGGCAGGTTGAGAGCCTGAGTTATAAGCTGCTCTTAGCTCTGATCCCAGGACAGTGGATCAGCATTCGAGGCTGACAATGAAACTGTGCTGTAACCCCTCACAGGTAACCTTTGGTTGCTCTGCTAGTCTTTTCCTAGTCCATGGAAAGGGAATAGACACTAATGGCGACTTCAGCTCCTGTTTTCATTTTATTCTGTGAACAGCTGCTGATGAATCATGAGACTGCAGTTAAGGTACAGTCTCAAGCCTGCATAAAGTTAAAATGTTTAAATTAATTTAAATTCCTTCACTATTAAATATTTTCTAGAAGCTTTTCTTTCTTTCTTTCTTTCTTTCTTTCTTTCTTTCTTTCTTTCTTTCTTTCTTTCTTTCTTTCTTTCTTTCTTTCTTTCTTTCTTTCTTTCTTTCTTTCTTTCTTTCTTTCTTTCTTTCTTTCTTTCTTTCTTTCTTTTCTTTCTTTCTTTCTTTCTTTCTTTCTTTCTTTCTTTCTTTCTTTCTTTCTTTCTTTCTTTCTTTCTTTCTTTCTTTCTTTCTTTCTTTCTTTCTTTCTTTCTTTCTTTCTTTCTTTCTTTCTTTCTTTCTTTCTTTTCTTTCTTTCTTCTTTCCTTTCTTTCTTTTCTTTCTTTTCTTTCTTTTCTTTCTTTTCTTTCTTTTCTTTCTTTTCTTTCTTTCTCCCTCCTTCTTTCTTTCTCTCTCTCCTTCTTTCTCTCTCTCTTTCTTTTTCCTTCTTTCCTTCTTTCTGCAGTTCTTATATTGCCAAGGTGTTGAGGTGCAAGAATGGAAAGCCATGTAAATAAGACCAAGCCAGCTGCACAGGTTTTGCACACTTTAATTAAGTTGTAGGGCTTCAAATGAATTTGGCTCCAGTTTCTGATGTTTCCATGCCCTGTATTCTGTTCCAGTGTGGATGTTAAATCATGCAGAAATGGAGCGTGACCTAACTTTCATGTCAGTTGATCTGGCTGTAGCTGTTTTTGTGTAACTAATTTAAAAAGATTGATTGTTGGTTAATTACATTAATGAACTGAACCAACATGGGCACCGACCAGAGCTCAGCAGTCTCCTAAACAGTCATTAGGAATAGACATCTATCTTTTCACCTGCTTGTACAGCCTCCTGTAGGGTGGCAGAGTGTGTGGAATTGTAATTCTGAAGGTTAAATGACTTAGGGACGTAATCACAGACTGTTCACCTCTGCTGCCCTTCTGCCCATATGGCCCTGCTTGTCACAGTCAAAGTCCATTTGGACAAACTGTCTGTTGAAAGGTCTCCAGGACAGCAAGTCTGGTGGTTTCAGCTGGGTTCCTGGCAAATGCCAGCGTGCATCACAAATCCACCAGAGCTCCCTGTTGGAAGGATTTTGTGGATTTAAACAATTTTGAAATAACTTCTCCTTCCCAGTGAGGGCAATTCATGCTTATCAAGGTGAGAGTGTACTAAGCAGAACAGTTCACTCTTCTCTCTAGCCAGCTCATGAATATGAAGAAAGATTGAATCAATAATACATTTCTGTAATTAAATTGGTAAGTTAAAATGATCGAGTTCTTGTTCTAGCAAGCAGTCAATGGAAGATGCATTTGTGTGTGTTTGTCAGTGTTGGCCTTGCAGCCATTCACCACACTTGGGTGGGAGCTGTGCAAATGATGCATGCCACACAAGGGCTTACAAAAGCAGTACTTAAAAATGTTTAAAGAAGTTTGAGACAGAGACATTGGTACCTTTTCTAATCTGAATTCAAAATATTACACAGTTAATACAGGAAATGGGATGTATTTTATTTTATTGTGAACTTTGTGAACATGCTATTATATATCCTTTGTCATTATTGGCACATCTGCTTGCCAGATTTCATCACACCATGAAGGATTTAAGCTGGAGTTAGTAAGTGTTGCCACTGGCTTGAGCAGAAAGGGAACTGGAGCAGGGCTGGATATGAGGAAAAACGGTAAGAAAAATCCTAGTTATTTGGGAAGACAAGAATTAAATACTTTTGCACTGGTAGCCTGAGAGAAGATGTTGGCTTGTACAGGTTGTTTTCAAACTCTTCAAAGGTATCGGTGCTGCTGCCATGGTGTTCTGCAAGGCCTGATCCTACAGAAGCAGGGAGTTGTTGCAGGGATTTCAGTTCCCTTTGGGTCATGTTGTAGGTGCCTTATGAAGTCTGGTTTTCAAGGATGCTGTTTGCTTTCATGAAACCACTTTATATCCCAAATTCAACAGTGAGTGGGGGAAGTATGTCAAAGAAAATGACCTGCAGTCATATGCTACATGCTGAAAATCTGCTTTCTTGATTCTCAGCTCTCTCTCTGATATGCCATTGAAATGGTTTGAAGTACCAAGAGAAGACTTATTCCTGTGGGTTTTTTGCAGACTGGTAATGCTTCCCTATTGTCCCAGAGACTTCTCTGAACTATTGCAGGGTGAACAGCTGAGCAGCTGCATAAGGGATTTCAGGCATTGGTTCATGACACTTGAAAATATTTTAAATGAGAGGTGAAGAAGTTGTGAAATGACACATATGCAAATAGCATTAAATTATGGGTTTATGTAAGATCTTCCGTTTCAAGCTAATTGAAAGACAGAGGCCACTGCTGCAGGAGGAAAATATGAAAAAAGTATACTGAAACATAAAAGTGTTTCTGATCAAGTAAAATTCTGTTTCTGTTGAATGTTTTATTTTGTTCCAGTCACATAAATTACCATCTTTGAAATACTAAAACTCCCACAATCAGCTTTTTATAACAGAAAATAATTTACATTTAAAAGGTTTAACTGAAGCAGCTAAACCTTAGTGATGAATGTGCACATTCGGCAGTAAAACAGAGAAACAGCCCATGTTTTGGAACCCATAGCTGCTATATATAATTTTAATATTATAAAGAACTAAATACAGTCTAGTGAGTGATGTAGGTATGCTAGTTCTTGGGAAATGCTTTCTTAAGGGTATAAAATGCCTCAGTACTGACACAGTACCTTGGAAATCTCCTTTCGCACTGATAGATACTGAGATGAGAAGCATCTTGAATTCTTGAATGCATTTCATTCTCTGCAGAAAATTATGAGCTTGGTCACATTGCTGTCACCAAGAAACCTTTTCTTTCTCCTTGCAGCAGCACCTCTCTTTAGTCTTGTGGTGGGTTGACCCTGGCTGGATGCCATGTACCCACCAGAGTCCCTCTATCACTCCCCTCCTTAACTGGACAGGGGAGAGAAAGCACATAAAAAGACTTGTGGGTCTCAAAGAGGATGGGGAGAGATCACTCACCAATTGCCATCATGGGCAAAACTGACCCCATTTGGGGAAGTTAATTTAATTTATTACCAATTAAATCAGAGTAGGGTAATGAAAAACAAAACCAAATCTTAAAAACCACCTCTCCCCCACCCCTTCTTTCTTCTAAGGCTCAACTTCACTCCTGATTTTCTCTTCCTTCTCCCCTGCAGTGGCACAGGGGGACAGGGAATGGGGGCTGAGGTCAGTTCATCACACCTTGTTTCTGTCACTCCTTGCCCCGCAGGGACAGGGCTCTGCACACTCTTCCCCTGCTCCATTAGGGCTTTCAGTGGAGTCTCAGCCTCCTTTGGACATGCCCTTGCCCCACTATGGGGCCGCAGGGACACAGCTGCATCACCATGGTCTGCACCACGGGCTGGAGGGGAATCCCTGCCTGGAGCACCTCCTCTCCCTCCTTCTGCACTGACCTTGGAGCCTGCAGGGCTGGTTCTCTCACATCTTCCCCCTTCTGTATCTGGCTGAAGTTACTTTTGCACAGGTTTTCCCCCCCCCCTTTCTTAAATCTGTTATCCCAGAGGCCCTTCCACTGTTGCTGATGCGCTCAGCCTTGGCCACTGGTGGGTCTGTCCTGGACCTGGCTGGCATTGGCTCCATGGGACATGGGGAAGCTTCTGGCAGCTTCTCACAGAAGCCACACCTGTAGCCCCCCTACTATCAAAACCTCACCACACAAACCCAATACACATCTTTAATTAATGAAAGAGGAGACGGAGACAGTAGGTTCTGCAGGAACCTTGTAATCATCCTTCAAGAGATTGCAACAGTTGTCTGAAAAGACCACAAAACAGCCACAAAACTTAGAGGTAATAATTTCCCTCTCAGAATAAGGGTAACTGGTATGTAAGGCTTGTCATCCCCCTGCCACATCCATTCCTGATTTATCTTCTCTTCTTCTCCCATACTCCCTGCATTGAAGGGGGAGTGGGCCATTGCCGCTCTAATGCTCTTATTCCCTGCTAGTGCAGAGAAGATATATTTCAGTTTTATGCTCTCCTCAAATGTACTCAGACATATGGAAGAAATATCTTACAGGTGTTTGTATCATTGCCGGTACTCCAGAGAGTTGAAAACCCTCTGTATTCCACCAATAATCTTTCCCTCGACCTTAGTGTACTTTACATCTCAGCTGGGAGGCTGAGTCCTGCCATTACCAGAGTCAGTAAGGAAATGGGTGGAAATTTCAGCAAAATGGGGATAAGACCCTGGGCATTAATTGTGGGGCTGTAGGGCCCCACTGTGGGAGAAGCTGCACACAACTTTGTACACAACAGCACACCCTGACAGAGCCGGATATTTCTTGACATCTACCAAATTTGCCTGGGTATTTGATCCTTCCTCTCATTAATATCAGAAAGTAAATTAGCGTTATATTGCCCTTCATATCAGGCCTTTCAAGGGTCTCCCATTCTTTTAATTTAGACTGGGTCTCTGCGGGAAGAACCCAGTAATAACACACTGGTGTGATGATTAGTAAGCACATTCCACATAATTACAGTGCTGCCATCTCAGGGGGGAAATGAAAGTTTGTGCTGTCCCTTTAACGGGACAATTTGATAATCCTCTTAGCATTTTCTCTTTTGGCTGATAATATTTCATACAATTTTACTTTGTAAAATATTCCTAAAGGGAGGCTTAGGCAATAATGCACAGATTATGGAAATGACTCTCATTAAGTATAGGGAGAGACTTCAGCAAAGCCATGAACTGCTTCAAAACGTGTAACCCCCATTAGGAGCTTCATTTAAATGTTTATTCACAGAGCAGTAAATGTTTATTATAGAACATTTTATTGAAACATAAATTAAAGAACCCTAATTATACATATCATAAGCGTTCAAACAATATGCATTTATCAAGACTTAAATAAAGATCAGAGGTGAAAGGAAATGCTGTTGTGCTTTCATTTGCACCTCAGCAACACCTAATTTGCACAAAAACACCTGGGCAAAGTGACCCTGAGGGGAGGCAGAGGCACAGGACCTCAAGACAGGTGCTCTGCAGCTGTCCTTAAGCATTCACCATCTTTCCTAGTATCTTTGGAAGCATCTTCATTGGTCTGTGCATCACCCTTCCCATCTATAAAAAGGCTGTGGGCTGCCAGGGTTTTGGGTTGTTTTTGCAGTTCTTTGGTGTTCAGGGAATAGAAGGTGCTGTTCAGATTTCACAGTGCTCTGATCGCAGTGTCACTGGTACATAATCAAGGAAACACGGTGTAGCAGTTTCCCCATTCACAGCCTTTGGTTGGACTGAGTGTTGTTCTTCCTACTGATTCACAGAGAGCAGTGGTTGATGTTCCTGCAGGTCTGCTTATCCCATCCACTGTAGGTGCTGGGCAGGGCATGGGCACTGAATAATGGCAGGTGAGAGTTGGTGATGGTCTGGCCTGATATTCCTACCACCATGTGTGGACCCTCATTCCTAGAGACAGGAAATACCTGGTTCAGAAGCCCCATCCTACCTTTATGTCCATTTAGTTTATTAATTTGCTGCATTTCAGAGAATCTCTTAAGATATGTCCAAGAGAGGTACATTTGGATCACCACTTCCAACCAGCTGGTTTATTACCCTCATTATTGTGCCAGTTTTCTTGGGTTTGGGGCTGAGGGGAAGGGGTTACCTAAAGTTGCCATCAGCCATGGAAGCTATAACTACAGATCTTGAATGGGTTTAAAAATCTTTCTGTGCTTGTTTTCATTAGGTCTACGTCCCTTTTCTAGCTCATCCACAACTCATTTCTTTAAAACTGCATAGCAGTTGACCTATGCATTATTTATTGAGAATGCTGAATCTGCACATTTCTCAATCTACATCTTTGAAGATGAACTCTGCTACAAGTGCCCCACTTGGTTTTGTTTCTGATATATTTTCAAAGTCTCTCCATTTTGTTGCCTTCTGAAGTGCCTGTTTTCTGTGCCGAGCAAGTATCTGATACTCTTCCAGAGGCAAATCCATGGCATAAATGTTCGTGGGGATAATTGCAAAGCTTTATGTTTCCTCCTAAGGGTATGTGAGACAGAGATGTACACAAGTGTCTTCTGAAAGGGCCCTCATGCTCCTGCACATGGGCAGCCCTGTGTGACCTTCTCTCCCAAGGCTTGTTCCAGTTTCTTCTTTTCTCCCTTTGCACTCTCTTTCTGCACAGCATTTTTGATTCTCAAAATTTTGACCACTGTCTTTGTTCTATCAGTAACTTCAACTCTCCCTGTTCTCCAGCGGCTCTTCTAGTCCTTTCCAAGCCAATTCTCTGATGTTTCCTCTGCTGCTGCCCTGGGCTTTCTGACACAGATGCGGATTTCCCTGTCTTTCCCTTCCAAGCGCCTCTCTGCGCATCCTGCTCTCCAGTCTGGCAGTCTGTGTCCCTCCTTTCCATGTGTATCACACTCTTATGTTTCTCATGATGGCAGAAAAGCAAACCTCATCTTTGCATTTAACAAACCAGAGCCAAAGCAAAGGAGTTACAGGATTGTGTCAGTCCGTGCAGCCTCTTTGGGTTGGGAGCAATCCCCACCTCCAGCAGGGCAGAGCCGCCGCCTGGGGAGGAGGCGCCACGTGTCTGTGTCTGGGCAGCCTCGTGCACGAGGTTCTGAGTGAAGCTGGAAAGTGCCAATTCCTAGAAATGGGGCATTTTTGAAGAAAGGAAATGGTTTCAAGTAGTTTCCAGTCATGTTTTATTGTTTTATAAAAATTAGGTCCTCTATAGTGCTCTGTCTTTGTGTGATTTATAACTCCTGGAAATGGGAATAAAAATAGTTTTAATGCGGGCAATAATTTTGAAGGCTGTGAAAACCAAGCATTTTCATTGACCAAAACTCTTTCTTTTCCTAATGTTGGATAGGACTTTTTTATTTTTTTAATTTGTTTCTCAATCCCAGCCTAATTCAGGTCTCAGAAAAGCATCAAGAACTCATAAATACTCAGTGAATAGGAATTGCTTTCCCATGAAAATGTCTTTGCCGGGACCTGCAGGTCAAGGGCCCTGGAAATGGGCTTTCAGTGGCTCGAAAGAACAATTGTAGTCAGTGTGTCTGTGTCTGGGCGACCTGCTGGATTTTCGGGGACAGCAGAGGGAGCGCTTTCTGCTAACGAGCTGTGGATATACAGGCAGGGCTTTCCATGGAATAATTTTGTAACAGGGATAATTGAGCAGTTAATCAAGAATAGCAAACAAGGGCTCCATGGAAGCCCAGTTTACAGAGTGGACAAAATTGCCCTATTTTTCATGTGGCTATCTCTGTATTATGGTTGATTTTCTTTATCACCCGCTAACAGTCTTACTTGGAGAATGGTTATTAGTTTGGAATTTCTACAGTTAATCTGGTAGTTTAGAAGAAGCATTATCACAGGCTCCCATAGGAAGCCCATGTCTCTGTAATGGACAGGGGACTTTGCAGCAAGCAAAGTCTTATCTGAAAACCACCATCCTTTTTCCCAGCGAACTGGCTGATGAGGGTCTCCTGGCCAGCAAGTCTTGCTGTCTGCAGCCACTAATGCCCTTCCTGCCCCTCCTCCTGCTGAACACAACAGCAGCAGGGACATTGGAGTTTACTCTTCCAAGCCCTGATGTCCCTCTGTGTCCCAGATCACGGCCTTTCCTGACCTTGCTGCACCACGAGACCGTGAAAGCCCACGGCTGCCAAGCTTCATCTCGGTAGAAAGAATGAAAAGTAAAAAGGGAAAGGATTAAGCTGCTGAAATGCATCTGGCTTTGCTGAGTGAAGGCACAGCTCAGTCACATGCTGCTTTTGCAGGTGTAAGGGGAGCAGCCCTTCCTCTGCTAAGTCCTCAGGGTTGCGTGACCCTTTGCCAGTTTTTATGTATTCATCCTACAGCAACATTTATTGCTAATAGGCCCTGGGTGTGTGCTGAGGAGTTCTTATACAGGCTATTATCTCCTTTTCTGCTGCAAGCTGAGCTTTGTTGCTCTGCTAACCACCACAGCAGCTGAGTGAACACAACATAATGTTCATGAATTATTGCAGGCAACGTCCATGTCCTCCCCAGTGGTGTGTGGCAGGGTCATCTGCTCTTCACTGTTCTGGTCTACCCAGGAAGTCTCCTTCAGTGTCTATTTTTGTCCACTATTTTTGCTTTACATCCAGTGCAGTGGTGACACGCTGGTGGTTATTCGGCCATAATTCAGTATATAAACCCAGCCATAACCAGGAACTTTGCTTTCTGCATGGCCTTGAGTGGTGGAGAAAAACTCACTTGCCTTGTATGTGTGCTTTTCCAACAACACACAGGCTCCTGATGGGAATGCTGCAGGACTTGAGCAGAGCATCCTCTTCCTGCAGTGGGAGGTCAGAGATGTTACATGCCCGCTCTGGCTCATGAGTTCCCCATGGCACTACAGATTTGTTCCTTGCAGTACATTTTCTAATGCCTTGTCATTCTGGGTGTAAAGGTCTTGAAGAAACTTCCCTTAAGAGTGATTTTGCTTCATTTGATAGTTCTCACCACTGGGAGTTTCTCAAACTGAGATTTTATTGATAATGTGGCAGCCACCAAGAAGCAGAGGGACCTGCAGTCCCAGCCATAGAAAACTGTCAGTCCAATCATTTTAATTGTGAAGGTCCTCTAAAATTCAGCTCCTACAGTCCCCTTATAGCTACTGCTCTTCTAGACATCTTTGGCTGGAAATCTTGTCCCCAGTATCAGAAGCAGCTGGTGGGGCTCAGGCATCTTTAACTCACACAGTGTCCCCCACCTGGGGACATGCTGCTGTGTCCTCACGTTGTCACACCCAATGTCCCCGTGCTCTGCCATCTCGCACACCTTCCTGCAGGAGTGCCTGACAGGAGGAGGGAATGGAGCTAACACTAAGCAGTGCAAGCGAGTGTCTGCATTTTTCTACCCTGATGTGGGTAATATTGATTGGTCCATTAATGTAAATGTCTTGGCTGTTGTATGTTGCTTTTCTTGCTTATTAATCAAAATAATGCAAAATGAGGGGAAAGCAATTTTTTAGGAATAAAATGAAATGCCATCAACGGAGATGGAATACAGCCCGCTGGAATGTGATGGAGCTGCCTGCCGCCCACCAGGCATAAGGTTACCCAAAATAATGGGGAAAAAAAAAGTTGAAATGTTTTATTTTGACAATTTTGGACAATGTTTAGACTTTTTTCCTCTTCAAGCAGTGTTTTGATGGAAAATTTGCCTTAATCTCTTTGTTTGTTTAAAAAAAAAAAAAAGGCAGACCAATTTTTTGTTTATATTTACTGACACATTTCAGTCAATTGCAAATGGCTTTTGTTTTTTGGATGTGCAGGTTTTTGTTTTGCCTGGAAAACAAAATGGAAGGAAGCAACTTTAATTTGTGGGCACCTTGAAGTTATTTTTGCTACTGCCAGTTGGGGAGACCTCCCTGTAGGCAGCAGTGGATGCAAAACACCGAGACATACACATAACATCCAGGATGTGAATACTCCCACTGAACCAATCCACAGGTTGGAAACTGAGCTGGTGCTTAAGTGCCACGGTGGACTGAGGCTTTAGCAGTAACAAATAATACTAAGGAGTAAAAATGGTCAATTAAAGAACTCCTAATGAATCAAAATATCAGCATCTCTGAGCTGGGAATCCCAGAAGCTGAAAGGCAGATTAGAAAAAACATGAAATCCCCTTGTTCAGTGTTTCTGACTACCTGGTAGCCACTGCTCTGTGCTGCCTTTATTTCCTGGTAAAGCTGAAGAGAAGGAAACTACTTGAAATACTATTGCTGATCCTGTTTGTTTCTATTGCACAAACAGAAGGGAGAATTCAGATATATATTAATGTTCCATGCACTGAATGTAAAACACACACACAAAAAAAAGGGTATCTGGAAAAAATTACTCTTTTAAACTGATTGTTATTACCTCAAATATTGATTTGTTTTCTGATACGGCAGATGGATTTTGCCATGCAGGGTGGCAGTGTGTGAGAACATAATGCATGCAGTAAAGGTGACTAACCCCTGAGAATGTCCCCACTGATGCCAAGTGGCCCATATGCTGTCATAAACACTTTTTCTTCTTTGTTTTCACTCTGATCACAAGAGCCCATTTTGGGTAGAACATCACATTAGGCTCATTCATTACCTGCTGTGCTGGTCTGTGCATCTGCAGTGCAGCATCTCTGCACTGGGCTTTGGACCACATCCCTGTGTGTTTTCTGATATTCCAAATTGCCATGGGTATACAGGTCTTTTCCTGTGTGCATTCTGGAACATTCTGCAACAGAGATAAAAATTACTCTTAAAGGTGGCTAAAACTTCTGGGGAATATGGTTGTTGATGGCTGATATGAGATGTTACACATATCATCAAGAGAAATTCCTGCAAGTTGGTATTTGTGCAAAATTGTCATTCCTTGTAGCAGAAAAGAAGGAAACTGAGTTTCAGATGAACTGACAATTTTTATGAATAAATTTAAAATCTAATGAGAACCACAGGTGTGAGACAGTAGTGAAATTTCACAGTACCACTGCAAATTTTAATCTTTATTTATATTTTTCTTGGAAGTCTGTCCAAAAGCAAAATTTCAGGCCTATGGCTACTGAAGACCATCCTTAAAGTTGCCTTGTGATTTTGAGCAATGCATCATGAGAGCGGTGATGTTCAGATGATACATTGCACCAATACATCACAAGAGCACTTTCGCTCTCATGATATATTAGTATAATACACTATCAGAACACTATCACTGATGTATTACTCAAAAACACAGTTTCTGACCCTCAAGAATCACCCTCATCTCTAGGCTGAATACACTGAAAGCTGTGGGTAATGATAAGAAATCACATATTTGGTTTCTCTAGGGTAAAGCGGAGGGGAAAAAGCGCATGGTATTCAGCATATTTCATTAACTGAAACATCCTTGTGATTTCATTTTGTTCACTGAACAAATGCTTTTATGGATTGAAGCTAACACAGTACAGGTGTGTTTGAATTGTCTTACAAACAGCCTAAGAAAATATTTTTTTCCATTTCTTTATAGACTTAAACCATGTTTTGAGAATGTTTCAATGAGGTTCAGAAGTTTCAGCTGATTTCTACACCATCACATTGGATCAGGTGCAAACTATCTAAAGTCTATGCAAACCATTTGGTGCTGTTCCTGGTGCAGTCTTTTTTTTTTCTTTTTAAAGGATTTAGGCACCATCTAAAAAGATCTGGAGATGCATATATGTGATCTGTCACTCAGATTATTTGCTGCCTCTCCTCACTGAGTTGTTGGGTTTTCTTTTCCCTGAAGAATTATTCTCAGTTGTTTTTCTTTTTTCAAAAGAGAGTGAAAGAAGAAGGGAAAAAGATAAAAGAATGGTTTGCAATGTAGTAGCTGAACATACTGCAAAAAGCAGATGGATGAGCATTTGTTTGATTTCCTAGTAGAGTTTGAGTCTTGAGGATCTTGAATTACCTTTCCTTTATGGTATGAAGAGAGTGTCAGGAAAAGAAATGGTAATAGTAATAATACAACATCAAGGTGGCAAGTCATCTATTTGTGTTCCTGTCCATAGTTTCATTTGTTTTCCCCATATTTCATCAGCACTTGTGACAAAAATACATCACCCTTCACCTCCCTCCCGTGCTGGGTAACCCAAAGCTGCCTGTGCAGCTCAGCTCAGCTCTGGTACCCACTGAGCGATGGCCCTGCCATCAGGAGAGGGACGCTTCTGCTTCAGGCTCTGCAAAAATGGACTCATAATCCTTGTGCCTCACAGGTTTGGGGCTCTGGAGTCCATGTCCCCACCAGGATGTGTCCCCAGCACCTGCCTCGTACCCCTGGGGGCTTCAGTTGGTTGCATTCTGACTGCAGCCTCCTGGGAGAGAATCACAGCGTTAAAGCCTTTCTAACCTTGAGAAGGGCATTGTACCAGCCGTGCTGCACAGCCTGGGGACTGTCCTCTTCTGTCAGCCCTTCTACCTGCGTGGTCTCTGGGCTGTCCCCTCGTCTCCTCTGTCCCCCAGGCTGTGAGCACAGCCCTGAGCCCTGTGCCACATCCCAGCACCTTTGTATTCTTGTTGGTTCTGGAGACACAACACGCTGCTCTCCAAGGGACTTTGTCATTTCAAAGCTCTGGCTAAGTATGTTGCTGACTGACAACTATGAATAATTCCACAGAGCCCCTAAACTTCCTGGCATTTCACTCTGTAGCTCATATAATGCAGCAGAGCTGCTCTCTCATGTTTCTCATCTTTTATATTCTCCAAAGAGTCGAGACACTGTTATGGACCAGGTTAATGTATTTTCCTCTGAAAATAATGCTGTGGGAGCCTGTGCGTGATTACTTGTGTGTGTTGAGAATAATGCTGACAATACAGAAAAGAAAGTCAGGAGCCTGATAATCACCATTATTTTGTTTCATGTTTTCAGCATGTTCATGTCCATGTGCTTCCAAGGAGAGCCGGAGACTTCAGCAGGAATGATGACATCTACCAGGAGGTAAGGGTTACAGTTCATTTCTTCTTCAGAGTTGGTTTTGCTGTTAGCAAATCACCTTAATGATCCAGCCCCTGTCTTGGGCGGAGGTAGCTAATGGGATCTCTGCATCTTTATTGCTTTCAAAGACCCTGTGATAGCACCAAGAGCTCTACTAGGATTTCCTTGTGAGCTCCCTCTTTGAGGGAGGGTACAGCTGTCACCATTGGTACTTCAGTTTGTCACTGCACACAGAGCGAGGTGACGTCTCTACCAATAGTTGTGTTCTCTTATTCTGAAGGCTGGGGGGAAAAGAGTGACCACATGGTCAGCTGGCATACAAGGAGTGTGTCCTACACCAGCTGCTAACCTGGGGTGCCAAACCTCCCCCTTCCAACAAGAAAAAACACAGGTGGCCTGTTACAACTCCATCACAAATTGCCTTCTGGCCTGATTTTTGCAGGGCTCTGCTCAGGTCTGGACAAATCACACTGGAGCCCCAAAGATGAAAATTAAAGAGCAGCTCTGCATGTAGATGGAATATCTGCCTGTGTGCAGATTGCTCGGCAGAGCTGGGCACATAAGCTATTCCAGTGTGACTGAATCACTACCTTTTGTTTAAATGAACAATTGTACTGGCATTAACAAAAAGTTTTCCCCAGCTTGACAGCTGTCACAATGATTCTATGAAAAAATCTCACTATTGTTAAATTTACGGATTGTTCTTAGCGGGTTTGGTAGGATCCTCTGTCTGAAATATGACATCTCCTTCTCTTTCTGAAAGTAATTAATATAAACTTGTTCAGTGCTACTGCAATACCATCTGCTTGAAGGAGAATTCATGACATTTTCTGCTTTTGGATTTTTGCCTTTGTTATATATGTATGATGATAACTCCCCACTCACTAAAAAATGGTAGTGTATTTTTAAGTTTTTTAGTTGCTTAAATATGCAAAAATTGGAGAAAAAAACTTTATTATTGACCACTTATATGAAGTGTAGTGCCTGAGAACCCTAAGGTAAAACCTTATAATGAAACTGCTGAGCAAGGAGATCCTATGGAAATAAATGATGGCCATCCTGTCTGCTGCTGTGGCTAAAAGCAGTTAAGCAAGACAACTTGAAAGTTAACACCAAAAGGGTTGTCAGGCACTGGAACAGGCTATTCTCTCATCCCTGGAGATGTGTATTTGTGGCTCTCAGGGACATGGGTTAGTGGTGGCCTTGGCAGTGCTGGGTTAATGGTGGATTCAATGATCTTACAGGTGTCTTCCACCTAAATGATTCTATGATATTTCCTTTTCACACGTGTTAAGTGGTTTTAGATGCTGTACCAGCTCAGAAAATCTGTTTTCATTTTTGTCGTGTATGCAATTCCTTTTGCTTCTTGTTTAACACGTTTGTTTCTCCCTTGTTATAGCTAAACAGAAATAGCCAAAACTCTGTTAATGAACTACACTATATCTTTAGGCTTGTTAAATGCAAAAGGGTGACAAATTGCTGAAATTTTTTTATTTATCTTGTCATTTTCAGTTATAGCAATTTTAGGTGTTGCTTTTAGCAGGCTTAGGAAGCATAAATATTTAGACACAGATACGATAATGTATCATTTAGCAGAAGAATGTATAGCCTTAGAGTCTCACCAGCTATTCTTGAACACCACAGAGCTAACTTATGCTTTTGTACGGACTTATGCTGAAGGAAGATTCCTTTTTTTTCAGGATGTCAGGGAAACAAAATCACATTTGCTGCTATAAAAAGTTTGGTGTGAAGTTCTTTCACTGGCTGGATTGGAGGATGGAGGGACTTAAGCAATTTTCTATCTTAAGTGAATAAAGCTATTTTGAAAAATGTAAAAGGGACAAATTATTTAAAGCTGTCTTTGGAAATCATTTGGAGCTTATGTCAGGACAGGAAAAATCTTTGGTTGTAATGCATCTCTGTGTTATACCAAGAAGTCATATCCCTTTGTCAAGGAGAGACTTTAAAAGATTTAGGAAGATATGTAGATCATGATGAGGCAGAATCTATGAGGGGTAAAGCACCATTGCGTGAAATGTGGGTTCTGGAGGGAGCTTTGAATCCATTGCCCGTCCAAAACCTGTTTATAAGCGACACGTCATTTCTATATATTTGAGTGATAGGTGGAGTTGTAGTTTAGGCAGCAAAGACCACCTTCCAGAAACATCCCAGCATCCTTTTCCTTGTAATACGTGACATGGAGGCTGCTCAGCCTCCCTCAAACAGTTTGTGTAATTGTTAAGCGCACTCAGGCTAAATTCTGCATATTGTGATGCCTGGTTTAAGCACTGCAGCTAAAGGCTTTACAGCTACTGAGAATACTTTTCACAGACTCTGGGTCTCAGCTCTGGCTCAACATGTCTATTGCAAACCCCTTTCTATCTGTAAATGCCTCTGAGCTCTCCAAGCTCTGCAGTTGTCATCTGTATATGCTCATCAGATTGCTGAGAAATCCCATTGCTCTGAGTGTCTGAAAGTGAAAGGAATGCCCTGATGTTGAGACATCAGACCTCTCAGGAGACTATTAGAACTGAGACAGCTAGAAAGTACTTGGAGTCTCTTACTGTGTGCTTAATTTCTCCCATTTGGTATTGGAGTGCCCACTCATCTGATGGAAAAGACAGAGTAAAGCATATCAGGTTAATCTCTGCTTAATCTGTTTACTGGGCTCTGATATCTTCCAACTTTTGGCTATGAAGCTCTGACACAGCCTTGTCTAAAGCAACCTTTAAGTGTAATGACCATAATTAAAGGTATTTCTTAGCACTTGTATTTTAATAAGGTTTCTGATGGACACAAATGCCTGCCGATTTCTGAATATTTTTTAGAATTATAGTACTGGAACATTAATTGTAGAAGGCATAAAAGAGGGGCTGATATTTACTCCATAGCACCGTCTCTAAGGCATTTCTTGGTAGAATTCACCACTTGATGTTTTAGGTTTCTGTACCTCGGTGCGTATGAAAGAAGTCACTGTGTGATTTTTCTAGGATACGAAGAGAATGATTAATAGTGAAAGACGCGTCTGCGTTGAATGTTTTAGATGTATTTCCTCTGCATCTTTGCAAAGCTGTTTCTTGGTAGGTGTTTCCTGGGAGTGTTAGCTATCCACCCTCTGGGTTCATTGCAGTGGAAAGCTAAAGCTATAGTTTATCAGTTCATACATTTTTCTGCATTTATCTGAAGCATAATCCTTCAAGTGTGGACATGCCAAAGTTAAATTGGTCTTACGGGGTCTTTTTTATAGAGTCAGGCCCTTCATGTTTTACTCTTGCTGGAATACTTTTCTTATCTGCATCTTGGGTAGCTCTTATTCATTGATCCACTTTATTTCTTGGACAGCAAAACTATAGCAGCTAACTATTAGGACAACTTTTCATTAGAATAACTCTTCATAGCTCTCTGTTTTCTGTTTGGTTTGAAATAGATTAATATTTTACATTTATTAATCAAGGAATTTAAAAGCCTCCTATCAAGCAATTCCTTGCTATTGCAAGGGCATGTCACAGTGACTGGTAAGAATTTGGTATGAGCAAACATCGTTGCTGTAGAACAGCCCCCTGTGTTGTTGCAGTCAGCACAGGTACTGCAGAGTTGTTGGAGGTCATCCTGTCCAAGGCATTCAAGAACGTTATCCTGAAATGTCTCAGCAGTTTCAGGCGTCTGTGGGCAGCCCTCATTCAGTGAGTGTTTGAAAAGTCCACAGCACAGCCTGTCCCTGGTCTCCACTGAGTGGTTAGCCATTACTGCAATATAAATAACATTCATCATCTTTTAGGTTGGCAGGTAATAGCTGTACTGGGCCAGAGAATATGGGGCTTTCTCAGAAAGGAAGACTCAATCAAGAGTCCGCACTACTATTATGAGTGCTGACCTCAGTAAGTTAATTTTGAGGCTGACAGACTCGGATGAGTAAGGGCAGCCTGGTCTCTTAGAAACCCTGAGCATCCCTGGCATGAAGTGGTGTGTTTTGTGGTGCTCACCCCTCTTTGTCCCCAAATTCAGTGTTTCACTTGGTCGTTGCAGCCTTCTGTAACAGATGGAGCTGCCTCGGGTGCACAGCCAGATCAAAGAGTGCTCAACCCCTCACCAGCTTTGCTTTCATACCCACCTCATTTCCTTGCCTGTCTTCAGTTCCCAGTCTAGACTGGAGAGCACTGGGAAAGGGGCAAGTGTGAAAGAGTGTCAGTCTCCATCCCCCAGCTCCCTGCCAGATCAGCACCATGGACCTCATGTAATGAGCCTGAGCGAAACTTCCTAATGTGAATTTTTCAGTAATTTAAAAGATGTTGTAAAACACAGAAGCCAGCAAAAGAATTCACTTCATGCTGTCCTCCTTTCCCTCTGGCATTCAGGCAAGCAGCGAGAGACTCACTTAGGAAAGATATTTTGACTTAGTGATCTCATTCAGCACGTTATGTTAAATCATTTCAGCAAGAATACCTATTAGTAATCATTTCCAATTCCAGGGAGGATGAAGGAGGCATTTTGGCATATGACTCAAGAACCTGCCAGGCTGTTTCTTCAGGCTGGCAAAACAGGGGACCTGTGGTGAATTCAGAAGTTTAGTCAAACAAGCCTGAAGTTTAATTCTCCCTGAGTGGCTTTGACTGTGACATGCCATCACTCCGACCTGCAGACAGGTTCCTGTGTGCAGCTGGGCACAGAGCCTGGATGAGGGCTTGAAACCTGCACAGCTGCACTGAACTGTTTGGGCTGCTGCCTCCTTAAAGATAAGGTATAAAATGAAACGCTAAATAAGCCCCAATCCAGGTCCTGCTAGACAAAATGGAAAGATGCCCAACAGCTTCTGTGAGCATCAGATTGAACTATTCATGGAAATTAATGGCGTGCAGAGCTAATAGGTTGTTCCTTGGCCTCAGAATTATAATGTGCCTTCTGGGAACATAATGTAGCCTGATGGTAGATCAGTCTGCTGTATCTGAACTCCCTTGGGCCAGACCCTGCTCTCTTTGCACCCTGCGTGTGTAAACCCGTGGAAAGGGACAGAAGCAGCACAGAGTCTGAGTAGCTTTGGGTTCTTTTTTAAAACCCTGGTTCTCCTAGACACAAATTTTATTTCCCAATCTTCTTCTGATGCAGCAACATATAAATTCTTTCCAGTAGGTTCTGGATTTTATCCCGGTCTTGCCAGTGTTGCTCTTTCTGACTGTGAGCATTGGAGGAGGTTCTACTACCCAAGGAGTCTGAGCCTGTCCCAGTTGCTTCTTGAATCTTGTGATATTATAGCGACTCCAGCAGGGCAGACCAGATTAACTGTGCATGAATATTTCCAGCTGAGAGTGTTGCTGTAGAAGCTAGAACTGTGCAAATAATTATGGTTTGGATGTTGTAACTGAATGGACAAGAAGTCATTTTGAGTTGAGCTGAAACAATTCTTTATTTTTTTTCATCTAACCAATCTCCTTTTTGCTTTTAACGGGATGATTTTTTTTCTAGACCATGTTATTTTATCTGGTTAGGATTTTAAAGCCCCTGGATAATGCTAGTATGCCAACATATTATTCCATGTCCTCAGGCTACTGACAAATTTGTCAGTAGAACCCAGCAGGAATACTGGGAGACATCCTATGGTCTCGTATGTCTCCCTAGATGGAGTCCCTACTGTTTGTGATATTTTATGTGTTTTCCAGCCCTGTGAGGCTTTTCGTAATTTGGCACATGAAATATCTGAGACCTTCCTGTATGCCATGTGCATTGCTGCACTTATTTTAAGATAGCAGGTTATCGTAATCAGATCTGATTAAGAGCCATTTCATTCACTGTGATATCTTCCATCTGATCTAGAGAAATGGAAACAACTCAACTATAGAAATGATTTAGAAGTGGTTAGAAGGATTCCTATTAAGGCAGCCATCCCTCATGATCACACACATGCCTTTTACACCCAGGCTTTGTCTGGAAGGCAATGTGCATTTGGCATTTTACATATCATCAAGTAGCCTCATTGATCCCTCACTGACCCCCAGCGGGATGGGCGAAGAGTGAAAATGAGAAAACCTGTGGTTTGGGGTACAGATGGTTTAGTAGGTAAAGCAAAAGCCACACACAGAAGCAAAGAAAAGCAAGGAATTCCTTCACTGCTTCCCATGTTTCAGCCCTTGCCAGGACAGCAGGGCTCCATCACATGTAATGGTGACTTGGGAAGACAAATGCCATCTCTTTAAATGTCTCTGCTTCCTTCTTCCCTCAGCTCTATACACTGAGCATGACCCCATGGGGTCTGGGATATTCCTTGGGTCAGCTGGGATCAGCTGCCTACCTTGTGTCCCATCCCAACTCCTCGACAGAAAAATAAAAGGCTTGGACTCTGCATAAGCAATGCCCTGCAGTGATGAAAGTTATCAACAGTTTCCAGCACAGGTCCAAAACACAGACCCTGAGCAGTTGCTATGAAGAAAATCACCCCAGCCCAAACCAGCACACACAGGCAAGTCCCCACATAGTGCACCTAAAACAAAAGCCAAACATTCCATTGCCGAAGAGAGGTCAGGCCCCATTCTGTGCCATGAGTGCCATGTATGAAAAGGGACTTAATATCCATAAAGAGCTAAGGTACAAAATTATTTTAGTCTCAGTACAGTGTCAGTATGCTTCCCTTTCCCTTCCCCTTCCCCCCCTCTTCCCCTTGCCCCCTTTTTGAGACATTTGCTCAAATTTTTCTTCTCTTCTGGGCCCCAGGGGTGCAGGTGCAGAGCCCCAGTGTTGGGATGGCAAGGGCTCGGGTCTCCATGGGCACACCTGGCCATATGATGCCATATGAACCCATATGATGTCAGGAGAAGACTGATGGGAAAATGGGCACAGAATTAGAGTGGACATTAGCTTTTGTTGCAATGTTTTTGCCAAGAAAGCTGTGTAAAGGGTCTGCATTTCTGTTCCCATACTGGGGGGAAAAAAGTTGTTTCAGAAAGGAAATTTTAACAAAACATTGCAGCAGAGTGAAAATTCAGTTTTACAGAGTGTTAGGATAATTGTGCACATTTTGGTTTTGTTTAAATATGTTAAGCACCATTGTTTCGTTTCCATGTTAAGGATTGACTTTGGTGCTAGGTTGCAGCGGTTTTCCTTAATTGCTTTAATCCTTGGCCTTAAGAAAATGAATACTTTAAATTTACACTTGTTAAGTACATTGCTAATGAAGAAATGGCTTTAGCAATCTTTGGCAGACCTGAAACTATATGTGAAAAAAAGATAAAGCGAAGAGAAAAAACTGAGAGGGAGAAGCTAATCACCAAACCATTCTGTTAATGCTTATTTTAATCATCTTGCCTGCCCTTGCTGGCAGCCAGAGCCATTCGTTGCAGAGGCAGGAGGCAGCAATCGCCGTCGAATGGCGCTGATGTTGAGAATTGGGCCCAGGAGGACAATTTGACTTGTCAGTTTATATAGACATAAAGCTTCATTGTTGTGCACAGACACAACTGGCTTTTTAAAAGCCTATTTCCCTCCTGATGATGTGAGAATCTGCTCCCCTCTCTCCTACTGTTCTCCAGCCCTCCAATTTATTAGACAGTGTTTGCAAGCCAGTGTTTGTGTGGTGCTGTTGGGCAGGTGGGCTGCGGCAGTGCCATGAGTGGCATGAGTGACCACACTGCCCACCTTCAGACCACAGCGCATTGTCAGGGTGGAGGGACTAAAGAACTTTATCTCCACGCTGGGTAAAATCTCTTCTTGGGCCGTTTTAACATGCCCATATAGCTGAATCCTCTGTGGAATTAACTGTGTGTTTAAGATGCACGAGATACTCAAAAGAAGAGAGGAGCTAACAGTCCTTCCTTAGGGGGCAAAAATCAACCATCTCCGAAATTCAATTAATTACCAAAAACATATGATCTGTTTTCAAAAAAAAGCTCCTGCTGCTATTTTCCATGTGTAGGAAACTTTTATCTTTCTGACAACTAGCACTTGCAGATAGCAAAGTCTGCTAACAACTTCTTTTGGCTCCCATCCCCCCCGGTGCTGCGGGGAGCCACTGAAAGGGTTCTGAGTAGCTTAGTGCAGCATTTTCCCCAAGTTTCAGTTTTTGCATTCTGCAAAATGGAGCAAGTGACAACTGGTGCCCACACTGAGCAGAGGCATTTACTGCTCCAGGGAAAAGAAAGCTTCAAAATCCCCCTTGGCTGAGTTACAACCTAATTATAGCTATCCGAGGGCTGGTATTCCCATAACCAGGGGAAGCAGGGAAGTATGGCAGCCTTTGTCCCACTTTGCCTGGATGGTTGCAGCACTGTGTGTGGGGCTGGCAAAGAATCCCTTCCTGCATTTAAATTGTGAAAGCTGATCATGAGTTTGAGGCAGACATATAAGCAAATCCACCTAAAAGTTTCCATCTGCCTTTTGCCTACTTAAATTACTTCTGTGTACCAGCAGCGTGCTTCTGGAGATTGTAATCTCAGTGGAAGTGGGAAGGTATTGCAATAAATAGAGTTTTAATGGAAGGGCTTTTCTTAGAATTATTCTTTTTCCTGAATGATCACTTTTTTTCCCCCTTTCTTTTTGTAAGGAAAAAAATCTATTCTCATTCATTACATGAGTGTCTTTGAAGGGGCAAATGCACACAACTGCCAGGTCACGTTCAGCACGGGTGCTTTGCAGGGCTTTCTTCAGCTGAGGGATGATTTGGAGCAGTAATTGAGATTAGCTCCCTGGGAGAAGGACCTCTGCTCTCCTCCTGGTTTTTTTCCTGGTAAAATAGTTGCACTTAATGCATTTACGAGTAGACTGTAAGTGCTAACATACTTTCTTCCCATACCCCTGCCATTTCTGTGGCAGGCTTACTGAAGAAATAACAATACATAAAGCTGCATAAACACTTACAGTCTTAGGTGTCTGCTGCCACTGGCAGTTTCAGATGTTCTATTTGAAGATAATTTCATTTCACACTTATACATCTGAAGTGCCTGTTTTTGAAGATCTCGGAGTTTGGTTTTTTTTTTTTTTACATATGTTAGTTAAGTTTCACACTGGCTCTGTGAGTGCATTAAGTAATAGTGCTTGTAGGTGTGACGCAGAGAGGTGAAGGGACATTGTGAAGTTCCAGAGAGAGTCAGGGCAAGATTGCTGAGTGCAGATACATCCATGAACCCCTGAACAGGCAAAAGGAGGGAGGTGGATTGATCACCCATCTGCAGCTACATGGAGTAATCCAACACGTGAATTTTATGCTTCCCTGTAGGAAACTGTGGCCCTAAGGCAGCCTGTAGATGTGCTGGGATGTGCTCCCCAGCTTTGAGCAACACTGAAAACTTGGATGAGTCTAAAAATCCTTGCTTCGTGTGTTTATTTTTTGGTTTGGGGTTTTTTCCTGAAGACTAACTTCTGCTGGCATTTACAAATTCAACCTGGTATTGCACTGGCTTAATTCAACTAAGGCCTGTGAGCAATTGCTGCTTTCTGAAGGTGGACACCTCAGGTATTTTAACAAGAGGTGACATGTTCACTCCACTGTAGATAAGGAGGATTCTGCCTTCCCTGGTGTGGTGTCTCCTTACAAATGATTAGGGAAAAAACTATAAGAACCAACACATATATGGGGTGTCTCAGCTTTTTCTCTCCATAAAGGCACATTCAGGTAGTCCTTTACCATAAGTGGATTCCCAGGTGGCTTTCTTAAAAAAGGTAAGTGAAACAGCCATTGACTTTCCCCAAGAATTGAATGTCTAAGTGCCTTAAAGACTTTGGAAAAGCCGTCCCTTTATCCTTCTGTATTAGGTTGTGGTGGGTGATATTGTCACTCAGTAGGATGTTATTGGCATGTGATTTTCTCCTCTCATCTTGCACAAGGTCAGGAGGCAGGATAGAATGGGCCTCAGCTGCTTGTGAGCAGAGGAGTTTTGGATTGATGTATCAGCACTTCATGTTTCTGGGTCGCTTTCGGGAACATGTGCAGAAGGGAAATAACAGTAGAACAAGGGCAGTTCCCAGGTTAGATAATGGGCTCCATTGACATCCTTTACTCCACTTTTAAGTGCAGTAAACATAATGAAATTGAGAACAATCTGGTGTTTTTCCACCACTTTTAGCAACCTCATGTCATTTTAAGCTGCTGATGTTTCTTCTCTGGTACTACCTGGTGATCCTTTTTACATGTTTATTACTGTTGCTTCTTCTCAAGAAATAAATTTGCTGAGAGTAAAGAAAGTTGCTCATTAGGGCAATGTAATTAAAGGAAAAGTAGACATCATGCCAAGTTCCATTTTCTCTACAAAGCGCCACCTTGGAGATTGCCTGAAACTCAATTACTCATTGCTATGCTTATTAGGGAGAACAATATGCTGAAATGATCCCTACTCCTAATAACCTTGTTTTCTACATGTGAATCATGTTAATACTTTTTTCTTTAGTGCCTTAATCACCGTATATAAAATGGGTCTGTTTCTAGAGGGGGAATAGGGAAGGTGGGCCCCATGGTGGGTGTTCTCTGAATTGCCACTCTCCATGGAGAGTTTCTTGTTTCCTGCTGGTCCACAGTCATTTTCGTGGATTTATTGTTTTCTTTTAATTACATGAAACAGCATTTATTAAAAGATGACATCCTAATAACCAGATTTCCTTTGGTGAAATGAAAATGTTCCTCCTCTGCCTTGCTTTCTCCCTTTGGGGGAAGGAGTGTGCAGTTTCATCCATGTCTTGGTCTCTTCTGCCTTACCCCATGGTTTCACCAAGACTAATAACTTCTCAAAAGAAAGCTGGCATTAAGGCCCTAAATAATCTTGTTCTGATAATTAGTCCAGTGCCCAACTTGTCTCCCCAGCATGTTACCCTGATATCTTCCCACTGCCCTCCTAACATGGTGTCTTCAGCTTCTGTGAAGAGGCTATTCCTGTGGCCCCAGAAAACCTGAGGTACCTTCATCCATCCCACAGCATCCAACCCTCCTTAGCTCTGTGCTCGTCTTACTCTCTGAGTGTGGAGGAAACCTTCGTTAACTGGACAATTCAAGGGAATTCTGGCAGAAGTGAAGGACAGAAATCTTAATCGTGGCAGTAAGTATGTCCAAAACTGCCATGGGAATGCGAGGAAATCTCCTGAGGTTCAGGCTCTGTGGGGGCCAAGCTCATTTGTGTACCAGTAAGTTCTCCTTAAATAATCATAAAATAATTGTGTGTAAACCTCACTTTGGATCAGAATTGTGGATGGAAGTGGCTGAATGTTGAAAATATCTAAGGAAGAGGGAAGGAAATCATTTTTTCCTAAGTAAAAGAGCATACCTGGCAAAACTTCACTCCCAGAGTGGAAAAGTAGTGGAGAAACGTGAGGCTCTTCTCTCTTTGGTGCATGTCCCCATCCCTGGATTTGTTCAGGGCCACACTGGATGAGGCTTGCCATGGCAGCGGGGTTGTAACCGGATGATCTTTAAGGTACCTTCCAACTCAAACCATTCTATGATTCTATAATAGGAAGAGGAGACTGATCCAAGTACCACTAGTGTCTTATACATCATGTAAATTGCCAATTATATGTCATATGAATACACTGTTCTAAGAAATGCTTTGCGTTTTAATTTCAGAAGGAAAGGCAGGTCTGTGTAGTTAACCATTCCTTCTCCTTCTTTCATGTCAGATATTTCAGCCCTCTTATGCAGGGCACAAGAAGACATGATCGCAAAGGAAAGTCTTACCCTTTGATGTTTATTTGTTGCATTATCCACTTTTCATGGCCCTATTATTCCAGAATCCCACTGAGCCATTCATTGCCAAGTGGAACTCTCCACTGCTGTCAGTAGGGAATTTCTGCCTCTAAATCACATAATTTGGCCCTTTTTACTTAACTTGGGGCCAGATTATCAAAAGTGTTGAGCGCCAGCTTTCTGAAGGCTTAGCATCTCCCACTGAGGACAGATTTTCCAAACTGCTCTACACAGAGCAGCTCCTGTTGTGACCCTTTAAGGACAGATTTGCAAAAGAACTCAGAAGTTCCTTTTCTCCAAGGAGCTGAGCCCTTTCCAAAATATAACCAGCTTTGCTTAATGCCAGGCTGGAAGATAAGGACTTTTGAAAAACAGCTTTTGGCGAGTTCTCTGATATGGAAAAATACTAAGTTACAAACATTGGGAAGGACTTGAAAAAATGCTTGAGAAGAGACAAACCTCCACGTTTCAAGATGTGCCAATTTTTACTGACTGATAGAGGGGCTGGAAGAAAATTTTGGATCTGAACAGGTTTTCCCATAATTGCCCACTAGGAGGTTTCCTGCACATTCCCCTGCAGCAGCTGCCAGGCAGGATGCTGGAGCAGAGCACTGCTGTGCTGAGGCAGCATAGCAATTCCTGTGTTCCCAAAAATGTTCACTTAGCTAAATGTGATTTGAAAGCAAAGTAGTACAAAACAGCCTTTATCCTTCCACCAGCCTTTCTGCAAAAACAAAACAAAACAAAAAACCAACCAACCAAAAAAAAAAAAAAAAAAAAAAAAAAAAAAAAAAAACCAAAAAAAAAAAAAAAAAAAACCAAAAAAAAAAAAAAAAAAAAAAAAAAAAAACAAAAAAAANAAAAAAAACCAACAAAAAAAACCCAGGAAAATATTTATTTGCACCTTGTAGAAAGGGACTGAATTTTCCTTTTGAAATTTTAAACCCAGGATTCCTCTTGCATGCACTACACCACCTTGTTCTCCAGAGAGCCTTCCCTGATGTGCCTAGCAAGCAAAATCTCTGCAGAACAGCCTGTGTAACCTTGGAAGCTTATGGGGTTTATAGGTGAGTGTTAGTTCTTGACCTAGAAGTTGCTGTAGGGAGACGGCAGTGGAGGGTGGGATGGAGAGAAGGTGTTTCAGTGTATAAAATGCAAGACTTTAAGCTTTAGCCCTAAGCAGCACTTGAGCTCCTGAGAAAGTAGTTCTATTAAACTTCTGTGTTTCAGTAAACTGAAGCTGCCCATCCTGCGTGTGTCTGCTGGAAGGTCAGTGTTTTCTTCCCACATGGGAGCAGGTAAAGGAACACTAAAGCTGGAGCAGCCAGTTTGGCACCTGGCACAGTCCAATGCAGAACAGCCTTTTTTTTCTTTTCTTTCTCCTGGTCTGAGACCCCTTGTGAACTTAGAATGGGCTTTTGTTTTGGTTATCCAGCCCCACTTGCATTTGGTTTTGATTTGACATAAAGTACTTTATGAAATAATAAAATAGATGTAAAGGAAATAAAGCAAAGGAGGAGGAGCAGGCTTGGTAAAAGCTTTTACTGCTGTCACAGGACTGTGCAGCTTCTGTGATTATCCCTTGCCTTGTTCAGCAATGTATAATTTAATGATTGCATCCAGGGCATGCTATTAACTTTCTTTTCTACTTCTGCGACCCCAAAGCTCATTAATTCTTTTTACTATTCCCCACTTGACGCGTGTGTATGTGTATGGGGAGGGCAGTGGCTAAAGAAGTGTTATGGATTTCATATCTTTGCTTCGTCTGCCACATTATAGCAAATGACAGTTGATTAGGTCTTTCTATAGATCATTACCAGTTGTTTTCCACCTTGCAGATACTGCTATTACGACAAATCTATCATATCCTAGAGATCCTATGCAGCTTGTTATTTCTGTGTGATTTATTACACTCGCAGTAGAAATGTTGTTAGCGAACATTGGGGAAGCAGTGAATATATTGAGAAATATCAATGTATCCTCATGTTCTGGCTTGCAGTGACAGTCAGTGATCCATCTCACTGACACTTACCTTGTTAACATTTTGATCAGATGGCAAATTTGTCATTTTTCATGGTAACAAGTATAAGTTTGTACAAGAATTGCAGAAACATGGGGAAGATAAAGGGCCCCTCTCTTAGTTTTTCCTAGTGTGATGTAATCAGTAATCTTCCTGGAAAATGAAATAATTACTTTGTGAAAAAGCTTATCCACTAGAAATTTTGCCAGTGTTAAAAAGCTCAGATTTCTCTTCATTTGAGGATTGAAAGGGTTCTCTTTGCAGCCATTACTGACACTTTGATTAACACACCAAATCAACATGAAATGATAATATAGAATAAAAAGGTTTACAGTCAGATTTCTTCTACTTGATTGTAGTGAGGAACACAAAGATCTTGCAAGCAAAAGTGAAGGCATTATCTCTGGGAACAACAGAGTACAAAACACTACAAACACGACATTGCAAATTTCTTCTAATGCTCACAGTCAAAGCTTTCTCTGAGCTCGGCTGTCGGCTCTGCAGCTCTCCCGTTCCAAAGCGTGGGCATGAGCACGGTGCTCAAAGCGCAGGTGGGCTACACCGGGGGGAATGACAGCTCCTAAGGTAACAGAGTCATCTCAAAGAGCCAGTGATTCATCTGCACAGCCCACAGACACACGGAAGGGGGCAGGAAAAAGACTGGGATATTGCCTTTTGGAGAAATACAGCTGTTTGCCCTCTCTGTGAATGGCTTGTCCATGCAAGGGATTGTACATGGAAACACTGATATAAAATTGTAGAATCAAAGAACATTTTAGGTTGGAAAATACTTCTAATATCATCGAATCCAACTCAATCCAGTACTGCCAAGTCCAACACTAAACCATGTCCCTGTGTGCCACATCCACTTGTCTTTTAAATAACTCCAGGGGTGGTGACTCAACCACTTCCCTGGGCAGCCTGTTCCAGGGCTTGACAACCCTTTCAGTGAAGTAGTTTTTCCTAATACCCAATCTAAATCAGCCTGGACAGAGAATTTGTGTGACTCAAGCTTCACTTCAGAACCAAACTAGACTAAACCAAACAGAAATGGCCCTTCTTTCAGGACTTGCATGAAAGTTACTTTCATTCAATTATTCTTTTTCAGTTTTATCCACTGAAAACCTGGTTGTGCTATTTCAAAGATCAGTGAGGCACAAATGGCAAGTGCCAAATGTAAGCTCTCAGTCAATATGATGGAAAAAAAACAGAGGCCAAGCAATTCTTCATTTTAACCTGATAGATTAAAAAATACAGACTAGGGAGTTCTTGGGAATGCTTGGACTAGAGTTTAATTGAAATTATACAGATTTTTATTCTCATTTTTCCATAAATTACTGGGGAGAGCTGATACTCAGCTGGGTTTGGTTTTATCTTGCTGCTGGTTTTCTAACTTTATAGTGCAATATCAGCATGTAAAGGCTGGGAACATATTATTAGAAAGGCTCGGATCATATTCAGAGAATGCACTTGGAAACTGAACACTGCTTCAGTTGTGTCACTTCAGTCATAACAGGATAGCTTGGAATTGTTTAATTCTTCTAATGCTGTGCATAGCAAGGCAATAGTTCAGGCACCAGAGAACTCGAGCAGTAAGTCTTAGCATTCTGCAGCAATTTGAGAAAGCACAGTGTCATCTACTAGAAAGTCTAATTGTAATGATTAATATTTAGCATAGGGAAGTCTATGTGGAAGAGCACAAGTTACATCTGCTTGCTGAACTGAATGAATTACTGATTTTGCATTTTGCTTTATCTTTAGCATCCTGTTGAATAGCAGGAAATGTATGAGTGCATCTTTTCTGTGGCAATATCTCTTGGACTGAAGGCTGTGCCTCTTACAAAGCCACTCTTCAGGTGCCTGGCCCAAGGGAGCAGGTGGGCAGCAGCACGTTTGCTGCTCACTGAATTGTGAGCTGGGGACCTTTAATGGGGAGACATTGAGGTGCATCAAAGGTGCAGCTGCACCAAAGTGCAGACAGAAGCAGGAATAGGGCTGGTGCGGTGATGGGAGGCAGGAGTAAGTTCTGCAGGGCAAGGAGGGACTGTACTTTTTGAAACCAGCTGTGGCAGAGCATCTCACAGATGTATTGGACCAGACAGCATGATCATTCTAATTAACACTGACACACCATAAATGGAATGGCCCGATAACTCTGGTCACTTAGTAAGAGCTTCTTCTCACTGAAAACAAAGGGTCTTAATTAAAAAGGAAGAAAAATGCCGAATTTCCAACAAGTATTGCTGAAGGAACTTGGGCAAAATGTTTTCTGGGAGAAAAACCGGTAGTGTAAGAGATGCAATGAGAATACACAGCGAAGTAAGTTTAAGAGAGCTCGTTGACAAGATATTGCTGCTATTTGTCTTTAAGATCTCCCAGAGAGCTGACAGATTTTGCTAGGTCTTGGTGACATTCATATAAAATAAGTTTCCTAAATCACCAGCTGAAAATTCGGACAATGGTTTCTGATAAAGGGACACCGGAAAGCTTCACCTTCTGAAATTGGTGACTCATTTACCATTATCTCCATTGAACAACTGAGATCTTCCCTTTAGGAAGAGAGATGAAAAATTATCTCCTGAATGTACCATATTGCTTCTGATTCCAGAGAGGAGAAGGGAATTAATGTTGAGGATGGTGTTGCAGTAATTATTTTCGGATGCAAAGGGCTGAAAGTAAATCCCAACAAGCAGCAAGAAGAGAATTCACCAGCAGAGCAGCTGGAGGGTGGTACTTTTTTTTTTTTTTAGAATATGCAATCAGTGTTGTTCATCAGTGTTTTGCTCCTTAATAATTAGAACAAGATTAAAAAAAAAAAAGAAAAAAAAAAGCAGAGCAGATTATTGCTGAGAACTCATTTATGGCTGTATCAGGAGTTAATGTTGAACTCTGAAGGTGGTTAACACTTCTGACTGAGATAGCATATGGGGGCTGTTGGTGCCTGATGGTGGGAAAGCAGACCACCAGCTTCTGTTCAGATTAGGATCTGAGGGCATATGTGCTCACACAGGCTACTTGAATTCTGAGCCCATTCCTATTTAAACCAGTGTGAAGATATATTAAACTTGATTAGCATTAAACTGGGCTCTTGAATTAAAAAGTCTCCAGTGAGTACACAGAACTGAACTGAACCCTCTCCTTCCACTTTACCTAAATGGTGGAGTTCCTCCTCTTGGGCTATTGGCATCTCTCTTTTGCTGTCATGGACACAGGAATTTCCTGGGCCTGGGGACACTCTTGTGCACTGTTTGTCAGATCATGGGGTTTGCTAGTTCTTGGCAGAAGAGTGTATTATCAGATTGTATGTTATGAGCTGGCAAATTGCCCCTTATGACTCTCTTAGGAGTTTTGTTCAGTCCTAAAATATAATTTTTTAGTCAGCCTAACTGATTTGGGTTTGTAGGGAACAAATATGCTTGCCCTCTAATTTCCCTTGAGGAAGGCTTTCACTGCACTTGCACTTTTCACTGCCATAGAAACAAAAAACAGCCTCTCCCCAGTCAAATAAAACCATCACCACTGACCCACCAAGAAAGGTGCTGTTTAGTGAACATCTGTGGCTTCTGGTGGCTTTGGATAACTGATTGCCAGTGGGCTGGAAAACATGGCAACAGACTTGCAGTGAGGGCTTCATCCTGTGATGACCCAAAATAGCAGCTCTATTGACTCGCAGTTTCAATATGAATAAAGCTGAGCTGCAGTCCACAGCACCTTGGGAGGCAGAGACCAACATCTCAGAGACTTAAAAGAACCAGTAAGGAGGCTTCTTACAGAGGGCTCTGCATTTGCAAAGGGTTTTCTCCAGACTAAAAACTGCTATGCGGTTGGGAGCCTTTCAGTTCCCAGTTCAGGTCCACATCTGCAGCGCCAGACTTTTACCCAGGTGAGCCAGGAGAACTCTGAACTCAAATGAGGTTACAGATATTGAGTTTTGCTCCATGCAAGCTTGACAGCCCACTTAGTGCAGTTCATGGCCCTTGCTAATGGATGGTAATGTCCTGTACCTCTCATAGCCATGACTTTTGTTTTTAATAGATTTGAGGTTGCTGTGACTGAGAAGTCCATGCATTGACTTCTTGCTAATAGTGCTTAGCATTGACTTCTTGCTAATAGTGCTTAACATTTCTATGAAGTTTAGTTGCGTTTCTTCATTTATTTGTTCCGGGAACATTACAGTTATGGCACTGCTGAAATGAGGATGTAATGCATTCCCCCCACCTCAATTTTCCACTCCTAAGATAACCTTTGCATGTGAGAGATGGACTGACTTTGTGGTGGGCATGAGATATATGACTTGGCCAGAATTCACAAAGCATCAAAAATGGTTTTGCAGAGCTACTGTGGTTTTGTGTTTTCTTTTTTGCTGGTGGTTTTGTGGTTTTGTGTTTGCTTTTTTGCAGAGTGGCTGGCCACTCTGTAGCATGAGCTGAGTGGTTGCCTGTGTCTGTGTGGTATGATTTGTCTGGAAATGCCAGATTGTCTTGCCAGGAAATCAAACCCTCACAATATATTCTCATTGCCAAGAATTATGTAAAGTTCTTTTTGCTTTGTGTGTTGGTTTGGTCGGGGGGGGGGGGGGGGGGGTGGGTGGTTGTTGGGTTTTTGGGTCTTTTTCTCAGTAGGAGGTCTAATACTATCTTTGCTTTGCCAGGATCTCTTGCTTTCATTTCTGTCCTGGCAGGGCCAGCCTGACTTTGTTTTGCCAGAAATCTGACAGCACTTCTTTATTGCAGAGCTGTTATCAAAGTGGTTTTTGCAGCAGGTAGGGAACGCTGGTGCATCTCAAGTGCCTGGTGCATGAACTGTCTGGGGGTACCACGATGAACCTGAGCACTGCAGACCCTTTTGTGGAGAACTTCAGCTTGGTTTGGACAGTAATTTAAGTAGGGATTTGCTTACTGTGGAAATACACACATTTGTCCCATTAGAAATTATTTATTTGACTTGTTTGAGACTGAGTTTATTTCACAGAGATTTTTATTAAGGATTTGGTGATTGCTTCTTTGGTGTGGTGGCCTTTGGTTGGCATTCCAGTGTGGTACAGACAGAAATAAATCTTCTCTGCCACCATTTTTCAAAATATTTACCACTAGAAGTCAGAAATCCATTTTAAAAAATGGTGGGCTCTTTGCATATCAGAGAACATTGAATTCAAAGGATATGCAGTGTGTACAGTGGAAAATAAGGGGTTAAGTCCGAGATCTTCCCTCTTACTGCAATTACTGGGATGGCTGCCTGCATACTAAATGAACACCCCCAATTGGAAAGATTTTAAATAGACTGGACTAGATACATGAGGAAAAAAAAAAAAGAGCTGAACTGATGGGAACATTTTGTCAGGATGACGGACTGTAAAATACCGCAGGTACTTTCTGTCGTTCAACGCATCGGGCTGTGCAACACAGTTGGGCTCTCCCACCTGAGGGACGTCCGTGCCAGTTGGCACGAGGCTCCCCTCTGGCTTGGCATAGCTGCCTTTCTGGGCCAGCCCTACTGAAGGAATGTGATTTGCTATGAAAAATGTGTTGATCGGGCTTGATTCTGTGCCACCAGGCAGATTAGTGAATTGTCTCGTCTGCCTCCCATTGCTTTATTCCAGCCAGCAACATCTAAGCCTTTATAATTTTGCCGGTCTTCATTAAAAATAGCTGTTTCTATATCTGATTACTGAGCCCCATCTGGGGAGAAATGAGCCTTTCATCTGTGTATTATGAGGCCATATCCAAGCACTTTGATTCCATAACAGAGTTAAACCAGACAAACTTTCTGTTCAATTGCTTTTCCAGCTCATCTCCAAGTTCTCTATGAACCCTGTCCTGTCCCCAGCCCATAATGTCTGGCGTTAGGGCATTATTTTTGTTTTAATTGCTCTTTTACTGCTAAATGCAATTTTTGTAATTGGTTACATAACTCCAGGGTTTTATTTTAAATTAATCTAACTTTGCAATCATTCTGCATATGTTGCTCTTAACATTTGCCTATTATTTGGATTAATTCCACTAATTTATCACCACTGTTTAGATATGCATTGTTTTTATAACACTTGCAACTGAATCAAAGCACACTTGTTGGGCTAAAGGCAAAGTTCACTATATCAAGCAGACTTCTTTTCCCTCTCTGTTACTATATATTTAATCAGACAGGGTTTTTTTGTGCGTGCTCTGGCTGTTGGGTGTAAAAATGGCAAATATTCTGGTATATAAATTCAAATTATTTTGATTGTAGAATGAAAGTAATGGGTAATGCAGCTTTTTTTTTTTTTTTAAAATTCTAAAATATTCCTCAATATTTAAACACCTAATTAGCAGCCAAACTGTTTCACCTGAGGTTTGCTCTAATGTTTGGTGGTGGCAGTAGAAAGGAATAGAATTGATGAATAGCTTGTATTTTTTATTGGTGCCTGACCTATTTGTCTCTTGAGTCTAAATTCAAATAGCTGGGTTGGGATAACCCAAAATCCAGTGCAGTGTGTCCTCATGAGGCAGGGCTGTGTCATCAGGTGTTCTTTCCACACAGACCAAATGGAGACATTTAACGGTGGTGCTGATCTCTCATCTTCCCATTTTGCCCGCTAGTGCATTGTACAGAGACCAAGCAAATATATAACATGGGAGTTACAGGCAAATTACTTTTTTAAAGGAAAATTTCCTTTGAAAATGGGCTTCCACTGTGAACAGGCTGTACTGCCATGAGTACAAATACAGAAACAGAAATGTTGAAATGTTTTACTGGGTATATATTAAAGCTGTCTTTAGGGACATGGAAGAAAGGCTTATTTCTGAATGTGCATGAAGGGAACAGCACACAGTTTAGTGTTCGACAGCCCTGGCCAAACTCTTTTTAGATGAATACATTCATATATTTCTGAGATTTGGCACGTGAAAAACCCTTGTGGGGTATCTCTTTGGGTACGCTATAGTAATAACACATAGCAGGTATCAAGACCAAGTTTTTCTCATCTCCTCCGTTGATTGTCAGACTGGACACAACAGAAACGTGAGTGAAGGATTGCTCAGATGTGCAGGAGGGAAGGCAGCTCAGGTTCCCCATGGAGCGTTAGCAGGCAAGGAGGACTCACATAGCTACAAAGGATACGGGCTGCATTAGGAAAGGGCAACTCACGTTCTGTGCAAAATGAGGAACAGTCAGGGCTTTTCTCACACCTGATCAATTCAGTACATGTAAAAAGATCTTTTTTAAGAGAAACAAACCAATTCCCTTGGATTCCATTTTTAATTGTATGTATTACATAGTGAACGTATTTTGCTGTAATAGTAACAGAGATTGCACATAGTTATTTTTCTTCCAACATGTGGTGCTTTGATGATTTCTCACAAATTACAATTTTTAATCTTAAATTGAAAATGTGTCCAGAAATCTAAGTAGGCCCCGGCTTGCATTGTAGGAAATAAAGAAAAGGATTGCAGCTCTCATAAACCCTTATCCACGAGTAATTATCTTGTTATGTTAAAGTGGTTCTCCTGAATATTAAAATAATTAGGACCAACAATCTCAGCAACACTTTCCTCAGATGTTGTAATTGGCAGGGGGTGTTAACTAATTAAATGTATTTATATTGCTGGCTGGCTAAAGAAAAGGATGAAGCACTTGTAATTGCTGAAATTTAGCAAAAGCACTTATTTACTACAGTATAAACATATAGATTACGGTATTTGTGATGGTCTAATAGCGGGAGACAGGAATCCAAAAGCTTCCTGAGGGCATTCCTTGTTGCTCGAGGGGAGCTTGAATAAGGGGCTTTGGCAGAGAGGGTTTTGCTGGGCGCAGGTGGGATGGGGCTCTCCACGGTGAGCTCAGGGGATCCCGCAGGACGAATCCTGAAGCCGCTGTGGGTTGCTCTGGGGAAGGGAAAAGGCACACACGTCTCTGCAAGGCTGCAAGGGGTAAGCTCGTGATGGAAGCAGACTGGGAGTCAGTCAAGAGAGCCAATGGCCCCGGATGTGTGTTGGTGCACCAGTACGTGCTGTACCCCATCTCATTCTTGCCCTGTGGCAGCAGACACCACATCCAGGGTTGGGCTGTGCTCCCTTCCCCTCCTCTGCAAAGAGCCCCTGCAGGTGTCTTTTAAAGCTCTGTGCTGATGGTTACTTGCTCTTGTTTCAAAAGTGGCTCTTTCACTTTTTTTTTTTTCCCTTCTCAGAGTTCATGGGAAAGACTTTTTTTAAAAAATCACTATAAAACCGGCTATTGTCTGATCTCTGAAGTAATCAATTTTGGATTCAGCCCCCTGTAACAGTTTGACATTTCAGGGTCAGCAGAACAACTTTCTGGCAGATTGAAAAGCTGTGTTTCTGGCCCCAGGGTAGATTAGAGTAAAACTGGGCCAAATAAAATGAGGCTTCAAAGCGTCTCACTTCCATTTCACTGCTATTGGAAAAGGCAGCAAGGGCTGTTTTTAGGGAGCACGGATAAAGAAACTTTGCCTTTTTCCTGCTTCCCTGCCTCACTTTTCCCACGTGTGCTCCCTCCTCTTCTTTTGGAGTAATTTCAGGCACGACCATCACTGGACTGGAGCAACCCACTGCAGGTTGGACCAGTGACAGCTCCTCTCCAAAGCATCCCTAAAAATGAAGAGAAGGGCCAATCCTCCTGGAGAGGTGGGACAGGAAAGCAGGGAGACGCATCCTCCATGCCCAGCACTTTCCTGCCTCCTCTACTCCTCCTTCATCTTCCTTTACTTCCTTCCCCCCTCCTCTCTCCTACCCCTCCAGCTTTGTTCCCTCTGTTTTCTCATTCTCCTGCCCCTTCTTGTTTCCTCTGCCTTCCCCCAGCCCTCGCTCTCATGGCAGCTTGGAACAGCAGCGGTGTTTTCCCCAGCTAGGGGGGAAGCTGGAGCCCATTAGCTGCCTCAGCCAAAATCCATCTCCCCTGCTCGCTCCTTGTTTTTAGCCTCCTCATAAATGAAAATTCAGTTCCCTAGAAAGGACATATGTTTACAACCCCACAGCTGGTAGGTACACGTGTACCAGGAGCGTGTGCCAAGGTTATATCGGCACATGTCACTTGTATCCCAGAATCCCATTTGGCGCCCGGGCACATCTTCGTGCCGTGGTGCCGTGGAGGTCATTACTGCACCCTGTAATCCTCCATGAAGGTTTTCCGTTTTCATTTATACACAGTAATAAAATACACATCTCAGCATCAGGCATTAGGATTAGTACTGACAAGGCTTAAGCTGGAATGTTTTAAGGATGCATTTCCGATGTGAATAGAATAGCTAGCACGCAGCGCACAATTATGCTCGCTTCATGGAGGGGAGGATTTATGCTTCAATACTGTTCATATCACAGTGACACCAAATGCATAAAAGGAATTTTATTTAAAAAAATAAAGATTTACTTTGCTTTTCCATTGTAGTACTAATCTAGTATTATTAATTTATTTTAAGTTTCTAATGTTGATAAGCCACCAGAAGTGTGAAGAGAAATTACCTTTCTAATTTCATCATCTCTTCTTTATTTCTTTGAGTTGAGATTCTGAAAGTCTGTGCTGTGGGATCAGCTGGCTGGGTTCAGAGAAGTGAATGGTGTGCTTGGTGGGCGTGGACAGAACAGCCTGGGGGCGGAGTGGGTGTCTAGGCAAGACCCCCACCCGGAGCATTGCCATTCCTGTGTCTCTGTGAGCAAGTGCATGTGCCTTGGTGACTAAATTCTAGTTTCTGACCATCCTACACTACAATAAGCACAACTGGAGCCCAGTAGGTCCAGACTGCTTTTACATTGCTAAATTTACAGTTGCTGGCATACTGGAGATATGAAGAGTTCAGATGCAATTTCATACATTTCTGTTGCCACTGCTGGCAGTTTCCTACCCTTCAAGATATTTTTTGTGACAGTAGGGAACCACCTTCTCCAAATTATATATGTTTAAAAAGTCTGAGCTGCTGAAGAAACGTTGTAGTTCAGTGTGCTTGCCTATGTTTTTGTATATATGTCATTATTTTCTATTTGCTTTTCTAATTCATATTTGGTTTTTAATTGCAGCCTTAACTCCCTCTGCTTTTTAGCAAAAATAGAAAAAAATCACTCAGCCTATCATAAGAAGGAAAAGAGATATTACCTGAGGAAACTACATGGTCATTACATCCATCTATTCTTCCTGACTTCCCCACCTTTTGGGATGAAAAAATGCAAATTGCTGCCTTGCAGGATAGGGGCTATTTTGACAGGAATATGTGTTCTCTAAAAAAAAAAAACAATAAAAAGAAAAAAGCTAAAATTTGAAGATCTTAATTCACCAGCCCTTTGTCCTGTGAGCTAAAGAAGGCTTGGGTGTAATTTCCTTTGCTTAAGGGAAACTCAAGTAGTCAAGAGCTACAGTGACAACTGCCTTATGCACCCCTCCGTGTGTATCTGCCCCACACAATGCAATGAGGCTGAGGGCTGTTGGCTGAAACTGCCTGGAAATCAGCGTGTGGTGGCCATCAGACAAACAGCCCTGGTGCCCTTCTCCTCGTGGCTTTTGGATCACGTCCCGGTGAGACCCAGCAGCTGCACTGGGCAACTGACCCGACTGTGATGGCAGTCATGTTCTGCAGCTGCACAGTGCCTGTCCCAAAGCACCAGGCACCGGTGCAATGTTTTGTGGCTGGTGGAAATTCAGCCACTGAAAAGCCAAAATGAATATTTTTCAGATGTTGTCTCAAGTCAGACACCTAAATGGTGTAAACCCTTGTTGCAGTTGGTGGATCAGGTCTCTTAAGTTTAGCTCTTCAGCCCGGTTTGCTGTAGAAGAATCAAGAGTGTTATTGCACTGTGATGTAATTAGTACATATTGCATTACTGTTTGTTCGTGGTAGGGCAGCTCCCAGGTCCTGGAGGGGACGGGAATATCGGTGTGTGTATGGAGAGCGAGGAGGCAGAGGCAGCCTGGCCCCGCAGGAGGTGCTGGCACTGTCCCATCACGACTCTGCACACAGACCCCTGGCTGGGCTGCTGCTGCCCTGGGCATTTCCCTCAGGCTCTTGTCTATTTTATAGCTGAGATGTGATGCGTTAGATCAGAGCAATTTCTGTAGCTGTAAAAATGGACACACACACACATATCCCTTACCCTGGCCAGGGTGTCTGTGCTCACAGGTCTGGCATCTCAGCAGAGCTGCTGGCAGCCTGCATCCTGCTGCTTCCCTGCCACACCATTGTGTGGATTCCAGGGGTCATTCTTCCAAGTGCCCAGACCGTGGGGCCTCTGCTCTCTTGAGCGCTCCCTACATAAACCCAGGCACAGGAGCCAAGCGCTGTTGATCATGCATACTTGTGAAATTTAAGCATCAAAAAGCACATTATCGTTGCAATTCATACCAGCATCCTGCATGTCAGCCTGTGGTACAAAGGAAATCTGTGAAAAATAGTGTATAGCAGGTCCCTAGCACAATGAATATTTTCCTGGTATAAAAACTTTTCAAGATGAAATGGCCTCCTCTCTGAGCAAGATCATTGTATTGCCCAAGCTGTTGTCAAAAACTTTTATGCATTGACTGCTTTTTCCACTAGGCAATATTTACACTTCTCCCTTCACCCCATTGATCTCAATTTTTGCAGGAAATTTTTTGGTGGTAAAATATAACAATTTTTTTAAAGAAAGGTAAACATCCAGGAATTGTACTCAAGGGAAGATATACAGTGTAGACTTAGTGACAACTTAATAGCTTGCAGTATATCAGGTGTCTTCTATGCTGCCATCTTCTTGTGGAAAGTATTTCTATACTGTGCATAAAGCTATGCACAGAGAAAGCTCTCTACACTCCCTCATTTTTGCCTCTCTCAGGTATAAGCATTCTTGGCACTGGCAGAATGTGTGTGGTGTACAGGAGAGGCACAGCTCCTCTGCTGCAGGAAATAGAATAAAACATTAATTCTATTGCTCAAACATTCACAACAAGCCTGTAGATTAACTGTCCTTTCACTGAACACTATTTACTCGTTTCATAGAAAATACATTATTTCATTGATTTAGCTTCTGTTTGGTATGCTAAAGAAATCAAATTTCCATATAGAAAAGTATACACAAAGGATATGACCTTTTAAGTTTAGCAGAGAAAATAACTGAGTGCAATGTAATTAATATGCCATATAAATGCCAACAACAACATTAATGCACCATAAAATCAGGGCAGTTAAAATGATATAATCTGGAAATGAAAAAGTTAAGTTTCTGGTGGCTTCATTAATTTGCTCACATGGTATTTCTGTGAGAGAAGCACAATCTCCTTATCTAAACCAGGAAAATAGATATGCAATAAAAAAATGTATTTTTGTTAAGGCGAAGCTGGATGTTGCTTAAGGTTTCACCAAACTCCTGAGCTGACAGCCCTGCTTATGCAACAGTATAATTTTTCCAGTGCTTATACTCTTTAATTTTTCCCTAAGCCTCATGCATGTCTCAGATACAAAACCTGTCCATGCCTGTAGGTCAGTCAACAATAGTGTAGTAGAACACTTGCATTACTATAGTTATACCATTGGAATGCAGCTCTTCCTAGTCTGAATTTTTTTTTCTGGAGTTGTTTTATCATGCAGCAAATTTCCCTGTCATGTTTATAGTTCAATTTCCTTCTGTGGGTAAGGTCTTCCAAGGGGATAAATGCTTCCTAAGGTTTGGATGGCTTATGGTAACTAACTCAAACAAAGAGGTCTTCAGGGAAAAAAAGCCTGGGTTTTTTGTTGGTTTTTTTGTTTGGTTTTTTTTTTTTTTGTGGTTCTGGGATGCAAAAATAACAACCAAATTGATACCTAAACTTTCCAGCGAGAGGTCTACAGTGGGGCAGGGATCAGCCAGGCAAAGTGTGATCCCCACAGTGAGCACATGAGGATGTTACCCAAGGGCTGAAAGTCACTCTGCCACCTCTGTCTTGGTGCCTGGCAAACGCTTCCCATCACTGCAAGGGTGCACTGTGGGCTGTTAACATGACTAAGGTGTGTGACCAGATGCTCACCCCTTTACTAGAGGTAAAAGGAGCAGGGGACAAAAGAGGCAAAGCTTTAGCTTAAAGTAAGAAGGGATCTATTCTTCCCACTGTGTGTGCCCAGCTTCCGTTAATAATAAAATGTTAATGATAGTTATGTGTTCACATCAAAGGCAGAGCAGAGCCTTTCATCTCATTTAAATCTTACTCAAATAATTAATGGAAGTAGTTGTCTATGTAAAAAAAAAAAAAAAGGTATTAAGAAATTCCTTTGTAGAGCATTGCAAACTTTGCTGCCCTTAGGGAGCAGCTCCTAGAATTGAGGACGCTAAAAAATTGCATCTAAGTGGGTCTGTCCCTGCTTTCCACAGCCTTAACTGCATTGCATCCTAAAAACCCGTGAAACGTTATTGGCATTGCAATAGATAATCCAACCAAAATCAAATCAGAAATCCCTGACAAGGCCTATGTTATGAAAATAATCATAAATCTTTTGCTGTGGTAGCTGTGTGCACCAGCATTAAGCATTCCACTCAAGCCCGTGTCAACATAAAAAAAAAGGGGGGGGACAAATGTCGTTTGAAGTTCTCAAATCAACTTTGCATCTGTCGTTGTCTCCTGTGCACAGTCCTGCCAGCCAGCACTGCCACTCACCCCTTGCTTTGGTGCGTGACACAGATCTGGAAGGACACCCCTGGTGAGGCAAAGAGGGATAAGCCCAGTCCCCAGCTCTCATTAGCTGATATTAGAGGCAGTCTCATTTCTGATGCCTTTTAGACTTCCAGTGAAGGCTGAAGTGGCCCATTGAAACCCCTGCTCCTGGGAAATGCAATGGTTTCTGTTGCAGGGTTGCTTTTGGTGGTGCTGCACGAGGGAATGGAAGTGCAAATACGCAGCGCAGCTGGGCTGGTGCTCCAGGCTCTTGCCTGATGGCTCCACATGGCTTATCCTGCTCCTAGCACCTCTGACAGTACCCACACAATTTCTGCTTTTCCAGTTTCACTTTGGCTTGCATGTTCCCCAGTCCAAGACTCAGCACGAATATTCATTGCAGGAAGGAAGCTTGCTCAGTATTTAGGCAGACCCCACCGCGGGTCAGGGCTGTGTGGCCAGAGCTGGAGCAAACAGGGTTTGCTGGAGATGCAGGGGCACAACCTGCCAGGAAATGCTTCCTGCAAGCAGTGCTCAGCATCACCGTCCTTCACATCTGTTCACACACTTGTGTAGAAGAAAGAGGTGGCAGGAGACACTTTGCGGTTTATCACGTTAATCACCAGTGACAGATCATACATAAGGGCTGTGCAGGTCACAGGAGTCAGGGAGCACAAGGGAACCGATTTCTCCTCCACATACTTATTGCATACCCTGTCCTGATCACCTGCTTTGTTTCCTTTTCATGAGATATTAATGAGATCAGTAATCTGAAAATGATGCTGGTGTGGACAATGTCTGTAACAAAGTGTAGTGTCCAGAGAGGAGGAGTTTGGTACTTTGGCATTAATTTATCCATGTTTTACATATCCCTGCCATTTGCAAACCCTGGCTCCTTTATATCTGTGACTTCCTCCAAAAAGACCTTGAAAGTAGAGAACAGTAATGTATTTTAGAACTTTAGAGATCAGAAAGGTTTTTTATACATAGATGTGCACCATTAGAGTGCCTATAAATAGATATTAAAACATGCAATTTATAGCCTATCATTTCATGGCCTTTCAAGGCTAGAAATAAGGCCATATTCCCTTGAGAAAATGAGATTTGTAGTTTTCCATGGCTTGAAGCTCCTGTTACTAACCCTGATATTGGACAAGATATCTGTTATTGGTCCAGAATATATGTAATATACTGGAGTGTATATAAATTAGGGGAAAATTATGAAGTTTCTACCCGTAAATGAACAAGTTAGGATAAGATAAGTTATAAGATAACTTGGTGGTGTCTGGGAGTGACATTCCCAGTGAGAGTAATTTTTTTTTCCTCCATAATGATAACGTAACAAAGGCAATTAATCCACTCTCCCCAGCAAACGAAGTCAATGGCGTGGTAACCTCCTAATAGTGCTCCAAGGTAAAATGAGCTCTCTTAATGCGCTTCTGAAATCGTTTTGAAGCTGCAGAGATTCCCGTGGCAGTGGGGAAAGGGCCGTGCCTGGGGGGTCTGGCTCCGAGGTTTGCTCGCTCTGGTTTCACTGGAGCACGGCGTGGGATGTGCTCACCGGCACACGGAGCTCCCACACTTCTCGTGGGGAGCAGGAGACAGCATGGCTGCAAAGCAAAAGATTAATTAACAAAATGAGGGACGAATAAGCAAGGGGCTCAGGTTCATCCTAAATGCTTGTCTGTAATTTATCCGTCTCTGAGTGTTTCACGGGGCTCAGTGATGAGTTATACTGATGTTAATCCATGAAAACCTGTTGAGAGTGGGTAAGTGCCCTCCTCAGTCATAGGGAGCTCAGCTGATTGCAGAGTTGGGAGGGTGCTGAGCCATGTCACTTAAATTAGATGCCCAATTTCAGATATCTCACTTGCTGTCTGCAGATCTCTTCCACTCCCTGCCTCCAATGTGTAAGTCTCCATGGTCTCTAGAACCAGTTTTCCTTATAAAAGATTGGATTTTGAAAGAATGTGTGAACAAGACATAGCTCAGTTGCTAGAAATTTAAGTAGATAATATAAATAACTTATTCAATATATAAAAAAATTAAATGCCCAGCAACAGTAGCTCTCTTTTAGCATTACATATTTATTAAAATAATTTGGTGCTGTAAATTATAATCAGTCATAGATATGTGTCTGCTGTCTAACCCTGAATTTTAATCTTTGAGCTGTTTCCATCCCTCCAAATTAATTTTAAAAAATGTATGATTTTCTCATCATCTGAGGCTAGCAAGAACTTTTAATCAGAAGTTGTTTAAAATATAACTGTTCTGTCCCAAATCAGGATTACAAATGAGATTCTGTCTTCAGGAAAAGATTAGTTTCTGGTCAGAGCATTTATTTTGGTGAGTTGGTAGTTGCACAAGTGTTAAGTTCACTGTAACTTTCTTAGATTAAGAGTTTTTGAAAAAATATTCTTGCTAATTAAAAACGGCCTGCGCAGATGTACATTTGAACTGTAGAAGAACTGAAAATTACTGTGTTGTGATTGGGGCACACAACAAAAATGGGAAATTGCAGAAATACCAGAAACAGTTACTATTGCTGAGCATTTAATTTTTTATATATTGAAAAAAGTTATTTATATTATTTACTTAAATTTCTGGCAACTGAGCTGTATTAATATTGAAATGCAGCATCCATTGTAACCTTCCTGCCCTTTTCTTCCCAGATCTCACAGCTTTCTATGAACAAAACTTCCTCTTGGGCATATGACATTTATTAGATTTGGTTTCAGTACAGCATTGAATTTTTTGGATTTAGGGACATTTCTGTGAAATCCATTTGACCAAACAGCTTCAGCAGAATCCACACAACTTCCCTGGGAGGGCAGACCAAGCACGTCAAGGTTGTCCAGTTGGAAAAGTGGCAAAGAGGGCAATAGATCTCTAAAAATGATAGGATGATGTGGAAAGGACTAGAAGTTGGTTATTTGTTGTTCCTTCAAAGATAAGGCAGAAGGGGACATGCAGTGAAATTATGAAGCAATATATTTGAGACAAACAATATAATTCAGTGATTCGTGATTGAACTGGGGAGGTTGGGAGCAGCTTTGGAGATGTGCTGGGTCTCCTGGACTTTCCAAGCAGCAGTGGTGGCTGGCAGGTCATCACATGTTGGTGAGGGCTCACACTTCTTGCCCTGTGGAGTTGAGCACCTTTGGCAGAGACCTGGAGGTGGCCTCACTGGGGTCTCATTGTCCTTCAGCCTTGGAGAGTGACAGCACAGCCCCTCCTGGGTTATGGACTGATCCCTAAATTGCTGTCTGCTGGGTTAGGATTGCTCCGTAGCAGAGTGTCGTCGTGAAGTTAGAGGCAGGTCAAAGAAACGACATCCTCTTGTTCCGAAAACAGGACAGGAACAGGTACAGGAACTTGAACAGGAACAGGAAAACTTTATTGCATCAGAGGCTGCCATTCTTATAGACCTGAGTCTGGACACATGTCCAAGGACCATTGGTTTCTCTATACGTAAATAATTCCTAATTGGACACACAAACCACACATGTCAGTAAACATTACTCATCACTTTAGAAACCTGATTTCTGTTCCAGGTGTTACAGCTTTCCTTCCGTGCATATCACCCTGACCTGTGCAGAAGGTTCCTAGCATAGTCCAACTATTCCACAGAGACTTCAGGGCAGCTGAAGTCTACCCCACACAGCAGAGACTCCGTGACTGGGCTTGGTGGGAAATCCCTGCCCCTTGGATAATGAGTGCTGTCTGGGAAGCAAAGGGTTAAATTTGGGGACAAAAGCAACCTGTATGTTCATATATGAACATTTTTTCGTAACCTCCATTACGCCTGGGAGAGGAAGCCAAGCAGTCTCCCGAGGGAACTTGTCAGTCAGACGTTTGTCAGTCCTGGCAAGGGCAGAGCCCCGAGTTGTTTCCGGAACGCGGTTGCAGTTGAGTTTTCCCAGCCCCAGGGGCCCGCACTGCTCTCTGCTCCAGCACTGCCGCAGTGAGCAGGGCTGGCACCGCCGCCGCTGCGCCAGGGACCTGCACAGGGACAGCAGAGACACCTCGGCACGGCCCCTGGGCCGATCAAAGTGCCCTGGTCTGCACCACATCTACAAGGCAGGGGTTTTAATTCAAACATTGAATTAAAAACTTTGCAAATTATGGTCACATTTTCTTTTTCTGACCTCTTAGGTTAGGGTACTTGCTCTGGGAGTGCCTCATTAACTTCAGGGGCTCAGGCTGTAGGAACTCCACACTGCTTGATGAGGCAGCTATCACATCTTCCCAGTAATTTGCAGTAATTTAGGAGGAGATATGTACATCTTCTTTTCTTTTTTTTTTTTTTTTTTCCCCTGAGGGCTGAGGTCCTCCAGTGTTCGCCTGCATCTGAATTTCTCTGTAAAGTGGGAGCTCAAGCAAAGTCTCTGCTCGCTGGGTCTTTTTTATCATGTGGCTTTGGAGAGTTTCTTTATGAAGCTGAATATGATAAACAAAGGTGGACATTGGTTTTTTTTGTTTGTTTGTTTGTTTGGAAACTTCCTAGCAAAAAATCTTCAAATTAAAATGCTTGTCTCTAGATGACGAAGGCTGGCAGTTTCTCAGAGTACTTTTTGCCCCAGACTATTTCCTTGCAGATGGTTCCATGGCAGTAAATCTTTACTTCATTCACTCAGAATGTGTTTCACCCTGAAAGTCCCAAGCATGTCCAAAACCTCTTACTGGTAAAATTCGTTTAAATGTTTATTTTTCTTCTTTCCTGTTTGTTTCCTGAAAGAGAAAATAGCAACAAAATGTCAAGCATATGTGGTGAGTGGGATACCTAAACTCCCCAAATAAAATCCCAAATTTTCGCTTTGTACTAAGAGCTGAAAAGGCAAATAATAAATGTACAAGTGCTAATCAATGTATTTTTACTTTACAGATGTACTAAAGACTAATTAAGATCTGATGTTAGCTGAGCAACTTAATAACTTAAATTATTAACACTTCTATTTAGATGCATAATTTATATATAAATGGAAAAAGTAATTTCGTAATGCAGTTTCAATTTTAAGTGCTTTCTGGGTGTATATGCTTTGTTGCTATCCATTTTAAAAAGGAGCTTTGATAACTGTGATTAATCCTTGGCCCTGCATTAAACCTTTTCTTCAATCTCACATTTTTGCGAACAGTTAATAAATGGCACAAATCCCGAGAGAGCCAGAGAATCACACAAGGCGAAATACAAGCTCACCATCCCAGAGAGACAGATTAGGATTTATAAACTCAACAACTGCAAGGATAAGTGTGAAGGGAATGAATATTAAATGTATGAGGGCAATGGCAAAACAGAGCTGAAGGCGTAAAGTCTGCAACATATAAATCAGGTTTTTGTCTTGGTGGATAAATCCCATTGCAAGAACACCCAAATGCTGGATGTTCCAACCGTCTTTGCTGCAATATTGTATGTAAATAGGTGATGGGCAACATGATGGAAATGGTGTCAGACCAAGCTGGGACTCCAGTAGTAGGAAGGGAAGGCTTTGAGAGAGAAAAGAAGTCACTGTTTGAATGAAACCTGGTAGGAAGGGCAATGTATGCAGATGTACAGAAGGATGACTGCTAAACAGTGTAGATTTTTAAAGACAAACCAGAAGAGAACGTAGTGGGAAACTCAGTTTTAAGAGGTGGTGCAGCTGATTTACCAGCTGACACACTGCTTCCCATGCGATGCATTCAGAAGCATCAGAGAACAGGAGGAGAACAGAAAAATCTCAAGATAGAGGGAAACAAGGAGCTTTAAATGCCATGTATAAACATTTTTATAAACCACAGATATCTGATGGAGAGAGCTGGGGCTGTGCAGCCTGAAGAAGAGAGAGCTCCAAGGAGACTTTATAGCAGCCTTTCAGTATCTAAAGGAGCTACAAGAGAGCTGGAGGCTTTTTACAAGGGCACGGAGTGATAGGACGGGGTAATGGTCTTAAACTGCAAGAGGGTAGGGTTAGGTTAGATGTAAGGAAGAAATTTTTACTGTGAGGGTGATGAGGCACTGGAACAGGTTGTCCAGAGATGCTGTGGATGCCCCATCGCTGGAAGTGTTCAAGGCCATGTTGGACAGGGCTTTGAGCAGCCTGATCTAGTGGAAGGTGCCCCTGCCCGTGGTAGGGGGAGTTGGAACTGGAGGATCTCTGAGGTCAGTAATGAAATAAATATTTTAAAAAATGAATATGGAGTGTGGTAATGCTAATTCTGCCCCAGAGATGAGCGAGTGCCTAAACATTTCCTAGTGCCCACCATGTGGGGCAGTGCCAGTGCGCCCCAGCAGGGTGGCCAGCGGGGCCAGGGGACACACGGCTGGGGGGCTCCTGGGAGTGCTGAAGTTGGGCTGTCCAGGGACAGTGCCAGGGCTTTCGGTGCCTGCAGAAGGGAGGAATGCACTTTATCTACACCCGCGGCAAGTTCTGGAAGCTTACAGTAAAGTTTGGAGTGATCTCATCTGTAAATCAGATTATACCCACAGCGTTATATCCTTAAGGACACACTCTTGTTTCTGTGATGAAGAGGCAAGGGAGATTATTCCTTCTGATGCAGGCTTGGTATAAGAAGGGCAGCTAAAGATGGTAATTTTTTAATCCCTTTTTAAAAAAACCTCAGAGAAAGCAGACCTTTTTTTGTTTGTTTGTTTGTGTTTTGTGGTTTGGAATTGTAACATCAAAGACATTATCTAGAGCAGACTTTCTTTGAATAGATCTGCTGCAATACTGCTAAGTTTGGGGATTCAGACACTGACAGATTCTGAAAATTGCATAGGAAATACAGGATTTTGGGGATTGGTTGTTAATTAGTGTTCTTCAAGGACTGTGTATTCTGCTTTGTAAGCTGAATATCAGCAAACCCATGCTACCACACACAGAGATTTAAAATCTTTAATAATTTTTTTATTCTGTCAATAAGGCCCTCCAAGTCATGCTGAGGATCAACTCTGATTTCAAATTAAATATGCTTGTTATAAAAACATTTTATTCTAATATGAATAGCATATTTTATTGAAAACAATCATTTTTAAAAGTAGAATATTCAATAAATATCTTTTAAAATGGAAGCTGTTAATTTTCCCATTGGTAAACTGCATATTTTGATGCTCACTCTCTAATATTTTTCTGATACACTTGGATAATACAGGTTAACAAATATGATACAGGTACTTGATTCATTCTTTAATCGTATTTTTAGGTATTTAAGTAAGTGACTGAATGTTCATAAATGCCGATTACCCAGAAATTCTGTTGCGTTGAAGAACTCACACCAAGTGTCTAAGCAAATGTTTCTGGTAGAAAAATTGCAGAGCATTTATATAGGGGACTTTCTAGGTCTCAGATGGCATCCTACGATCCAGCTTGTTATCTAGAAGTTAAAATCTATATGCCATTTCCCCATCCTCTCTTGCTCCAAAAAAACCCCAAACCAAACCAAATACACCCCCCCAAACAAACAAACAATCAAGTAACCCTGTATTTATTTTCTTTATCTTTAAACAGGGGCTGTGTATAACCCTGTGTAATAGAAATCCAGTGCTAGGTGTTCACAGCTGAAAATGCTCTGTTTGACCCTCTGAAACACACTCGGGAGAGCAAAATGGAATAACCTAAAAGCATGGAAATAAAAAAGGACAGGATCACGCTTGGAATTAAATTTATGGTTGTAAAATATAATTATTTTTCCTATGCCTTGTCTAACATCCCTCCAATCTGAAAAATACAGGAGGTAAAAATTGTTTTTTTAATTCATGATGTGCTGCCCAGACTGTTGGTGGTTGCATATTTATTCCCTGATAGAAATAGTATTTGGAGATGTGTTGTAGGAAACTTAATCTCCTTTATCTAGGTGTTGGGTATTTACACCACTGTCTTCACTTTGCAGTGGAAATGGGTACCAACCCCAGTAGTTGTTAATTGGGAGGACGAGGGAGAGATCTTATTTCAAGGTTTTCCAGGATGGTTCAGTATAGAGATACTGAGCCAAGGTCAGCCACGTGTCCACCTTTCACTAATTCAGGGTCTTCTCTTAATTACTTTGTATCAATTGTGTCAGAAATCAGCTCTCTTCATTACGATTATTTAGTAACAACAGTAAAAGATGAGATGAAGGCGTTCGCTGCTTTACTTGGTGAAATAAGGGAGCGCATTTTCCCTCTCAGAAAGTCTCCGCCCAAGCACACTGCATGCACTGTGGTTTAAATAAGCAAGCTGCCCATGTCAGTCCACCTCGCTGAATCAGAAAATGGATTTCAAGCAAATAAAATGTCACTCTAGTTTCTAGCAAGTCTTGAGAGCTACAATTTTATTTAGCTGTAAATTTGCTGAAGAAAGATTCCTTTAATATTTTATGACTCTAGTGGATTAAGCCTTGTATAAATCAACAAATTAGCAGTCACACTATATTTGCGTTCAGAAGAGGGCTGGGGAAGGTGAAGGCGAGATTACTCCTTCCTGGCAGGCTGACCAAACTGGAAAGCTAAATTGAATGACTTCAGCACACTTAGAGCAATGCAGGAGTGAGGTGAGGATGATAAATAATACACACTGGCTGCAGTTAAAGCAGGTGCAAAGTAGGAGGATTTTTATTCTTCTTTGAAGTTTTCTTTTTCTCCCCCTTTGGTGTGGATCAAAGGCATCTCAGTTTTGAGGGGAGGGGGGTTCTTTAGGAGCTCCAAACCCGTGACACAGTGACCTTCATGCAACTTTTTATGCCCTGAGATACAGGTACACGCCTATAGTCAAATTTTCAAAAGTGTTGCTTGTGATAGCTGGCCAAAAAAAAGAAGAATCCAATCTCTTTAAAATATTCACACTACACCTTCTCCTAATTCCTCAACTTTTCTTTTGTTTACATAAATAGTTTAATCAGAAAAGAAATGCAGATGGATGAAACCGGGTGCTCCACGTGTGGAGTGGGCTTTGGAGACTGAGTTGAAACAGAAGCAAATGGTCCTTGGCATCTTGTAGGTGTGTTGAATGGGTTTTGTTGTGCTTCCCACCCACCAATTTGGTTTCCTTCCTTCTGAGCAGCAAAGGAGTGCGATGGCAGAGGGGGTGGCTCTGTGGCCTGGCAGAGCAGAGCAAATGGCCTCTGGTGAAATGCTGCCACCGTGTTCCACCTCCTGCGACAGCCAGAGCCTGAACCCGCACGGCTGAGCCTCTTGCCAGTTTGTGTTTGTGAGGTCCAAAATCCGAACGGCACCTCTGGGAGAGGGAACCTGAGAAAGAGGTGTGCTTGCAACACATGAAAACATTTGAAATACTTTAAAAAAATTCAAGCCTTAAGGCAACTGGTTTTCTGAAAACAGAGTATCCTACAGTTGGTAGTTTAGAAAATTAATGCAAAAACACCATCTGCTAAACTTCAGATGTCTGAATACTATTTGGTCTATAGAGAGTACAGACTGTACAGGAAACTATTGATCCCCCATCTGCTTCAAAATGATCTTTTAAGAATTTCTCTCACTGAATCAAGTACTACATTAGTAACATAACATTTTACAGAGCTCAGCTTCCCAGTTGCTCTTAGAGGTGCAGCAAGAAGAAATGTTCTTCTCTCATCCTTCAGCCACCAGAACACAGAAACAGGCTCTTGGCTTTCTGCATGTTTATTTTCTGTGCAGCCAAGAAAATATGGTGTAAATCTCAAATAAATGCCCCTGTCTGCTAATATGGGTTTGGAAATGTGTGTGTTGTCAGATATTCCTGGGGGTAGACCACACCTTACAGACAGTTAACATCCTTCATGTCTTCTGTCTCCTAATTAATAATTAGATAATATCCAGATGGTGAACCACTAGGAAGTCTTGTTTTTCTTACTGTATTTCATGCAGTTCTTGTCCCTGAGTGCATTGGGGCTGAGATTTGTATTCTAAACCTTCAGCCTTTACACAAATACTCCAACTTCAACTTGGGCCACTGGAACTGAAGACCAACTGCCTCCCTGAGCACAGTGTACCTCCTTCAAAAGGCACCCCTTAATCCCACCATATTTCTGGACACTTTTGCTGACCCTCTCATGGGTAGCCATCAAATATCTAGAATTGTGTTCTGAAAAGGAGAAAACGTCCTTTTTACGTCATAGTGACAGACTGCATATGATTAAATGTATTAAAGGACAGTGTATTAATGTATTAAAGTCAGTGTAAAATAAGAAGAAGATAATTTACAGATGTATCCCCCCAGCCAAGAATGCTCTGTGTGTCTGTGTGTGTACTTGCAATCAAAGTAGACATTTAACTGGTTTAACTTGAAGGGATCCCATTTTATTGTTGTAAAATAAATGGGCTTAAACATGCAAGTTATTTCTGTTCTTTAACTTCTCTGTGCAGAAACAAAAATAGCAGATTTTCACCATAACTTCAGGTTAATTCTTATTTTGAATTTCCAAGGTGTTGGATTTGAATGTTTGCTTGGCATAACTGTAATGCCAGCATAAACCCAGAACTCTGGCTTTCCAGCATCCATTTATCAGTCCTCATAATTTCTCAGGGGTAGCATGCAGCCTTATCAAGGAGCATTAAATTTAAAATACCCAAAGGGCATTATGTCTCTGTGGACCAGATAAGGCTTCCAGCAAGGGCTGAACAGGCTGTCAGTAACCTGTGAACCTTTACTCAGGAATTGGTGACACAGAATATCAGTCATTCCTTGTAAGATTCACAGCCCCTTTTGCAGATCAAATTGGCTACACTCCATACGGAGTTCCATTTATAAATTAAAGGTTAATATCTTAGTGTTAGCAGTGATATATCTGTTCATCAGGGAGCCGGTTCTCATACAGCCCCACAGCTTCAAAAAACAATTATCACCGTGACTTGCAATCATCTCTAAGGCTTTCTTTTGTTGCGTTTAGGACCATGTCTAATGCATAATATTCATGTCTGTAGTATACATATAATAACTATTAACCATTTTTAGACTTTCATGAGTAACTCATAAAAGCAGCCTGATGCAGGAAATACAGAGCGGGAGATGAGTTTGAGGAAGTCTCAACATATGCTTGGCCTGTTCTTTGATGCTTTACTTGGAAGCCACCACCGCTCACTGATGGAGATGACTCCTGGGCTAGGGGGACTTGTGGTTCAAGCCATTCCCCCATGGTTTTGCCCAAATTCAGGTTAGTTTTTCAAAAGCACACGGACATAAATGAAGTAATTTCATTTGAATTCTTTGGTTCTTGTACCCTCTAACACCCTGACAACATCAAAAGGCAGTTTGTTATCCCAGCCATTAGCTAGCCAGTGTCTGTTTTAAATTAATCCCAAGAGGGAGTTGGGAGACATTTTTATAAGAATAGTTCAATAAGTCACATATTTCAAAATTTTGCACGTTGCATTCTATGTCCCCAAATTCATGGTGTGTGGATCCCAGATGTCACAGTGGCACGTTTCTCCTCACTTTCTGTCATTCTGGGATTGAGCCCCATTTTCTCCAAGCAGATCACATCGTCACTGTGTCTGCACAGCTCTGCATCTGACCAGGGTGGCCCAAGGTCACCCTCCCCATTTCCAGACACCCCAGCTGCTGTCCTCGGGGACACAGTTGGCCGTGCCTATGAAGACCACGGAGCTCTCAGCACTCACTCTCCCTCTGCAGGGGCTCATTTCAGCCATCCCTCTGCAGGGGCTCATTTCAGCCATCCCTTGTGTTGCCAGATGTCAGGTGGATGAATCAAAACCTGTTTGATGTCGAGATGGTGGAAAATTAAGATCTACAGCTAAAGTTACAGCAAAGTGAGTGGAAGGAGCCCTGAACGAACTAATTTTACCTCCCAGGTACCTCTGAGTTGTCTGCAGTGCACCGGAGGCATTTGTGTCTCCGTTAATGAAACACTAATCAGGACAAGAAGCCATCCATTCCAACTGTTTAAGTAGCGGAGAAAAGACCAAAGTATTGCTCCACATGAAAGTGTTAAAAGTGAATGAGGTTGATGGTTCCACTTAAACAGAAACTGTGAGAAATTAAATGTTGTGAAATGCATATAAGCCTAGGGACTGGGGTGCTCAAAGACAATTAGCAACTAAACATTTCATTAATGGGTAATGATTAATTATAATTACTAATTAAAATTCAGGATTATGGTGTTGGTTTTAAGCATTAGCAGGAGTAGTGACATTACCATTTTTAATGAAATTCCAATAATGAAAATTATAATACAACTTTAAAAAATAGGTACAGGCAACGGCAAGATTAGGAGTTATTGTTAAGCCCAGAGGCATAGAATTTTCCCAGCTGGTGAACTAAAGTTAAGTAAGTTTAATGCACTGTAATTTAATTACTAATCACAGTTTTTCTTCACAATGGGAATTGATACTATGTTTATATTTTACAAGAACAAAAGAGAGATTTTGAATACCTGCTCTGTGATGGGTGATGACATTCTGCTACAGGCTACAAATAAAACAATATTTTCCACAATTCTACATAACATTTGGATTTAGATATATTAGGGTATGATTTAAGTATTATTTAATTGATGATTACTGGATTAGAAATTAAGTAGTCCCCACAGATTTTGTAATGCAAGCGTAATGAGGCCTTTGTGAAGAGCGTTCTCAATACAATTTTGTATATATATTAAATATATATTCTTTGAATAATTCATACAGGAGCATATTAGTAAATGTCAAATTCCCACAAGAAGATGGAATTTGACCCACATTAATAAAGCTATTTAGAATTCATTAATTGTAGACAGATTTCTTAAACTATTTGCTATTATTCACCTTTTCATGCATAATGCAATATGTTGGCTTAAATACAATTCCTAATTTACATACTGTTGGATCTGTTGCTCTTCTTGCTATTCACTGTTCAACATCTCTTAACCTGACTGACTTACGGGTCCTCTTGGTCATTCGCTGGTTTGTGAAGTTCTGAGATACCAAGGTCAATTAGAAGTTGTGCCACAGTTGGTTGCAGCTGAGTGATGGATGAAATTTCACTTTTCCCTGAATTTTCTGGGAGAATAAGGAAGAATTTAATGAAACAATTCTATTGAGAGACCTGACTCATCTTTCCCTTGATGGTGAGATTTTTATATTGACATCACTGATGGAGGAAGACAGAGCCCACAAAAGGAGATTTCATTCCATTGGATGTGCATGTAAAGAATATAAACAAATCTGAAGAGTTTTGTCAACACTCAGTAATACATTTGTAATCCTTCAAGCTGAGATATGGAAACCACATATATGCCAAATGTATGTAGGCTCAAAGAAAATTTGCCTTGAGAGATAAGAGGCCTTTTATTGTTATTTATATTTTTAATTAGGTCTTTGTGTTCCAGAGAGATACTACATCCAAGACAGTGAGCAAATCAGCACAGAACATGCCTGGGGTTGTACCAGCAGGTACACAAATGGCTTTGTAAGGCACATATGAATCCAATCCAGTGAAAAGATTGATCTGATGGCAACTCAGAAATATTAAAATCTGATCATTAAACTAGTCATTAGCTCTAGGGGCAGTTTTGGGCACACTCAGACAGCAGACAAACTACCGATGAGCCATTCTCTAAATGAAGTTTGATATGAAGTTGCCATGGAGCAGGCTATGTTGTGAGCTGCTGCCCTAAATGAATGGTGATGTGAAAGCCCCAGGTATACTCTGTAAGACAGGTTTTTGAGGAATGATGCTTCCTTCTTGTGTTTGGAAAGCAATCAAATCTTCCTGAGAGCCATGGCCTTTCAATCACAGCCATGTGTGTTTGTGTTGGAGGGTGTCAGAGAGAGAGGCCGTATGAAGGGATGACAACCAAACCTCAGTTTCACCATTACTGCTTTTTGCTTTTTTAATCTTTTCTTCTTTGTATGTTCGTACTGTAGGTAAATTTCAAATCAACAAACTAATTGTTGCTGTGATTTCAGCAGATAATTTATTTGAGGAAAGCTTAGCACACTGCCAGCTTTCCCTCCTGATGGTACTGCTGGCACTGTCCTGCTTCGCTGCTGCAAAGAGACCCAGAAACTGAGTGTAGCTGTTACCGTAATAAAATAACCGCCATGCTGTTAAGATGCATAAAATAGCATGGGTAGGCAGCAAAGGAAGCCCAGTTTTGCAAACTAGGCTCCTAGGTTTTGTAATTAGTCTGCAGCAAAGATGAAGTTTGACAGTCTTGCTCTTATATTGCTCTCTGGGGTACAAGTGCATGTGTAGCTTTCCGAGAAGAGCTGAAAATCAACCAATACCTGGAATACTAATCTGTTATCTGTCCCCTTCTGAATGAGAAAAATGTGCCTTCTGGCAGACTGAGAAATGCATTGGTTTCATGGCTCTCTTTGCTTAGTGGCTGTGGTCACCATGGAGCACCCGACACTTTAGTAGTTTCTCCTCACATTAGCAATTTTTCATGAAAAAATTGCACAAAGGCATAGAGTGCTACTTATATCTGTGACATTAAATATCAGCTCATTTGTATTCTTTTTTTGTCCCAAGAGTCCTGGTCAAGCTGCAGACAGTGGGGGTAAACTTTCAGGGTGAAAATCTTTGTGTGAGAAGATTCCCGAATGACAGTGACATCCCGTTGTCCTCACTGAGCTGAAGCAGCCTATTAACAATAGCAGCTGGGTGTGACCTGCACCCGTGTTTAGCAGGGTAAATAAATACAAACGGATCTTATTAATTCATAGAGTACCAAACTTAAAATATGTGCTAATTGCAAAGCCTTCTAATTAGATATAATTATAATCTTCAAAGCATGTTGAACAGGGTAGCATTTGATCGTGGTGTTGACCTTTCCAGTGTACTTTCAGGAGAAACCCTGAGAAATGAGGTGTTGTAAAATTTATCAGAGAGCAATTAATTTGTGCAATTAGAGGAATATAATCTGAATTAACATGTATGTATATATAAGAACATAAATGGACTTTAATGCACAGGCTTAAACTGGTAATGAGGATTCATTATATGACAACTAAGAGAATACATGAATAGGACGTTGCTCGTGCGAGACAGGCTCGGTGGTAGTCCAGGCGTAAATGGAGAACAAGTACAAATTGTCACTGGCTACTTGAAACTTTTTATCTGATATGAAAAGGTAAAGCAATCTATTTTCTTAAGCCCAAGGTCTTGTCAAAAGAAATAAACCTTTAATATTTGTTTAAAAATAGGAATTTTCTGTGTCATTTTACAATTTCCAGAGAGTAAGATGTCCTATTTTCCTTTGGCCTGTGTGAATTGAATCCACTGTAGTCCCCACTTTAAAACAGGGTAAGAAAGAATTATCTAAGCCTACTGCTGCTGGTCCTGTGTCTTTGTCTCACGGTATCATTAACAGATAGCAAAGAGCACACCAAAACTAGAACACTGCATCATTCATGTGTCTCTGTTCACTTTAGAGACTCAAATCCAATCTACAGGCACCATCTCTCATTGCACTGTTGCTCTTAGGTATAAATTTTGCTTTTCAATTAAAGGACAGGAAGAAGGATATGAGATAAAAATTGCATAAAGCTATAAATAAGAAGTAGAAGCTCTCATGAATCTGTTTTTCTCTTGCATCTCTCTGGGAAAATGTTTTCTATTACTGGTAACTGGATCAAAGACACAGATTGGATGGGGGGGGGTTTCTGACACATGTAGTCCAGAAGCACAATTAAAAAAATATGTATTAGATTTAGTTCAAACTTGATGCTCCTAGATTTATTAAAAAATAATTGCTCTTTTGTTATCAGATATTCCTTTCCTATTATATTTTTAGATAATCGTCTCAGCCCACTACTCCACTTATTTTTAATTTTACTTCATTAGCTTTCAGTTTCTGTAAAGTGCAATCATTCCCCAGCACTGGGTACAAATTTTGGTATCAGCGTAACGTGATTTCAGACTCATCAGCAGCAATGAGTGCTCATCACAGTGCCCCTCTGCCAGCAGCTGACGCTCCTCTTGTTCACATTCTGTATTTTGTAAATTACTGGAGCATAGCTCCAATAAATAAGCCTACCTTAAAATCTGTGCCAGTCAAAATATTTTTCACGGTTTTATGTGAAGGCATACATTGTTTTTATGCAGCTGTCTCTTTCTGAACTAATTTTATTGCCGTACATCAAGCCTTAAAGACCATCTCATGTGAAACTTTGCCAATGCTTTAATGGGCTTAAAGTGCTAAGTATTCTTATTTATTTCTCTGTATTTACTTATAGGCACTGTAATGACAAGCAAATGTATGATCAGTGCTACAGAAAGGAGTATATTCAGGCTGAACATACTGCACATGAACATATGCATTCTGAGGGGGAGGAAAACCACAGCCAGGTGGAGCCTGGAGCTGTCTCCTTCTGCCCCTTTCTGCAGGTTGTCATCTCCTGTGGGGAGGAGCAGCTGGTGGACCCACACACCTGCTCCCAATTCCAGCTTTAAACTGGGACCCCTCCCTGATGCCCAGCTCTCCACCCACAAAATCCCACTGAGTTGATTTGGCCTGATAGTACCAGGCAGAGGTTGTTCCTCTTCCAGGAGAGTGATGAACCCCAAGGACAGCTGTGGCACAGCTGGAGAACATCAGTCCTGGGATGCGCCCAGAGCTGGAGTGAATCGGGACACAATGGGCCTGGGTACTGCGGGGTCATGTTTTCACTCAGGCTGGGTGAGCAACTTTATGCTGGAGGCAGCAGGATCACAGTCAGGTACAGAGCCATCTATTTAACTCCTCCTTTGGTAGCTTTGGGGTTTACTGCTGCTCTCCTGCTCTCTGGGGGTTGTTTCACTTGGCCATGGCTGGGCAAGTGGTTTCTCTTCTTCACTCCCCTTGGCAGCTGAAGGTCAGGTCTGAAAGTCTCAGCTCCAAGTGCAGGTGGTTCCTGTAGCCCTGAGCCTCGCATTCAGGACTGAGTTGGCATTTAAAGGGAGGCTGTCCTGGTGCACATTGTAATGTTGTAAATTGGCATTTCAAAAGGGAACAACAAATGCAGGAGTAAAATCAAGTTATTGAGACATTTCAGCAGAAGAAGGGAAAGGGAGACTTCAGACTGATAGAGCTGCAAAATGGTATTTTGTGCATCTTGGAGACCAGAAGCTCAGTCACGCTGCGGAGGTGTCCCTGATAGCCTGAATGAACCCAAGGAGCCAAGCTGAGGTACCTGTGCAGTAGCATTCCCTGCAGGGATAAGGAGTCCCTGTCCTTTAGGGAAAGGTGATGTACTGAGCACAGCCTAATGGCTGAGAGCTGTTGAATTCATAGGGTGTGATTTATTATCTGGGCCAGGGAAATAAAATGTTTAGAGGGTAGGATGGGCAGAGAACGTGGTCAGAAGTATGGTTGAAAAGAAGGTGGTTCTATCTGCTCAGAAGTGAGATTTAAAGCTTTGCTGTGGGTTGGTCAGCATGCTTGTGCAGAAAGCAACCACAGGGACCTGCTGTATGGTGGGACTCTCTTGGGCTGACTTCACCTGTAACTCTCCATGCTTGAGTCAAAGGTTTCTCTGCTTCTTTCTGGTCTTTCTTGTACTTTTACAATATCTGTATCCATTTTCTCCTCACCCTTAAAACAACTTCCAACGTTTTCATTGCATGTCTAACTTAATGAGAAACTTTGGATGTGCCTGGAGCTGTATCCAAGGCTGTGCTCAGATGCTGAAACCACTGCCTGAAAATTGGCTTCCTAGGTAATAACCTAGAGCTCAGTGTATGAAGTGTACTGGGTTGTAGATGTTCTCTCGGTGCAATTTCTTTGAAGAAATAAATTACCACTGTGTTTTGTGTTGGGAGAAAAAGTGTTTTGTTGTTATAAGTGACCCATAAAGATAACAGTTCTAGAATTTGGCACTTTACCTTTGTGGGTCTTTTTTAACAGATTTAAAAAACGATAAAGGTTTTCTTATTATAAGGGTCTCTGGATTACTTATCTAAATTATGAGTGAGGTGGATGTTATCCTTGAAAGGATAAGCTTTCTGCTTGCTGTGTTCTCAGACAAAGTATTTTCCAACACCGTGGTCGTCAGTGTTTGCCCGTTTTTGCACTGTAATGAGATGTATGCCACTACAAAACTGCATTAAAGGACTTTTTAATGCAGTCGGGAGCCACAGCTAACAGGCCTTCTATCAATGTAAGTGCCATAGCTCAAACTGATAAAGAGCTAAATCCCTAACAAGCTCTAAGTTACAGCATGGAAATAGAAAGTAGACTTTCTCCATACACATTTTAAGTACCTCATTAGTTCTCAATATGTCTACATGAGCTGAAAGTAATTGATCTCATTACTATGTATGTAAATGTGGCAAATTTCTTAAATTTTGCAACTTAGCTGTGTTCAATTAACCGGTTTGTTAAAATACATGACTCTTCAATTAATTGCAGGGGTGAGCGTGTGAAAGGAAATATATGCATATGTTAAGGTCTAGAGGACAGGGATGCTGAGGCTCATCAAAATCTCAGCTATGGAATTTTTGCACAACGAAAAATCCGCCCTCCACAGGAAACAAGGCACAGGAGGGGCTGTTTTCTGCTGAGGTGGAAGGGCAGTTGTGTCCTCTTGCTCCAGGTAAAGAGGTAGACTTGTGACAGTCTCAGTGATGCCGAAGGTTGTTCTCTGTGTTATTCATAGCATTAGTCAAACTTTGTTTTTTCTTCTGAAACCTGTCCCAGAGAGATGCTTTGAGAACTGGGCGAGCTTGTAGGTTTCTACAGCAGTTAGCCAAGTCTGCACTGGTGTGCTTAGACTTGCCTTGGTGGGTCCTTATAATGCTCCTGTGGCCCAGGAGTGAGAGTGTTGCTGAGGTAAGATCTTTGGTGCACATGGGATATGTGCCATGAACCTGCCTTGTGTGCACCCTCTGCTCAGAGGATTTAGTTTTCTGTGTCTCGGGGTTATGGAGAGGTAGATTTGCAGTCTGGATTTCACAATCTTCCTGAACCCCACATGGTTCCCCCTGAATGCCTACAAAATGGCCACAGTGCCATTAAACAATTACAATAAATTCCTCTACATCCTGTGCATCCCTGCAGTGCCTGTTTCCTGTCCCTTCCACAACAAACTGTTGTCAGGACAAGGTGTTTTTATTTTTACCTTCAGGAGTTCTTGAGCTTACCTGGACATCACAAGTTACTGGCTAAGGCTGCCCTTGGGCAAAGCTCTCCTTGTCTGCAGCGAAAGCTCTGCCATGCCCAGAATTATGAGATTTCGTTCTGTGGTTGTTTTTCCTCCACTATTCCTGACAGACTGTCTTCCCCTCCTTAGAGCTTGTGACTTCTAAGAATTTTTTGAACAAAGTGATTTGTTCAGTTAGTTGCACTACATAAACCATACCTATAAATGTTTGCAGCATGCCCTGCTACTTCTTCTTCAGCAATAAAAGAGCATGTGCTTGCTCTATTAATTCTAGCTTTTGGAGGGCAGGGGGTTATTTGTTTTGTGAGTAGTTTGTGTGTGACTTTATCCATAAACCAGATGTTAACGCAATACTCCACATGTTTGTGATCATTAGAAAATATTAAAAGCTATCACTCAATCAGCATTTGGGAACAAGAAAATTGGGTGTTCTGCTACCTGCAAAGCAATAAAATTATTGTCTGACACATTTACAATCTTAGAACTAGCCATCTGCTTTTACACGGAATAATGTGTGTTAATACAATAGTGTCTTGCTGAGCTGTTCATATATAACATTTGCATTAGATAATTTAATTTAAATACATAGAGAGAGCACAGTTGTAGGCCTTATAAATAAGGAAATGAGATAATGTTCAGATAGGTACTTCTGTAAATAATTGTCATTCTGAATTGATTTTTTACCTGTTTGCTATTAACCTGTGCCATTTTTGCCAAAGAAATTAAAAAGCGCTGGATATTTGCAAACACTTGAGAACTATATATATTTTTTTATTTAACCATTCTTTTTAACATAGAAACTGTATCAGCATATTTTCCAGTTTCCAGGGGGGTTTGAAAAGAATGATAGGAAACCATAAAACTCTTGAAAGGACTTTACCTTGGCTGAAGACTTTATATATAAAGAGATCAATTTTCTGATAAGATTCTCTGGAATGAAAGGACATTTTGTAATTTTAGCAAACATGAATACCAAAGCTAGGGATGGCTGATTGGGACCTGGAGCCTGATGCAAACCTCATTATAGACTACAAAAACTTTCCTGGAACTTTTATGGCCTTTGGATCTGGTCCTTTAATGTGTCTGGTATGGTAATGGTTGAAATAGTTTCAGTGCTCTGATCTGGTCTCTGAATATCACAATGCTGCCAGTTTCTGTGGAGGGGCTTTAACTCTCTGGCAGGTCTTTCTGGGGAATGGGCAAAGTGTCCCGGTGTTGGCAGCAATTACAATGTGATATTATACCTCTACCCCTATCCCTTCCCACCAAACTTCAATAACAAGAAGCAAACTCCGGTTATCTCTGCTGATTACACAATGACGGGTAACTTTCGTGCAACCTGCTGTTTTCATGGCACTTAGTCAGTGTTGGGACGACACGGCTTGCACGAGGGAGATATGCTCGTGATAAAAACTCGGGATGAAGGTGCCTCTAGCCTGGGAGCTGTGCCGGGTCTGGTGCAGGCTCTGTTTGCGCGGACAGCGCTCCCATGGTGACCTTCCCCTCGTCCCCGTGTGATGGGAAGGGTGAGGAAGGTTGGGCGTGACGTGAATTTTTGATCACTTTGGAAGGCATGTGCATGTATTACCCTGGTGTCCAAGACTGATGCTGGTAATGCCTTTTATAATCAACTCTGGCATGTCAGGAAAATGGACTCTTCTGACCTAAGACAATGATAATGTTCATGGGTGAATATAACTGAAAGCATTAATTTCAATGGTCCGTGTGCAGTATATGGGTATTAAAAACGGTGGTTTCATCAGAAATTCATGAGTTTGTTCCTCTAGGAAAAAAGCTGGAATCCTACCGAGTTCAGTAGGAAGGGAAACTTGTTTCAGTGCCTTTCTGTCAGGTCAGGACTTCCCTTTTCTCAGTGAGCTCCATGAGAAAAGCCTGCATGAGCAAAAAGCATAATTTGTCTGGGATTGCGTAGGGTTTAGTTCCAGGCATGGACTCCATGGCTGCTTTTGGCCAAAGTAGCTATATCATCATTTGCTTTCTGTAAAGGATGGGGACCAAATCAACTTTGCCCCCGAGTCTGGGTTTCCTCCGGCTGTGTAAGGTGCACAGCACTCCCGGCACCATCCCTTTGCCAAGACCTTTCCTCCAGCGCTGTGGTTGGTTTTGCAGCATGTGCCACCTGCAGCACCTTGGATTCTGCCTGCATCTTAAACCGCAGCAATCCTTTGAAGCTCACACGGCTCATCTGCGTTGCCTGATGGTGTTTTAACCCTCGAAGCAGATAGGAAGTGCAACCAAAATAGAAGGATTTCGTTCAGCTGAAAATGTGCATAAACCGTAAGTAGGCAGGTAGCCACAGAAATAAGGAGCACAGGATAACCTGGGATAGACCGAAGGGATAATTGTAAGTGGCAAAAAACCCAAGGGAGCAGAGAACGAGCAGATAATTGATACAATACCTTTCTTAGTTATTTGCCTTGTGGATTACACAGGTTTCTAATTTTTTTTATTTATTTAATTTTTTTAGTATTATTTTTTTGTTGCTCGGTTGCTGGGTGAGTTTAATGCTTTCCAGCAAGAAAGGCTCTTGACAAGGAGGTGGATTGTATTGCAGGTCGAGGTTCTGGACAGCTGCCATGCAAAGTGGTTTAGACAGAGAGGCTCCGAGTAAGTGCTACAGGGGCTGCAAATTGGCAGATCCACTGTGTGTGGATGCCAAATAGCCAATTCCCACTTCACAATGTTGAATAATGAGCATTGTTTCTAAATTCTTTCAAGAATAAATTCCATTAAGATGCTTGGAATGTAAATACTTCCTCTCAGAGAAAGTAATGATTTTAATTTGTTTTAATTCTATTATTAGGTCTCTTAATAAAAATTCTTATTTAAACTATTTAAGACATACATCCACTGAAATGCTACAATATTAATTTTATGGAAAACTTCCAAAAAACCTCTATTAGTTTTCCTCTATTAAGATAACATTATGGACTTTTAATAGAGCTCTTGGCTACAGCAATTTTTATTGATCTAGTTAGTAAATGAATTACTGTTAGTCTCAGTGTCTTCAAAATATGTGATATACTTTTAAAAATAAGGTTTAAAAAAATTCTTTAGTAATTTATCCATTGCAAGTTTTACCACCTCTTGATAGCATATATACATGCACCGGCTGAATTTTAGCTATGATTTAGTTTTGCTTAAGACTTTCTGGGCACCACATATAATGATTTTTTGTCTCTCCATAACCTTATTTTTTAAGTAAGGCAGAAAAATCAATTCTTACATGTTCTCACCCACAAGCTGGTTCCATACAAATAAATCTCAGGATGAGACGTGTTAATTCTTTTAATAATGCTTTTTCTGCTCAATCAGATTGAATAAATACAGCTAGGTTACCTACAATGGATTACTTGTGGTGGATGATTTCTTTTAACCAAATTGTGCACGCACTTAGCAGTAGTTGTTTGCATCTTGCTGCTGCTTTTGATAGACATTGGGGGTTTTTTCGTTAGTTTTGGAAAGAGGTTGCTCTGGTTTCATAAAAACCACATTGCGCTCCTGCCCGTGACTCCGAGGAAGATCTAATCCTTTTCAGAGAGTTCAGGCTGGTCTGTTCTGACAGCCCAAGCTCCTGCTGGGCTGGGGATCTCAGCTGGCATCTCAGCATTGTGTTCCAAGCAGAGGATCATGACTGACAGTATCCTAAATTCATTACGAAAATGTACAATTTTTCTGGTCATAGGGATGTTCTGAATTTATACTGCACAAGCATTGGGCACACGTGGCATTTGCATGCTCCTTAAAGCACAGTGCCATTCAATAGTCAATCCAGTGGTCCACTAACGAGAATTTTACTTGAAAAGTAAAAGCAAAACAAATTAATGATGTCTGAGTGTTAATAGTTAACTGAAGTTTATTTAAATGCCAAATTAGGTTATAGATGAACAATGTAGCTTTTTTCCAAGGGCTATGTCATATAAAACAGCACTGTGTTATTTTCAATGTGAAGGCGGATTATTTATGTTTGATTTGTTGTTTTTCAGTGCATCCATTCATGTGGCGTTTCATATCGTGGACTCTCATGTTTATATGAGTATGAGCCAGTAGCACATCATAGAAGATTTGTGTCATTCAAGCTCTTTGTAATGACCCATCATCCTCAAATCTGAGCATAAAATAAGAGGTAGCCAGAAAAGTGAATCTATATTGCTGCCAGTTCTTTGCATGCTGTTTAGTTTGGGTACACTGGACAGCTTACACTTACTGCCTTCCATACCCGACACTGGAGAGATGGATGTTTAGGCACCGTACAGAGGCCCACCAGTAATTCAGTGAGTGACTTGGGCTTTTTCTGAGTGCCCTCTTGAGGGCTTTTAAATTACCTCCAGGTTATTTACTGGCTTTATGCATAAGAATTGAGCTCATTTCTAGCCACCGAATGCCCCGATGTGCCAGAGTGACTGATTCCATGTTGTAGGAACTGGTGGTTTAGGTCTTGATCTCTTAAACACCTGCTACTTAATTTAGCTTTATTCCTGGGTACATAGTCCCTTCAATTTCTTTTCGTTTACAGCTTTATTGGGTCTGTCTGATGAATGTTAAGCACCGCATTTGTACATTTGGGTGTTCTGAGGTGAGCACTGTAGCTAAATCCTGTTTTGATATACCAGGATCTTCCTGGGAGTGGGCTGGCAGAGACTACAGATGACGGGCAAGGAAACAGAGCTGGATATGGAAAAGAGCAAGGTTTAAATGTGTCACTGCTGTCATTCTCTACTTGAAAGTGCCACTGTGGAAGCTATGTGTGAGCACTAGACCTTGCTAGGTTGAAAGCCTAAAGGTCATGGAGACTTGTTGGTGGAGGTCGACGGAGGGATGTTTATTTTCAGCGCTGTTCTCACACTGACAACTTGAGAGTGAAGGGGATCCGCAAATGTGTATGTTTGGTGATTTCATGTAGCACTATTGCGGCTTAGTTAGAGCTGAGTAATTTCTGGCCGACACATCTATGCCACTTTGCCACTCATGTATCATAGCTTCAGGCCTAAGAGCTAAATTTGAGATTGTTTGGTGTTTGTTTATTAATATTTTTAAAACAGTGCAGCATGGCGCAGTCATGTTTCACTTTGCAAAATATAAACCAATATGGTGCTACTAGTGCATCACTGCAGGCTGCGCTACAAACTCCTCAGGTAGCAGGGTACTTTTAGGGATTGACTTCTATGCTGTATGTAAAATACGAGGAACCCATAAGGAGACTGTAACATACATGTAGTAGCATATTCCTAGAATGGACTGTGGAGATGTCAGGCCATCTGTACATTTGGGCAGACTTTTGATGCAGTGTTTGTGATGTTGGTGTGTGATTCCTGGTGTCCATGTGCGCTCTGCGTGTGGCCCATGGGGATGGCTGCTGGCCCAGTCATTAGTGGTTATCACACTATGGGATTGCGGGTTCCCTTCGAACCCCCATGTCTTCAAATTGCCCTGACAGGGCAATAGAGGCTCCTCAAGCAGCAGAGCTAAAGGACCCTTTTGCAGCCACAGTTTCAGGTGCCTTCATATGTATTTTAAGCAGTATGACCATGCCAAAAACAAAAGCTTCAGTCTTTTCAGCGTCCCTCCTTATTTCTGAAAGCAGTGACTCATCTCAGCAGTGCATTCAGCTCTTTTTTTTTTTTTTGCTGGTTTTTTTGCAGGCTCTGCAGACACCCTGAGCTCCTTTGTACATAGTCTTGCCACTCTAGTTTAGGAACCTTTGCTGTTGTTTCTGCCATCTGGAGCAGCCTCTGTGTGTCTTTCTGCCTCATCAACTCTCCATCTCTTCGACTTTCGTCTTTTTTTTTTTTTTTTGAAAGTATATTTTCTCATCTGCATATGCCTCATTTTTTTTTCATCACTCTTTTATTGCCCTTGTTGCTCAATGCCTTAATTTATTCATCATGCAGTGTCTTTACATCAGTTTACATCACTGCATCACAATAGACACATCTACTGTGTATTGCCTGCATTCACTTCTTCCCTGTATTTAATGCTGTCCATCTGGGAATGCAGTTGGTATGAAAGGCAGTATATGTTATAAAGTGGTATTATACTGTACGAGAGACAGCAGCATCTGCTGCTATACATACAAATATTCTAATTTTGCAATACTTCAACAAAGCAAATAATTTGGGCTAGATTTAAACTGAAAAACTATTATGTGATAAGATGTCTAAAATGAATTTCAAAACAAGATTGAAACCTTTATGACTAGGGTCAAGCAAAAGGTTTTTAAACTTTTTTTCATATATGTATAATGAATACTAATGTAGTTATAATATATAGTTAAACATATATTTTAGAATATACATTTGTACATGTGTTTTGGTGTTGATATGCATATAAATTTTGTATGTAATACAGTATTGTTAAAATCTCTGTTCTTGGTATTATGGGATCGAAGAAAGCCACTTCTTTCTTCCTTTGGTTCACGTTTTTGACAACTTTGAGAATCTGAGCTTTCTCCAGGGGAGCTCTGCCTCTCACTGTCCTGGCATACAGGAGTTCAGGCTTCCTTTTACCTCCGCAGTTGTGTGCTGGCAGCAACACCACCTGAGCTGCTCTGAATTGAAGCTGCTTGCCTCTCTTTGCAGGCAATCTGAAGTCTTCAAGTTAGTAGACAGATTTGAGGAATGTATCTCATAAAATAAATACCTGTAGCTTTGTTGTTCAAATGAGAATTAAGTTGAAAATTTGATTCTCAGCAATCTCATCAGCCAAATAACAGCACTAATACTGTTCTGACTTCCCAGTCATACATTCCCAGGGCTGAAAGTCTCCGCTTCTTCAAACCTCTGAGAGCTCAGAGTTCTTCCAGCACCCTCAGGATTGCACAGTTTGTGAATGCTTGACTTTGATCTAGTGAGTACCTTCTGCTAGCAAGGGGACTTGCAGGGCTGAGCGGGTTTTCTGGGACCAGCCCATGCCCCAGAGTTGAGGCAATTGGTATTTAAGTGTTCAAGTGACAACAGCAGTTGAGCATTGTTTGTGCTCAGAGAATTCCAGTGCTGATCCTCCCAGTACTGCCCCACAGTGGCAATCCAAAGGCTTTTGGGAGTGTAAACATGGCTATTTTAATGATGTAATCAGTATCCACTGATTCTGGGAGGTTTTTTTCACTTATTTAATTTCGTATTCTTTGTCCAAGCTGTTGCAGTCAGAGCTTCCTTCATGAGCTGAGATAACAAGAGACAACTATTTAAAGGAAATAATTTAAACATGAGAGTGTTGATAATAAAATAGTTCATCTGTGCAACAATATTACATTTGCCATTGTATTTGATTACTAATGAATACAGAGTATTCATCTTAACAACAGAAAAGGGGAGGAAAGAAGTTTTGTATTAAATCAACTAAACGACAAAGTGAGTCAGTGGAGGCTGTTTTAGTGTTCAGATTGCAAAATGTGCAGCTCATAACCATGAAATTTACTGTATATTTTATAAGCATATTTTGATTGCAAATGTGTGTGTGAGATAAAAATGCTTCTTTTTTAGGGCAAGATGGACAGCTAATTTTTTTAAAACCATGACATTAATGGCTGGAACTGTAATGCCCTTGTTATTCAATCTTGAAAAAGTTTACTTACAGTTCACTTCTAATGGCTCTTTCATACCATTATCAAATGACTGATAGTCATTGCAAGCATTTTAGCAGCTTTCAGATCTGTTATATTTTTAATTAAATTGGCTGTGAATTGTGTATGTAGCAAAGGTTGACAAACTAGCACGCAGTGCAGCATCGCTGCTTCTCAGTGACACTGTCACAGGATGTGCACGGTCTTGATTTCTTTAAACACTTCATGGTTCTTTTAATCTGTATCAGATGTTGACTTGGAACAGTAAACAAACAGCTCTGGAGAGCAGGATGGGATGTTGCACAAATACCTCTGAGGTGCTTCGATGGAAGCAGCCTGGTTTAGAGTGCATGGAGCTGCCTGACCTGCGTGGTGGCTGTGAATTTGTGGAGAATGTGCTCTCTGTGTTTATATGAGGTATCCATGTGTATGCTCTTAACACCATGCCCTGCTTTCCAGCTGGAAGATGTCAGAAAGGTCTCTTGAGCTTACTGTTATTGCAACAACATCCACGTTCCCCCCAAGGAATTGTAGATGTACCGTAACCACCTGTGGGCTGGTGCTGTGGCAGCTGCTTGCTTGCAGAAAGGAGGATGAAAAATTAGAGGCCTTGTCCCTATATTGATGTGCCATTTGTTTTAAAATATGTTTCTGTAAATATTGCCTTTGCTGCCACTGCCTCTTTCTGTTAAGCACCTCTTCCCACTTCAAACTGGTATTGCCACACTGCAAACAGGAGAATGTGACTCTAGTTGTGATAGTTTTGAATGTGACTTTGCAAATCAGCCTATCTTAGACCAAATTAGTCCAGCGTGCCCTAAACCATGGGTACCAGCAATGGGAAATAATGCTGTGGACTTCAGCACAGGAGGAACCAATGTCATCCCTCCAGCTCTCCTGTCATCCTGTGGTCTGAAAGCCTTGTGGACTGCTGGATTTATTGCAATTACATAGACACAATGTGTTCTGCAACAAAACAACTCAGCAGCGTTTGACAAGTCCAGTTTCAGGTTAACTATATAGGTTGCTTTCAGTTCATACTATTTTCCCCACTTCCACTGTTCTGCTGATCACCCAGACTTTCAGCTGTTACCCTGCACACCATATGCTTGTCCTGGTGATGGTCCTTATTTATCAAAGTGCTGTTGATGAAACAAGAAGAAAAAGAAGGAGTCCAGGCTTACTGTGCATTCGGTGTTACAAACGCACAATAGCTATGCTATCATGAATTAAACCCACTTTTAAATGGGAGCTTCATGCAGCCCTTTACAGTATAGAGGCTTTGTTTAGATTGAACTGCCCATGTTCTTGGACTATGTCTACGTATCCTCATGTGTTCCTGCAACACTTCTCTCCCTTCCAGGCTGGACCTACACCCCTCTCTTCATTTCTGTTCACCTGCACACTTGCTTCCTGAGTTGCTGCTTATACTTGACCCTTGTGCTTGCAGCCACAGTTTGCTTTGGGCCTTGATCAAAGAACTGTGATGTTTTCTGTCAATGCTTAGCAGACTCCTGATCAACTTCTCTCTTTGCTGTAAGGCAGGTGATGGGGTAAAAGGCATTTGTCCCCCATCAAAGTGCTCTCCAGTGGTTCAGTCAGGGAGAAACAGCACTGGGGAAAGTTCTTCAGGGAGCTACTGTTCTCAGCTTTGAAGCACCTCCTGTCAACCCCAGGCCTGGCTCAGAACAGCCATGAAAATTTAGGCATATACAAACAGGTATGTTTTGGAAGAATAAAGACATTTGAATCTGAATTCAGCCTCTGCAGAGGTTGGGTGCAGCTGATGGCGGTCAGACCACTCCCAGCTTCACAAGGGTGGTAGTTGGTGCTTAAATGGATTAGCAGTTATCCATATCCTCTTGTTAGCTTTGCAATTACAAATTAGTATCACATAAAAGCTTGGTATAATTGTGCTGAAAATGAAAAATATCTCTTTATGTTGTACATTTCACAGCCACATTAGCCTTGCAGAGTATTGTGGCAATGATTACTTTTTGCTGAGGGGGAGAGAAAAAGATAAATGACTTCTAAATCACCACATGACTCAGCCTGCAAGCTCTGAGTTTATTTGTAAGACATTTATCTCCTTGTATACTCACCAGGAAAAAAAAATTATCATTTAATTAATAAACTTAGTAGCCTGAGGTATTCTGATCAATAAAAAATAGTATGAGAACAGGGCCTGATGCAATGAAATATCGAGTTGTCTGCAGACAAACCCATGATTTTCTTTAAAACGGATCATGTTGCTGCCTCCTTAGGGGAGTCTGCATGGTACAATGCAGTGCTCGGCTGAAAATTAAACTGATAGCCAGTTTGAACCAAAAGAAAAAAAAAACCAAACCAAAACTGAAGCAGCTCCTTATGCCTTGGGACAATTTCCCCTCTGTGTTTTCTCTGTGTGACCTTTTGAGCTTGCTTTCCCTGCTGGCACTGAAATGCTGAACGAGCTTCCAGTGAAGCCAATGGGTGTTTTACCACTGACTGCAGCAGACCCCGGCCGGGTCAAATCCTGCCACCGCTGGGGCTTGACTCGCTGCCTGCGCCTGTTGTGACTTGAGGTCAGAGCCCCATTAGAGCCCTGCAAATCCAGAGTTGCCACCTGGCTCCGGGGCTTCTCCTGGATAACACAGAATAACCAAGAGCAAGCGGTGCCCCGGTGTCCCGCTGCCAGCGGCTCGGATGGGAGCAGCGGCAGCTGCCTGGCAGCACAGGGTTTGTTTGCTTTATCTCAGCCCATTATGATTGCACTCCTCACCAAGGCAGCCAAGGGCTGATCTAATGCAGAAGTACTTGCTGGGGGAAATATGTAAATGTGTCATTTTTTTTTCATTCAGTGTGCGCTAAAAATGTGTCCTTAAAGAAAAGACCTATGGATGTCAGGCACTTTGTAGGCATGCGGAAATAGCAGGAATTTTTCATCTCCGTTTGCATGGCAGCTTTACAGTGGCAGATAGAAATGGAAGCAATGCACCTTTTCTCCCAGACAAATGCATCAAATTAGCTTGTGTCATTCTGACATCAGTGTTAAATGGTGTATGGGTTTTAATTTGAATATGCTTTTGAAACAGTCTTTTAGAAGAAACAATGCTGTCAACAACTCGATTGAAAATTGGTGGTTTGAGTTCCTACTTGCTGCATTGAAAATTCCAGGCTCCCTCATGCTTGTTCTCTTGCCATTGTTGGATGAGGTACCTCCTTCAGTCATGCTGGGCACTGCACAGCATCTGCTTAGGCATCAGCTGATATTGAAAGTGAGAGAAAGAGTAAAACATAATGGAGGATGGAAAAGTACACAGAGGAAGGGAAAGATGGCCAGGATGGTGGTGAATCTCCTTCAAGAGCAGCAGCCTATAGTCCTGACAAGAATGCTGGCCTCAGTATGCTAGCCCCTTTTGTTCTCTCTTTGCAGCTCTAAAGTGAGATGGAAGTATTACAGCTGGTATTATTCACCTTATTTTTTTCACAAATTCAATGTAATTGTGGACGTGACAGTTACGATCCACTAATTTATCCTGTTAAGCGCAATTCAGAGTTTATATACAAAGCTGTCTTCCTTGGAAGAATGTAGGCTCCTCCATTTCTATGCTGTTTATAAAAACAGTGGTTGTTGCAGATTTCCAGACTGTTATGTTAAAACTCACATTTCCCTGTGCCGAGCTCACAATTATGGAAGACCTGCAGACCCCAATTATCACTGCAGGTCAAGGGACATGCTAGTGAAATGCTTACGAGTAAACACTGCAGGATGTGGTCCTTCCTTACTGGCTCTCCTTTTACCCCTTAAACACCATGCATATTTTCTATATTTCTAAAATAATATCAGGTGCTCATTAGCAACCACTGAAACAGGACAGTGGTGAAGTGTGATAACAAGAGAAGCTTCTGTATATGCAAGTGAAGACACTATGAATGAAGGAAATGTAGTTTTTCTAAAATTCGTTAGAATGTTTGCCTCTAAACTAGCAAATAACAATTTCATGAAGAATTTAATAGAATTTCTCATCTTTTTTTCCCTAGTTTTAATCCAGCTCTACATGATGCTTTCTGACTCACGCTATGACTTAATTTCTTGCTCTGTGCTGTGCTCACTGCCATAATATGTGAGCATTCAGACATCTTCATTCCATCATTTTAATTAAAGCAGGAGTCCTTGCCCTCAGATGTGGACAATGAGTAACACAGCCAGCTATGCCTGTTAGGCTCAGAAGGTTTTTTTAATTATAGATGTGCCTGCAGGTATTCAGCGCAATCCCATTTTAGCGTTTAAGCAAGTGATCAGCTTAAGTGAGTTCAAGCAGCTCTTAAGCACACGCTCAGAATTAAGAGAGAACTTAAATGCACTGCTGAATGGGGACATGAATCAGCTTCTGATTTACTGACAAATTTGTTATCTAGAGAGAATGTCCTTCCTTCCTCGGATCTTATTAGAGGATTTGGAGATAATAGCCTTTTCCTACTGGTGCCAAAATCAGCACAAGATCTGTCTTCATGTGGTAAGCAGCAAATTGGCACACGTTATTTTGCTTTCTTTAGCTTATCTCAGCCTTACCCTCTCCCTTTATTAAAGAATGAACATGAGATGCTTCACAATGTCAGTTTTCAGGAGTCTTTTTAGTTGCGAACTGTGAATTTTTTTAATTTTTTTTTTCAACAGCAGGTTTATCCAAATTTTTACTGATGCTCCAAAACCCCAGAGATGAGTTGAAAGGATGGAAACTCTTGACTTGATCTATGCCACAGAAATAATCCATAACAGAGATACAGCTTTCCTAATGTTCTCAAGGCTATCTCTTGACATGTCTCCAGTTCTGGGCACTGTCATCTAAAGCGAACTTTTAAAGAGATAAATATGAAATGACCAGGTCAGGTAGCAGTGCCAGTAAGCTGTGATAGGAGGCAGTGAATTGATAACCTGCAGGCTTGATACCATAAGGCAGCTGATGGTCCTACCAGTGCTTTCCATCCTGGAATCAGGATGGCCCTGGCTGGGCACTGAAATCAGGAGAGACTGCGGGGAGAATTCTGGAGGGTGCCCTGTCTCAGGTGGAGCACCTTGCAAAGGTTTGGTCCTGGACACTTGCTCAGGCCTTAAAGTGCTTGATGTAAAGACTTCCTCCCCAGCTTGACTGAGGGGACCAGAGCCATTCCAGGAGCCCAGTGACATTTGACAAAGAGCATGAGCAAAATCAGGCTTGAGACAGGTTTTGACATAACAGATTCATGTATAATTGCAGGATGGTATTGGTTATAAATGGAAGTAGTAGGAATAGGATGTTAGCAGGGAGTTTATTTTTATAGACTACTATTTGGACTTTCTAAAGTCGTGTATGTGATTAAATGCCAAGGGCTGGTAAAAATTCAGGTAAGGGCAAAATGTTACAATATTCAGCATTCTCAGAGGGTAGATAAAATACCAGAGAGAAATGGTGTGATAAGAAAAGACTTACTCCATCTAAAAATGTTAGTTTATAATGTTAGCTAAATTAAGCAGTTATTGATTTTTTAATATATGTTCTCCTCTTACTTGCTTATTAAAAAATTTTTTAAGCTTTCAGAATTTATTATGGGGTGCTCTTAGTTTGAGTGGCAATACTGAAATATATATGCTCTGTTCTGCCAGCAAAGTAAACAGCCCTTTAGATAAGATTTGAGCTTGCAGCTTCACTTAATGAGAACATCGTCTTTCAGGGCACGGATTTGCTCATGTAGCCAAATAGGCCACACATATCCTTATTTATTACAAAAATTAATATACAAAACAAACTCTATTTATGTGCCTATATGGGTAAGCCATATTATGTCTCTGTCCCTATCTGCGTGACTTCATTACAGCAGTACTCAGTAGCTCAGAGAAGGAACGACTGCAAAGCTCTGTGGCATCACGTGGGGGCTTCAACTGGAGAAGGAGAATCCAACAGTCCTGATATGAGAAGGAGCCATGTACTGTATCCCCCTGTCTCCCTACTGGTAACACTCTCCACAGTGAGCTCTGGATGGTATGCACATCACAAAATGCTTAGCTCCACAGTGAGGTTAAGATCAGCGCAGAACACAACCTAGGAATTGGTACTGTGTGGTATTTGATGATAAAATTAAATTGGATGCTTGTAAGAAGAATAACAGCTATGCCATATTGCTGCATGGATGCTGTTATCTTACATGTGTGTTCGTTTTTCTTAATGCTAAAATAATGCTGAAAACATGGAGTGAAAGGGAAAATAATGTCAGATTTATAATCTGTTTGAGAATGCTGCTCCTTTTACCGCAACCATGGTGTAAAGCAAAAGATTCCTCTCTGCATTTCCCTGTTACAGTGGGAATGATATTAAATGGCACCACGTCTTTTTATACAGTTCACAAGGAAGACCAAGGGAAGTGGAAGGGAAGAGCCATGAGGTGCAGCAGTTGCCCTGCAGTGCAGACAGGGAGGCCACTGACCAGTCTCAGCCTACTTTAGAGGCTTTGGTAGCTCTGTGAGACCGTGCAGTTAGATATCTGTCCTTCCACCAGGGCTGCAAAATGCACAAGGTGTCTCATATAAAAGTTGTCTGTATTTTACAGTGGCTATTTGGATAATTGTAGTTGCACAGTGGCCAAAAAGCCAGTGAGTTCTCCTTTCAGGCCTATTGATAAATCTGCATTTTTTTCTAATTTTTTTCTTTTTGAATTCCAATAATTTAGTTGTACTGATTGAGTTTTCTTTCCTAATATAAAACCTTCAACCAAAAAAAGCATTCTTTAAAAATTCTAGCAATGGAAAATGTGAACTAAACTTTAAAATTCGCCAGTTGTAAACCCCTTTGTCTTTGGAGTGCTGCATAGCAGATCAATTCCAAGTAATTATTATGTGAAAAATGTAGGACTTTTTGGTTCATATATATATCGAAGAGATGCAAAGCCAATATAAAAAGAATTTTAATTGGTTTGAGATAGTAGCAGGAAATGATTTTCCTTCATTTGTAGAATCAAAAAAAATGGAAGTATCTCAGCTATTAAATTTGGGAAAGGAGTGCATATTTCAGGACTGTAGTTACTGATGTGTGAAATACAGAAAAATGTTAATTGAGGTAGGCTTGTGAAGTGAAATTAGTTGCAAGTGGACTGTAGATGAGCAAAGGGATTCTTAGGATAGTGCACCTCAGCCATACTTTGAGGTTAATTCATTAAAGATAATTGGAATGTTAAATAGTTTTCTATAAGGAATCACACTACTGTGGTCTAACACTTTTAGTCTGATTGAATCAAATGCTAATTACCAATATTCAGATTTATGCTATGCTTATTTATGTACTTGCCACCCTGATTACTTCCTTGACTGCTGATAATGTTTTCTGTCAAGGGTGGCAGCCCTTCAATCACCTGAAAATAAGGGCTGGAATGAGGGGAACTTCAGCAAGAGCTGCCTGTCCCCATCTGTACTCATGAAGTCTGCTAAGATACAGGAGCAGCTGAGCAGCCTTTCAGTGTTCCACAGCTGATTAAATCCTCACCGATAACCACAGAGTAGGGGCAAAGTCTTTGGCGTGGTTCTGCGTGGACTTGACAACGCTCACGCACCACTGCACCCAAAATTCCAGCAACTGGGCTCTTGGCATAGATGTAACGTGGTGGGTTGGCAGCTCAAGTACCCAAACTGTGCCCTGGGTGCCTTGGGGACCTGAACATGGCTTGTGGCACTCCATCAACAAGATCGATCCATGGTCCCTGGAGAGGAGGTCTGGTCTTCCTGCTCTGCCGCATCTCCCACCGGGCAGAGGCCATTTGATGTGGTGGGACACAACGGCCATCCCCTCATACAGGAGAAAGGCAAATCAAATGATGTAGGAGGCCACAGTGAGTTGGACAGAAGTGAACAGAAATGCTGCTTTACATCAGGAAGCCAAATACAAATCTGCAGCCTGTCACAGATTTTTATTCTTTTCTTTCCTTTGTTTATTACTGTGACATAAGTGTCCTCTGCATCTATTTACTCTTACCTGGGGTCTGGGCCTTGCATATTTCATTTGCCCAGATGGTCTGCATCACTTTGTGAAGGATGAGCTCTCTGTGCTGAAAAGGTACATGTGCCAGATCCCACGCATGTTATCACTTATTTATTGCTTCCCTGGCGGCAGCCTGTCGCCAACAGGCGTATAATTAGAACGGCTCAGGCTGGAGACCTGTGGAAAGTCTGAGTACTTTCATAATTGGCCAGTAAGTGCTGTAGGTTTGTGCCTGAATCCTCTATGATTTCCGCTATCGGAAGCTCAAGGTTCTATCTTCGGTGACATATTTCTCTTTTATTCTTATAAAAAAGAGGAAATCCCTGCATTATGGATCTATTCTTATTTGTGTTGACTTACTTGATGACTTGTTGTTAAAAACAGCCAGCTTTTGTTTTTGGAGAACCTTGGAGTCATTTAAAGAGAACGGCAGTCCCCCTTTCCACTTGTGCTCCCACCCCGTAAGGAAAGAGAAAAAGCAAAAGGAGAAACTGAAAAGTAAGAATAGGAGAAAAATGTTATCAGGAAAACAGCTAAGCCAACAGCATAATCTGCAAGTTCTCTGCATACTGTTATGATATCTGAAACATAATTATCAAGCTTAAGTTAATTAGACTAATGCTTAGAAAATCTGGCATGGCAGATTGTGGTAAGTAATTATATATACCGACTAAAAGATGTAATATGCACTGAGCAAAAGCAAAAAGAAAACTCCATTTGATACAGCCAGTGAACACAGACAATTAAGAAGTCAAGTAGATGAGCACCGACAAAGATACTGAACTTTGTGGAAGATGATGGGCGAGATGCCAATTTTTCAGTGGAACAGATTTTGCATAGTATCAATCAAACTTTTGTTTTATGAAAATCCACGCTACTGTTTCCTAACTGAAATGCATGAAGGGCCATTTGCTTTTGCATTAGGACTGGCTGACGTGAATACAAGGGTACGTGCAAACAAGAATGTGACATTAGAGTACTAGTTTACATATATATAGAAGTTGTGTAAATGGCTTTTCTTAAAAGCAATTCACAAGATGTCATACGAGAAATAAAGCTGTGAAGACAGTGTCTTCTGCAATTAAATGTAATAGTGCTCACGGGTCAGGGTGAATGAGGAGAACTTGTGTGCCTTTGTACACCTCCGTATGTGCACAGGAAAAGCCTGGAACAGGCTGCGAACTCTATATTTTTTGTGACTTTTACTTGAAGTATAGTTTAAAGTAAAAGACCTAAAGAAAGGAGAAAAATGTAGCAGCGGTCCTGTGGGAGAAGTTCTAATTGCAAAGTACCTTGCCGTGACTTCAAAATGTGTCTAAATAAACAAAATTATCTTGCAAGTCTTCCACAAAGTGTGTGACTGTACAACCAATTTCCCAGTCAACTCCCTCCTGAAGGTGGAGTGGGAAACCCGAGAATTCCTAGTCTGGCAAATTGAGATGAAGCAAGTCCGTGCATGATCCATTCTCACAGCATTTAATCCACAAGTATTCGACTGTGCTCCTGGAGTAATGTACAACCTCCTCTCAGCTGAGCCGTGTGTTTTATTCATATCTGCTGGCGATTGCTTTCATTTCCGTTGATCTCATTGTTTCCTAAGGCATGAAAAAACTGATTGAACTGAAAGAAAACAAAATTACTTTTGGTTCCTGAAAATTGGGAATGTTTGGGTTACTTTTCCTGTCTTTGTACCTTTTTTTTATCCTCCATCCCCCATGGTCATGTGTTCACCCCATCGATGCAGTGCAGGATTTTCTGTAGCTCTGAATCCTGTCCCCTGGATTATGGGAAGAGAAGGTGATCTGCTCACCAAAACAGAACTTGCAAAAATATCACAAACTAAAAAAAAGTTCCCGTTACTTTTCAGATGGGTATTCCTAAAATATTTGTCCTCGAAGGTTTTAATGCTAATTTTGTCCAAAAGCAATGATACTGAAGTCTACGTAGTAAATAATAATTGTTACGCAAATTCTATCAATTCATGATTTCTATATAGAAACATGGGATGTTTGGGAGGTTGTAGCATGGGCAGTAGCAACTGGTTTTTCCTAGGCAGTTTAATAAGATTTTCAATATATTTTCATCAAAACCACTTTTTTACTAGTAGAAGCTATCAGCCTTAATTAACTGCAACACATATCCAGCTAAAACTAATTCTCCCAAAATTCACAGTCCCTTTGCTTAAATTAGTTACAGAATATTATATTCCCAGACTATTATGCCATCCTCATTCTTCTGTGTGGGCATTATGTGGGTACGACTGCAGTCTTATTCCCCAGGAAAAGAATTTGAACAGAAGGCCAAAACTGCAGCTTGGAAGAGGAACAAATAGATTTCTCCTCCTCCGAGTGAAGGCAGCCTGTGGCCCTCCACTCCCTGAAACACCACTGTTGTTCCAGTCTGGTAAATAAGGGCTACTGTACTGGGCCCCTTACCTGTGACTTTTTGGTATCATTTGATTCAGTGTATGAATTCCGGGATTCATCTGAGGGATGAGGACTCTGCTTGCACACTGTCAAACTGTTCCTCACTTTCCCTGGTCTTTCCACCAGTGCTGGGACCTCTTGCAGAGCTCACACCTCCTGTGTCCATCCATCCCAGGCAGAGTCTGGGACCCTATATTGCTATAGGGACATGTCTCTGTGAAGTCTGTACAATAGGGGGGAAAAAGACTTGGGCAAAAACCTCATATGATGTCTCTTAAGGGAACTTCCTGCATGACTTTTACTGTAATATTAACCAGGTGGAAAAACTGGAAGAGGTGATTGACCATCTGAAATCTCCAATTCTGCTCCTGTGTATGGGTCTGGTGCCATCCACTGCCATCAAAACATCAAGAAGTGTGAGCCTCTGCTGGGTTTAAAAAATATTCCAGACACTGAAGATTTATTTTTTTTCTTTTACAGCTGCTACTTTAAGAGATGAATTTACAGACTCTGGGGCATTTGCCCTTGACAAAACTTGTTTGGTTGTTATATCACTAAGTCAGTGGAATATCAATAGATTCTTAATGCAGTCTGTCTTTTAGAGTTTCTTTCATTTCTCAGAGCAAAGGTAAATGTCATTCATATTGGCAGGTTGTAATGGGAACATTGATATACTAGTTTTTAAAAGTATACACAGTTTCTTTTAAATAGTCTTTGTCTCTCTCTTTTGTGTCTTCAATGTGTCTATAGCAATCACAAGGTTAAATATTCCTGAAGATGGTAGAAAAGGTCATTTTGTTGTCTTTTCTACCCCATGCCTCAGTGAAATATTCATAGTACAGCTCAGGTATTGGGATCAGGTTTAATGTTTCGTTGCATCACCATCTGTTTTGTTATTGCAGTTGTTGTTGGTTTTTTCCCTTGGAGGGGGGTGAGGGAGCATGGAAGCAGCAGTGAGGGTTGCTGGCATATGGGGGCAGACCTGGTGGAAAAGAGGAACACTGATCTGCAGGAACAGAGCAGCTCCTTTGATCTGCACTGTTTTCTTTTTGACATCAAAAGATTTTCTAGCGAAAAATCTGCCATTATGCATGTGGATCATCAGTGGTAGATGTGGTAGGCTCTGTGTCTCCTCAAAGACTATGAAGCCACATTAAAGTAGGCTTTTACATTATATGTAAAGTTCATTTGCATGACTCAGCCCAGACATTGAAATCCAGCTCCTCGCTGAGACAAACGGCATGAACAGGTTCCAAGGGTGCGTGCAGCCGAGCTTTGCAGGGCGCTGTGGTGGCTCAGTGGCAAAGGGCAGCACAGAGCAAGGCCAGAGCTGCGAGGGGCTGCAGAGCCACCGGGGGCTTTTCTGCAGGTGCCTGAGCCCCTTGGCCACAGCCAGCCCCTGCTGCCCAGCTGGTGGTGGCACCCACACAGACCTGGGGACACCACAGTGACACAGACCCCTGCAGGGGCAGTGTGGGTTCCTCTACAATGGGTTTCTCATAGGTGAGCTTTAAGCTCTTTTGTGACTTTATTTTTACTACAGTGAGGGTATTTGGCCCATAAAGTTTCACCAGGATTTTTCAAATCCTTTTTGATCATCTTGCTCTTTTTCAGCATTTCCCTCTTACTGCTGTAGATTTAAATGTCATGACATTTTAAACATGACTTATTATAACAAAACAGTATATAAAACAATATGCTGCATAATAAATGCAGCCGTATTTTTTTTGAGTGAATGTTAAATGAGAGCAATTTATTCCTCAACTATTTTAGTACCTGCTTTCTAGAGGGTAGTGGCTGCCTAAATCCCAGGGAGGCAATCTTGGAGGTGAGATAACCTTGCATGTGCGAGGCTGAAAGCTAAAAGAAGTATTTGAGGGCTGCCTGGGGGAACAGGCTGTCCTGGGCATGTAACTTTATCCAGGAGTGCCGTGACCCTGAGCACTGTGGGGAAAGCAGAGAGGATCATCCTGGGAAGGGCTATTGGCACATGAGGGGTCTCCTGAGAAGCACACACAAAAGGAGGCTTTGAAACCCCAGTGGTTTGCCCTAAATACATGGTATGTGTCACTTTAGACATCTGAAGTCTCCTTGAAATCCTCCTACAGTCAGTGGGGAGAGTGACTCAGAGTATGAGTTACTCTGGAACACATCGATGGAATGTTTTCATCTTAATTTCAGAAAGTGTTGGTGGGTGAGGATTTTTTTTTTTAATAGGGACAAGCCCATTCCCCAGAGAAGGATCAATCTGCTCTGACCACAAGACCCAGAGATGTGGTGAGGGCAGGGCAACTGGGGGCATGCTTGTACTCCCCACGTGGTGAACTGGCTCTGTGCCGATGCCGTAGGACCTGCGGCTGATATCCATTGCGCTGTCAGAAAAAGACAAAGAAAGCAAATAAACCAAATCAACCTCCCTAGCACACATGTGTCTTCCTTGGCATGTCATGAATCTTATGGAGTGTGCTCAGGGTATGGCAAATATTTGTCTAAAGTTAAGAAGATTAGTAAGGGCAATTCTGACTTTGAAACTCCCTGCGGTGGGAGCCAGAATACATCAGCCTGATGGAGGCACCTCGAGGTTATCTCTGCTCTGGGAGTGGGACATGCACATCTCTCTGCAGCTCTGACCTTTTGGGAAGAGGCTTTCACTCAAGTAATACATGCACCTGCATGAAATTTTTGAATCACTAACTCTATCCTTGATTAAAGTGCTTTTCCTTGATTAAAAATAGCCTTTTTCTAAATGAGTAATGTTGCATGGCAGGCTGTGCACGCAGGATAGGATTTCCTCCAACATTATCACATTGATGACATTGCCTGGTCTTTATGCAACACGTTTCTCTTGTGCAGACAGCCCTCTGTAGCCAAAGCCATTAGGAATCTCCTCACAATAATCTACCTTTTCTTCCCAGGTGAGGAAGACTACAGAGGTGTTTCTAACATTATCTGCTAACTAGAGGGGTAATGAGCATGGTGAAAATGTATCTAACCACTTTTTTATATTCTTGCTTGGACTCATATCAGATTGTAAATAGCACTTCCCCAAGTCTTTGGCAGGACTTCTTACCCCAGTGGATATTCCTTCAAGTATCTTCTTTGTAATGTCTTCACTTTCCAAGAATTTTATCTCAGTTGGAGCCAAACTGGAAGTCTGTCAAGATCTGAGCTCTTCAGAGTGAAATCTACATATTCCACCGAATGGCAAATGTGTTTTCTATACAACTGTCATTCTGCTTGTGAGCTTACTTGTCTTTTATACTTTCAAAAGCAAATTTCTTAAGATGCCTTTCATATTTATTCTTTTTTCTTATAATTTTTGTATGCAGACTTGTTAGAAGCTAGGGTTTGCAGAGTTTATTCTAGCAAAGCACTTAATCACATATCCTTAAGGGTTTTACTTAACCTTTATGTGTGTTTTCACAAAATTCTCTTCATCTAAGTGCTTTGCTAAAAAGGGATGTAGTTATTCATATGTCCGTGTGCAGTGTGAGGTTCAAGTCTTTCCCCAAAGCACAACAAGAAAACTGAAAAAATATTTGCAGTCACAATGACAAAGAGTCGACAGGAGGGAAAAAAACACCAGTCTCTAAAACACAGCTTTGATAAACTGAGGTTTCCAATGGAATAGATGCTTTGCAGCAATAATATCAGCAGCTGTGAGGTAGCAGTGTATTTCATGCACAAGCAGTAAAACAATTGAAGAAGGATTTTCCAGTAGATAGTTTAAAAATTGTCTCATATAGAATTCAGACAATTTAGGCTTCTTTTTCATCTCCTTAAATAATTCAGATTTAATACAGCAAGTAAAAACCATCCCAAAATCAGGGATTTCTGATTCATGCAAATGCAGATATCCGTATGATATAGAATCATAAGCAAAGTCAGCAGATGAGAAAATTATAGGATGTGGGTTTTTTCTGCAGTGTTCACTGTAAATTAGAGCAATTAAATTACAGCAGTTTTGTAGCTGTAATTAAATATAGAGACGGGCCCAGAGATGTGGAAAGCACTGAACTGCCTGAGCTGCTCTGGCTGTAAGTGGGAGCAGTGGTGAAAGGGGCTTGGAAAGGCATCCTGATCCCAGAGCAGCTGATGGGGGGCAGACAGGTCTCTAGCGCTGAATTAACACATCTTGTAGGTCCTCTCTTGCATGGCCAAGGGAGAACCTGCCACGCTCATCCTCTGCCCATGTTTTCACCTTGCCTGGGGCCCTGAGCAGAACAGCTGCAGGGGGATGCCCAGCTGGGGCATGCTCTGGGTTGGGAGCTCCTGCAATGTTTTCCCCCAGGTGGGTAAACCAGGAGATATATATATATATATACATATATATATATATATATGTATGTATAAGGCCACGTGATTGCAGCATCCCTGAGAAGCCGCTTTGTGAAACCGCCGTGTTTCGTTCATTATTCCAGTCCATTATTCTGGTCAAGTTGAGACTCGAGCCACAACTGCAGGCAAATGGGACAGAGGCAGGAGGCTGAGACTGGCAGAGGAGCTGCCCACCAAAAAGCTCACATTCCCTTCAGCGAGTTAGCAGAGAGTGAGGAAAGGCTGGGGCATGGCAGGAGGTACGGATAATAGCAGTAAATGTTGCATTTAATTGCATTGTGGGGAGAGGGAGAAATGAAATCTTACTAGGAGATTATAAGCTAAATACAAAGAGAAGTGAAAGGGAAGAAAGAACTGGAAAGAGCAAGGAGGACAAGACGAGGGAGAAGACGGCAAAGGAAGCAATTCAGGAGTTAAGCTGATGTAAAAGCAGTGCAAGAAGAGGCTTAGATGGCTGGAAATCATCACCAGGCCCTTAGTAACACCAAAGGGCTGAGGAGGCATAGCCAGCTCAGCCCTTGAGTTTCTCTCCCACGTGGTGGGATGCTCAGGGTGAAGCCCCAGCACATCTGCTCGCTGCAGTGCAAGAGGGGCAGGGAGGTGCTGTGGGGTGTGCTGGTCACGGCTCTGAAGGAGTAGGAGGAAGAGGTATGTGTAGCAGCCCTGGCATCAATTTTTGTCTTCATTCTCTGTAAAAGGGTTGCTACTGGAAAGGAGAGGTGAGATTTTCAGCCTCCTCATGTTTTGTGTGTTAATGCTGATGAAATATGACTCTGCAGATTTCACACAACTGTAGGATTTAAATATGGAAAGATGCTTGGCTATCCAAGGTACACTGGTACTAATAAACACCAGCAGCTGGGTAATGCCTAATCTCTGATCAAGCTGCTGGCAGATATTCGTTCTCTTTTTTTTTTAGCTGCTGGTTTTGATAATATTATATTTTATAATTACTGAAGCAGGTGAGTTTTGTTGTGTTCTGCAGTGTGGTGTAATTACTCTCCCTCACAGCAATTTTTCTTTTAGTTAAATGCATTGAAGGTTAGGTTATCAACTCTTAACTATCAGCTGTAAGTATTCATGGGCAGTGAGAATAGTTCTAACTACCATAAAAGCTTTTTCCCAATACTTTTGGCTAGTGCTCTGTATTTACACAGGTTGATTTTCTGACGGTGTTATGGCATAAGTAGAACAAATCATAATATACATAATACTTTAATCAACAGCCAGTCGTAGAGCCAGGTCCCCTGTAGTCTGTTGTGTCGAGAATTCTGGGCTCCTCCACAAAGGACAAGAAAGAGAGGTTCCCCAACATGAATGTGCTGTAAAACAATATTGTGTTTCCCTTAAGAATTGCAGTGATAAAAACTAGACCATTCTGCAGCACTAGCAACTTTAATAAAATAACATAAAGCACAGCTGTCAGGTCTGCCAGCATCTCACACAGGGAAGACATGAGTGAGAAAATGAACACTTTTCACAGGCAGAAATATTCAAAGGGCTCCACTGTTTACATGTAATCAAGACTGACAGTCATAGATTCTCGGTGGAAGAGCATTTTCTGCTTGAGGTGAAAGAAGAGGATAATTTATCAGGAAGCCCAAGAAGTCAGACATCAGTAATGATCTGCTTGAAGAGGGGCATATCTTAGAAATAGCGCATTTATTTGTACTGCAAGGCAAGAAGATGTTCTAAGTTATAAACAAGAGTCTTTGTGCTTGAAGAATATTGAGCAGATACAGTGTGTAATTTGCTGGGCAGTGTGATTAGAGAATTGACTAATGTGTGTCTTGGTACTTGTTCAGAATATTAAAAGAAAAAGTTAACATACTAGATACTGTCTAAAAGAGCTGTTCCTGGTCCCTCATCCTGTTCCCTCCTCCTAGAGTTTTCTGAGCTGTGCTGATCTGGTTCTTTACCTTCCTGCTCATGTTTATGATTCTGAGGCTCTCCTGTAATACAACAACAGGTTTGACTTCAGAGAATTTGGGGCTTTCTGAGTTTTGCAGTAAAATCTCATGTCCATCTGGTGTGATGCTTTCGCATCACCTTTCTCTTATGAAAACAGGCCAAGTACCAGCTGTTATAAATGGTGAGTAGCTTGGAGCTCTACAGAAAAGGTTTTAGAGATTCATCTTGCCCTGGTGTGCACTGGCCTGCAGCAATGCAAGGCTGTGTGCAGGCAGACTCCCCCCTCAGCCTCTATGCTGGATCTAGATATCAGAAATGCTGCTTCTTTCCTAAACTGCAGTCTGGAAATCAAGGATTTCATTGAGTTAAAAGATTAAGCTCATATCGAGATAAAACATCATGGAGATCCATCCCTTGTAGTTCAGTTTAGTATTAATGGTCTCTGTTCTTGCCAGGCTTATAGGGGTTTTTTCCTTTTTTTTTCTTTTTTTTTTTTTTTTAATCATTATAGTTTCTTTCACTTAGTGTAGGAGTTGTAAACCTTAGTCTATTTTTAGACAACTTTGACCAGCATTACCATAACACTGCTGAAAACAGGCTATGCTTCCCTGCAGTTCTGCTCCACCTGTAAGGGGAGCTGGGCTTCAAGGGAGACAAGGGGTCTCCTGCTACTCACCCAAGAGTCCTTGTCAGAAGAGCCAGGTGTGCCCACAGAGTTCTACAAAAGACCCTGTCAGTGACCCCATCAATGCCCCTGAAAGGCCCTGAGCAAAATCTGTTCCCTTTCCCTCGGTGTTTTGCACAGAAGTGACTCTTGCAACCTCATCATGTGCTATTTTCATCTCACTTGAAATAGCAGGTATTTAGCACAACTGGAAATGCACATAAACATTTGTTTGGGAAGGGATTCTGAGGGTGAGTGGTTTCTTCTCGAAACCTTCATTGCAAGGAGGGCAATGGCTGTGTTTGGGGTCCTTTGGGTTATCTGCAAGCCTTATCCCAGGAACCACAGAGAAGGGAACCAAAGTGTTCCTGAGAGGATGTGGATCTGTCCATCTCCTCTGTTCCTCTGTTCAGATTGTCCAGGAAAATCTGGGCAAAACCTCTCTTACAGAAAATCATGTCAGGCAAATCATGTAGGGCTCTGGATAATTGGGGTGATAATTGCTTATTGCACTTCAGAAATGACTGACACGGTAAGAGGTTTGAACACAGAACAGTCCTGGGATCCTGTCTGGGGAGATGTAGCATTTTTATACTGAAATAATACTTATCTATAAGTCAGTTGAACAATGACTATGTTGGCTGTGGCAGCGATTTAACGCCACAGTCTGTTGTTTGATGTTCTCGGTGTGTCCAAAAAATGTGGGTGCACCTTTTCAGCACGAGAGGTGTGTGACACCTGCACAGAGAGCATGGCATGGCTGGGCTGAGGCTGGGGAGCCAGGGCTGCTCAAGTACCTTGGGTTTCCAGGCAAGTTTCAGCATTCATTTCTGCTCCCCATATATCTGTTTTAACCTTAAGTCAAAGATTGATTATTTTTAAAGGTTAGCTGTTATGTAGCAAAAGAAACCCTCGCCTTTGCCATCTCTGAGAAGTCACTGTGGTCTGCAACTTTGTGGTTTTAATTTAGACAACAACAACAGCCATTTCAGGTTAAGCCTCCTTGTTATTATTCACTTCAGTTACTTTGAACAGGAAAAAAAAATCATAACCTATGAGTCACATTCCCACTTTACTGGTCTCCTCCTGGAGTCAGCTCTCACCTGGGCTGTGCAGAAAAAGGATAGCAAGGGAGAACAGCAGCCAAATCATGTCCCTAAAAGCAATTCTTGCAGGTTAAATAAGGAGACCTTGAGGAACAGGAGCTGCCCTCCCTCGCCTTCTAGCTGTTGCCTGCTGCATCTCCTGCTGGTGCTGGGTCGAAGGAGCAAGGCACTGCTTTTCTCAGAAAACAGCTCATGCCTCTGTTAGACAATTGACTTACCACTACTCGCCTTGTCCCGGTGCATCCTCGTGTGAAGTGTGAGCATTCAGAGTCCATGGTCAGTCCAGGATGATGTATCCCGTTGTGACACCTCCCTCTTGTTGCTGGGTCAGCGGTGGCGTGTACAGGGGGCGAGAGCAGGCACGTGGGCACAAGGGCCGTGTGCTCATAGTGTGTACACTGATCCAGTTCCTGGCTTTTACATCTTTCTCTCTAATTCTGTACAAGATGGATTTATAACACACCTACTGCTAATGGAACAATGAAGATTAGTCCTCTACTAGTCGAACAGTAATACACTTTAATTTGCCTACAGCTACTATATTGTATTGGCATGAAAGGAAATGACTTTCTAATGCAGCTTCATCTGCTGAGCAGGGAGAAATCTGTGCTGCAGAATGTAAAACTACATAGGACTATAGCTGGCAGCAAAATTCAAAGTAGGAGAAACACAGCACAAACAAAAGTATTTGTGAGCTGGAGGTATGCTAACAATCCTAGTTTATTGCTAAACATGCCATATACTGTTCTGCAGTCTGTTTGGCAGGTTCATGATTGCTTCATCTTTGTTTTTCCACCACTTCATCTTCTATACTAGAATTTGTCCTGGAATAAAAGGTGTAAATTCATTACTTTCCAACTTTGTTTGTGACATTAACAAAAAGTCAATATTATAAAGTTCCCGTGAAGCACTGGTGCAGTTAATACAGCCTGTGCTGTGCTCTGTGCCTAAAGACACACTGGAAATCTCAATACTTAAGCTGTTAATCAAATGTTTCTGCTGTCAGTTGCTAATGCAATGTTCACTTGACAAGTGTCAGGCGTTCCTTGAATGGACATGTGTACAAATAATCACTCAAGTGCCAGTATTTACCATAAATAGAACTCTCTTCTTCAGGAAAGCAGCGAAGCCATCAGCTTCTCCCTTCTTCTTGAGTGGCAAAGGAAGAAATTATCATGTCTGGGATAGTGTCACTTAATGCTTACTGCATATGGGTTAGAACTTGTTCTTGTGGGCATATTGTGCAAGTTAAATGCAAAAATTATATGTTTCACATATTTTTTTCTTTCAATAAATCACCAATTTAATACAATTATCCTTAAAATAACAGGGTTTTTTCTAGACCATGGATGCGTCTTGCTTTTAACCAGGGCAAGGAAGAGCTAATAATTTGTACACAGAGAGGGACTGTATCTCTTCTGAAAACTACTGATGTAAACTGCTGGTGGGAAACTGTCACCACCCTAAACCAGTAACTTTCACCCTCCGTCTCTTCATCACCACGTCCCTCTGTCCTGCAGACACATAGAATAGTCAGAATGATTGCACACAGACATGCCCTGAATTTGACATTGAAACTGGAAAAAAATATCAACAGCTTTTCTTTTTTTTCTTCTTTCGCCCTCAAAAAGTTGCAACGACATGACAAAGAGGATTCCCCTGACAAGTGGAGGACAGAAGAAGAAATGGCAGCTGAAGCAGCAATTCTGAAGAAGTATTTTCAGGAAAATTAGAGGTAACGGTTTACACATTGACTTACTCCTGCAACACCCAAAATTCTTCTCAAGCCTCCGTAGGCTTCTTGAGGACAGAGGGGAATATATAGCATGGAACAAAATAAACCAAAGCTCTTGGGTTGTGTTTTTTCCAAAAGGACACAGCACTCCCACAATCGCTGAAGTAACATGTTCCTTCTTAAAAATCTCAGAACCATCCCAGAGCATTTTGTTTCCAGCCACCAAAAAAAAACCAAAAAGTGTATATGGAAATGAGAATCATCAATATTTACTTAAGAGGAGTGTCTAACCTAACATATCCCTGCTCTGTTTTTAGAACAGAAAATAAGCCTGGTGCCTCTATGAAGAGCTAAAAACCGGTGTGTCTATGTATAACCAGATATGCATATGGACCTATACATACAAAATCCCAGCAGAATCCATACTATAGAATGGATAAGCAAATGCTAATTTCCTCTGTCAAATCTTAAATCATCTGATCAGTTCAACTTTCAAAATTAAGCCTGCTGGAAAACTGCCTGTTCTGCTATATTTTCCACTGGCCCTAAAAGAAAAAAAAAAAAAAAAAAAAAAAAAAATTTTCAGGGAGAAATAGAAAAGAGAAAACACTTGGCAAACACTAACACTGGGGCTCTAGAAATTGAGAGTTTTTCATTTTGTACCTCGAGTCCCAGAAGCCAGATTCTTCCAGCAGAAATGAACTGGCCCCCGGAGATCAATATGAGTTACGCGGGCATGTACGCTGCAGCAAGGATGCCAAAAGCTCCCTCTCCCCTGGTCCCCATATGTTGTTTGCCATCATCCAGCACTCTCATTTCTCTGTCATTTCTGACTATGTCGTATTTTTTCCTCTCAAGAACCAAAATCCCATAAATATCCCTCCTCTCAGCCTGTGTCTCACCACTTGCAGCCCAGCTTGAGAAATCTTGAGCTAAACTACACGCTGTGTGCGTGGCCCACTTACGTGGCAGCTCTCATCTCCTGTGCCATATTCTGTCATCTCCCTTTGGATGCCATTTTGGATGACTCTATTTGATGACCGTGCTCTTTTCTTCCCCAGCCAAACTGTGCCAACCCTTCTGCGGGCTGGCATGGACAAAGCCGTGCAGCACATGGAATTCCCTTCTTGTGAAGGAAATTGGTCCTCAGCGGCTGGGAGCTGGGCACCTCCAGGGTTTGGAGTGGCAGGGTTTGGACTACACACTCAGGTTTCTGCCGTGGCTGCTGCAGTCGTGTTTAGACACCCACTTTTCACCTTCTCAGAAATGAATTGCTCAGCCAGGAAGAGCATATCCGTAGGTAATGCAGGTGTAAGCACTCTTCTCTACTAACAGAGGCATTATGAAGTGCTTCATCTATGGCACAGCAACAAATGAACAGTACTTAGCATAAAATGGCACATCCCTATTCCAATATGATATTGCTTCCCATTATTTATTTGTAGGTTTCAGGGCATTGTATTGAGATTTTTTTTTTTTGGTCTGGTCAGAAATTAATCGGAAATGCTTTTTTTCCTAGAGATTCTCAAAAGGGCTGGAATTAAATCTCCACATATCAATAAAAATGTTCTTTATCTCTTCTGATACTAAATGCAAAGCTGGATAGGTGGTGTAAATTCATTCCAGCAAGCAAATTCATGTGGCTGAACATCTATTTCCATTTATTATGAAAATAAATCAGCATGTGTCTTTGTGGATGACCTCTTGATAGGTTTCCTGTGATGTTAAGGTCATTACCTTTCTTAGAACAAAATGGCAAATTAAATCTTAGTGGCATCATTATCATCATAGTATTATGCCTGGTACAGGCAATCCTTCCACCCCTTGATTCCCAACATGAGGCATCACTGTCAATCTCTTCTCCCTGACATTGTTTTGCTCTGGTTTAAGGCTCTGAACCTGAGATAAAAGTATATCTGAGCACCTTCTGCATTTCTCAACCTTTATCTACTCTCTTAACCTTTCTTCTAAAGTGATGAGGATTGAAAGCTTTTGGCAAATTAACAAGGTTACATGCATCCTTCCTCAAAGCTATTTTTGTATTTCACCTACAAAGGATTTATTTTTGCCATTTATAGGTTTACCTGAATGCCACTTGACTTGAGTTTTTTTCATGCAGCACGGCGAAAGTCAGAAAGAGCTGAATGCGGGTGTTCTGGATCCAATAAATAGCAATTTTTAAGGCCTCATGCATTATTATATTTCCTTCTGTTCAAAGGAGCCCCGCTCAGCCAGATTAGCCTGGACAGACTGAGCTGTGTTTCAGAGCTTTTGCAGCTACCCTTGCATTTATCACAAGTCCTTCATCACTTGTCACAACTCCTGTATGACTTGACTAGGCACAGTAACACCTTTTACCTGTATTTATAGACTGTCTGATCAAGAAGGACTTGCAGGTGGCTTTTCTTTTTCCTCAGAAATACTTGAATAAGGCAAGAAGCCCTTGGTTCTCTCCCTCCTGCATTTGCTGCTGCTGATCCCTCTTGGCTGGTTGACTACCTACAACTGAGTGCTTCTGCATCAGTCCCCAGATGATCCAAAATATCCACCCACTTGCTTAAAGAAGTGAACCCATTTAGCCTTGCTAAGTTTACACCCTTGAGGAAATGCTTATCTCTAAATAATTTAATCATGTGTGCAATTGCCTAGAGTGGATGAAACTGAAATCACTGACTGAACTTGTGGTTTGCATGTGTTTCTGGTCTTTGCCTGTGTGTCCCCATGCCACTGTATCCCCTCCTCATTAGACGGACTTGTCACTTGAACACCCCCAGGTTTTGTGGGGCAGCTCATGGAGCAGTGTCTGCAGAGCTGAAGTTCAGAATAACTTCATATGACTGTGGAAGAGGGCAAGAAAAGGGGAAAACATTTCTGGGGATAGAATATTTAATACAGAATTGTGCCAGTTGGTCCCTCTCTTGCTTAGTAGCACCAAGATTTGACCTCCTTAGACCGCTTTATGAGCCATTTCTCATTCAATGTTGGCTGTCATATGGTCAGCTGTGTTTGACAACTGATTGCTCTTTGAGATGGATCCACAGGGAAAAAGTCCTTACTCAAAGAGCAGGATTTAATGCAGCATCTTAATTTTCAAGCCTATTTTCAGATGTGCTTTTTGAATTTTATAACTATCTATAGCTGGGTGTTTTGATAGTCTGTTTTGTGCATTTTAAATTGCACATGCCAGCAAAAAGGCTAAAGATTAAAAGAATTACTAACCTTCAGATAGTATGTGCAAAATGTATCTCTTCAAAGGACGTTTCACTCTGTGGTGTTGTTTCTGAAGAAAGAACCAGGCTGCACAAGTTTCAGTAGAAGTTTTCCTATTTTATGAGTAGCTGAAGTAATACTTTTATGCCATTAGAAAAGTAGCCAGTCTTAAGTACAGTGTCAAAATGTCCCTTTGCATAAAGAGGTTGACAGTGCTATTCTCTTGCTAAGTGCTTTTGGAGTTACAAATATATATACAAAGTTTTTAATTGCTTAACCATATGAATATTTTGTGTCATTCAACATGCCAAATTCATGTAAAAATCTCCCCAAATAATGTGTTCTGCACAGCCTTACAGGATTTCAGATGTCAGTTCTCCCCCTTGTCCCCAATCTGGCAATGTTTCTGGATAATACAGCCTTTTCAGCTTTTCCAGAGAGTATAAATTTTATTTTTTTTTTTTTGCCCTGCTCTTTCTTTGAGAGCACTGATCCTGCCTGCCAGCTGCCTGTTCTGCACCAAGATCCCTGCACGTGTGGAAAGGTGCTGTTCTGTTGACTTCAGCAGGGAAATTACCACAGTTAGGAGCAGCTGACCAGAGGGAATTTAAACTGACAATTTGACTTGCATCTGATTTTGCTCCAGCACCTCTGGAGCATGACAATCCATGCTGCATGCATGAGAGTGAACACCAGAGCACTCACATCGCTTTTCTTAAATTTAGGCAAGTATAACAAGATGACTTGGTACACCCTTCTTTGCTTGTTTTAAGAAAAGCCTTCCTATTATTTCTCGTACTTAAAATTGCATAAAACCACAAAATAATGACTATACTTTGGAATGGATCCAAGAGTGGATCTGGGCCACGTGCTGTGCAATGAGAGCACGCTCTGGCCAAGAAGATGCTGTACCTGCAGTGTGGACCACTGAGCAGGTTGTCCTCTGGGTGGGCACCGCAGTGACAGCACAGGCATGGTCAGAGGTGTTTTCTGCAATAGGTGCTGCCTGTTGATGAGCAGAGTCACCATTCAGTTGTGAAAAACAACTTATGTGGTGTGGGGAATGGGAGCAGGGAGAAAGGGTGCAGCAATCAGAGACCTCAGTAATTTCAGAGCCTCACTTTATAAGCAGTGCAACTTTTTGAGTGCTTACACTGGAGTTACAGTCAAGGTGGTGCCAGGTCCTGGGGAATTCCCAGAGGCTGTTCATGCCTGCACTCAGGATCTACTTGTGTATAATCCAGAATTAAATACACATCCTGGTAATCGGCTATAGGTTTCTCTGCACTCCAGACTTAAGTGTTATTAATTATATCCCCTACTCAGAAGCCTCCAAGAAGCATTAATTAGAAGCAGGGGCTGGTGGTTTGCTTGTCGGTGTGAAACTATTATGACCCAAGAGTGAAGTATAAGTTTTAAAAGAAATGTGTTTTATGAAGTTGACCTTGGAAAACATCATAACAATCCATCAGGAGAAGAGAATGCAGCACTCCAAGTGTTCATTTCAGTGTGACATTATGCTATAAGTAGTTGGAAATAGCAAAGAGAAGATGGATCAGATCATAGGGTCTATGCTTTTTCACCCCAAATTCTCTTTTTTCTCCAGTAAGTACATATAAAGTAATCTCTTTGTCATTTCAATGGGATGCAAGAAAAGTTAATATCAACAGAAATCCAACAGATAAACATAATCTGGCCCTTGCTGATATTTCTGAAGTATAAAACACCCAGATCCTCCACCTCTGAGTAAGGAGAAGGTTTATACACAGGAATTACATTATCTGTTCAAGGAAAGATGTAAACAGCCAGAAGTGGCACAGCAACTGTGTACAGCAGTGATAGCCATGCTAGAAGGCTCAGGGCTAAAGACTTCCCCAAATAAATGTGGTGTACTATAGTGCACAGCCACCTCAGTGTGGCTGATTATTTTTCTGGTTGAAGCATATCATTATTTCTTACAAAAACAAAGGCTCAAGAGAGTTAGCCAGAGTTATAAATGAAACGTCCTCCTCTTGTGGGAGGCCAGCACAGACATAATGTCCCCCTCCGACTATTCCAGGGCTCTGTTTTGAGGCTGGAAGTAGAACTGTACTGAAAGTTATACCCCTCGTTCTCTGGACTTTCATTTCCCTATAGGTGGCCATTTAATTCAGCTGTCGAGTGCATGAATTCCACACAGCACTGCTTGGATCCTGTAATTATAGCCACAGCAGAAACGTCAGGGCCAGGGACACAGACAAGGTTGTACAGCACAAAGGCAAAGCAGCAAATGCATTACTGGTAGCAAAGAAAGCTGACAGAGAGCCAAATTTCTCTTAACCTGTACGTCCAGCAGCCTGAATGCCTACCTGGGCTGCCTATCAAACCCCAAATGTTTTCAGTCTGATCAGTTCTTGATTCCTCATTAGGCTCTGTATGTCACATTGTATGAGTGGAAAATGGGGAGAGCCGAGCATAACCCATGGACATTGTGTCCCAGGACCTGGGATAAAAGAGTCCAGGTACAGGGCAATGGTGAGCTTCAAATAAGGATGATATCAACTGTGGTTAAGTACTTTTATACCCAAATCTCTACTAAAATGGTGCTACTCTCTTGCCCCCAAAGCTGCCAAAGGATGCACTTACTGAGCAGCCAGACCCTCCTCGAAGCACATTCGCACAACACATGCCAAGTGATTCACAGGCTGCCATCGAACTGTCAGTCAGGAGGGGCACACAATGGAAACTGTTGCTCCAAATGCCATCGGAATGGGAAACATATGTTTCAGTGAGAAAAGACAATCAAAGGAGTGGGTGGCTGGGGAACTGCAGCCACAACAGCAGCAAGGATCGGAGCCTCATGCACAGCCCCAGGGACAGGGTTCGGGGGCCGTGCCCTCGTCTAACAGTTGGGTAACAGCTTTGTGTTTAATAAGCTGAAATAATTTTCCCAGTATTGAAGCCAAATCTAAACATGTTCTTAAGTGAAGGTACAAAACGGAAGATACTAAACCAAAAGCCCATTTCATGCTCAGTTATTAGCAAAGGTTTGTACCGTGGTATCCTATTGCTGTAGCTGCTGCTTAATAGAACTGCCCAGAGAGACATTCTAACCAGCAACTTGAACGTGACCTCAAAGCTTGCAAACTGCCTTTGTGTGAGTGTCAGTATCTAGGCTGTGTGGGTGGAAAGGCATTAATAACTCCTCCAGTAAGTAGTTATTTGAGAAAGGAAGGGAGTGATGGATGTTGGAAATGTTTTGGACGGAGCATACTTGAGGCTCCCTTGTTTGCCAGGATGTCGGTCTCCACACAAAAGCACAGGTATTGCAGGGGTAAACCCAAATGCCCTGTTAGTGTCAGCACCTGGGGCTCCTGCAAGCCTCCAGTTAATGCTGCAGTAGCGATTGTGCTGGGAGTTTGTGCAGGGATTTCACACTCAGCTTTCCCAGCTGTCATCAGCTGCCGTTGTCAGGCTCTCAGCATTTCTATTTCTCAGCTTCCGAACACCTTCCAGGTCTGTCATGGCACCTATTCCAGGTCTTTTATTAGTATAGACCACCAAGAGGGGCATAAATTTGGAGCATACATGGAAAGCAATATCCCATTCATTTTCCAGCCTGTAAGACTGGGGGCATCTTCAGGGTGATGGCCTCAAATCACTGGTGGGAAATACCTTGGCATTAGGCAGAGTTCCCCCACAGGATCAGGGTGAATGAGGATATACAGGAGATGATGGTATTGAAAGAGAATTTGTAGGAGCTTATGTAAGGGACCATGAGCCCCAAAGAGTCCTGCATGAGGTTATTATAGCAAAATAGATTTGAAGAGTAAGAATCTGGATTTGATGACACAAGATGCCTTTTCTAATCCTTTGTTCCTATGAGCAGCGGTCAACAGAGCTGGAATGTGCTGTCTTAATCAGGGACATCAGAGACGTCACCTCACTTCATGTTTGTTTTTTGTAAAATGATCCTGACCTGTGTCAGAGGGTGCTTTGTGAGTTAGGAATGAAAAGCATGATGTGAGAGGCAGGCATTAGTATTATTTGGAAGAGAACTTTATTGTAAAAACAGATTATAAATCAAACAAATGCTTCTCTTTCTTCTTCTAGTAAATAATTTTAAAATAGTTGTGTGCAAGGATTTTCTCTTTCCTCTGTCGCACAGGCTGTAATAGGAGCTGAAATGTGCCATGTGTGGGTTTAACACTGAACATTTCCTTTTGCCTGTTGCTGTCAGTGTCTCCTGTTGGAACATACTAATGAGTACCTAAGTCATTAGTACTAAACAGCCTTACATTTTGTCTTACTAGCAAGGATCAAAGATGCTATTATGTGTAACAATCTGTTATGTTTTATATTTCTCAGGTAACAGTGTTTGAAACACATCCCATGACATAAGAAAGTCCCCAGAAAGGAAGACCTCGTTCTCCAGTTCTCAGTGGCCCTGGAGCTGCAGCTCAACAATTTTATTATGTTCTACATAATACATGGGATTCTTCGATGAAAAATTTTATTGGGCCTTTGGATATAATCGAGGTTGAATTTAAGCTAAGACAACTAACAGCACTTGGTCAGATATTGCTCTGAATAGTAACTCATATTTTTCTGAATTGTGTACTTGGGAATGAATCTTTTTAAATTGTCCCTTGGTCTAAATTGAAATAAAGTGCTAGCAAAATCAGGTTGCTACTGTGTTTAGGTACATTACAAAGTGTTTACTACATGTTGTGCTCTTTGATTCAGTTATTGTATGTGGACTATTATATCACAGAAAAATTAGATCTTTTAGCAGCATGACAGTTCATACAAACCAAGGCTTTGTTATGGACTGGCCAAGAAAAACTTGGGGAGCTGCTGTTTTGTCCGGTGAGTTCTGTAGCAAGAAATGTAAAACTTCCTGAGATCTTTCTTTTCTCTGTTCTTTTAATGCGCTATGACAAGGCTCCTGGAGCTTAAGGTTATACAAAACAGTCTGTAAAGCAAGTAGTATGTAAAGTTGCTAAGGGGATAGTAATCACATTAGGGTTAGACTGACACAAATGGCTGCTCTCAGCAACAAATAACATGAGTGGGAGCCACCCACGTGGAATGGAACTCTCGCCAAGAAATGCCATGTTTGGAGCCCTGCACAGGAAGAAACCCACCACAGGATAGTTGTTGATTGTGAACATGTAATAAAGGAAAAAGAAGTCAAACAACAGATGGAAGAGAGAAGAAATAAGTCTGCGAGATATGCATGAAAACAGAATCTGTAATCTTGCCCTGGAATGGCAGGAAAGTGACAACCAAAGCTTTCTGTGTCCCCTGAAATCAAAATGAAAAACAAAATGCTCCCGAGTCTTTCAATAAGAGCCATGGTCAGGGAGGCCGTCCGGTGCAGACTGTACCTGAGGGCTTGAGGAGGTCACAGTCAGGTCCAGAGCCCAGCAGTGCTTTGCATGCCTGGCAGCACAGTGTGGTCCCACTCCAGAACAAATTAAAGTGCTCCACAATAGTCCTAGAGGGTTGCAACCTGACCCAAGAACTGTGAAAATGCACAGTGGATGAACTCTCTTAATTTTCCTCAAGTCTCTCTCCGCTATGTACTGCAGAGCAATTGTCCATTGGTTTGAAGTCTTTATCCTGGTCAAATATGAATGGAAACACTACAGCAAAATCACTGATGTTTGATTCCAGTTTTTACTGTGGTGCTGTTAAAATATTGCTCCTAAAAAGCCAGTTTGATTCAAAGACTTACCATGACGCAGTGTGGCCCCCCAATATCTTCCATTAGCCTTTTAAAAACTGTACAAATTGTAACACTGTTTCTTTTTCAGAACAAAGTAAATGAACAGTCCATGTTGGTGGTGTCTGCACTTTTTAGACCCTGAACAGGGGCTGAATAAACAGGAAATGAAGGTCAGGGAGCAAGAAGAGACACAGAAGGTAAGGTGAGCAGACAATGGTCCCTTCACACTTTAGTATTTAAAGTAGCTGCGATTTCACGCAGTAGGAAGACAAGGGTTGTGCTGCTGGGAAGCACTAAAAGGAGAACCTGAGCATCAGTTACATTTGCAAGGTATTTTCAAAGCTGATGCTCAATGGCTTCCTATTAAGTATGGAATATTCTGTATTAATTCTGTAGCCTGTGATGAGTGGGCGCTGAGCCAACCATTTTGCATGGGGGCTGCTGAGCAGATGAGTGCTGAGCTCCACGGAAGGTTTCATTTGTGTAAATGAGGAGGCCGTTATCACAGCACTAAAGGTCCTGCTTTTAAAAAAAGCCTCCTGTGGCATTATGCACAAAACAACCTATTTATGCAGTATGAAAATATTTATGTGCTTCGCTCCAGCTTAAAAAGGGAATTTGCAATAGATGAGGGACATGAGAAAGGATTGGAGTGAGAGATAAGGAGAGATTAGAAAAGGCAGATCATGAAGTACATGACAGCAGTATGTGGAGTAAACCCCCACCTTTTTTTAAGACCTGGGCCTTGAGGATGGTGTCTGGATCATTTATATAATTCCTATAGACTGAATTTTCCACAGGCAGGGAGCTGTATGCAAAGATGCAGCTGCTGGAAATGTGAGGAGATGCTGTGCTGAAGGCACCGATGGCCTTTGTAACCAGCTTTGTCCTTTCCAACCTCAATCTCTCACCTTCATGGGGGTCATGGCCAGGACTTGCCATTGGGCTGGGGGGTGTTGCAGGGTGCTGAGCTCCCCCCCCCCCACCTTAAAACATGGGGGAAATTACTTGTGCAGGGACTCAGATGGACATGGCACGAGTGGAGTGGTCCCAAAGGGGTGGCTTCCTAAAAGGACAGAGCTAACTGTGCTCACCGTTTACACAGTTCAGACCCATTCCCTGTCCTTACATACAAGTGAGTTTCCCAGGCTCTTTCAATTACTAAGAGTTTGTTTCACTGCAGTGAGCAGTTCCCCAAAGGGCTGCAGGGGCTGTGTGTCTCTGTTTTCATTAGCAAACCAGCTGTGGTTCAGCCACTGTCTCCTCACTGACTTGCAGCAGCAGGCTGGGAGCAGGATGTGGCTCCACACGCCCTCTGTCCCTTGCCTGCCCTGAAGCAGCAGTTGCAGAAGAGGTGTCTCAGAGATGGCTGTTCCCATGCACAGAGGAAGACAGGTTATTGGGAGCACACGTCGGATGAGGACACCACTGGCCCATTCATCCCGTCCCTGCCATGCCAGGCAGCTCAGGTGCACAGTCCCATTTGACAGCCACCTGGCACCCATCTGGTGAGACATGTACATTCCCAGAGCTGGGCAAAAAGATTAGGAATGGCTTCTAAAGGCTTTGGCACACAGCACTTATTTTGTGCTGTGCAAGGTCCCAGGCACTCGGCTTCTGCACATCCCTGCTTGGTTTTCCCATGTGTTCATCTGACCACAGTCATGTCTCTGTGGGCAGAAGGGCAGTTTAGGTGGGTTATGGGTGTGCAGTGAATCTCGCTGCACTATGGCAGGCAGGTATTCTACGGTGCATTCAACAAAGGCTGTGAGTACAGCATGAGGATATTCGTTAATTGCCTTTCAGCAGTTCAGTATTGTTCTTGCTCCAGATGCAGATGCACCAGCTCCTGGTTTTCCATGGGACAGCTGATTCCAGCCCAAGTAGCTCAAAAGGGCCTGTGTGTTGACAGATCCATGGGCTGGGAATGGCCCTGTCAGCTCCTTGAAGACTTCATGTGGTATTTCAGAAATTGGCTCTGTGCTGCTTCTAAACTCCCCCAGCACACATACACCCACCCCCAGGTATCAGGCTCTCATTTGACTCGGTGCTCAAATAACACAGTAGTTTTCATTAATGTTGGAGAGAGGGGAAAATATTCTGTTGGTCTCTGGGGGGGCCTAACTTGGCTGCAGACTGAGGACGATGCTAAGACAGAGGGTCCTGACTGCAATGAAGGGAATCAAGGTCAGTTCCTGGCACGTGACAGTACCCTGAAATGTGACCAGGGACTGAGCACCTCCTGAAATAAAAATACCTGAATCCATGTGGGATCTGGAGGCATCTCACACCCTGGTGGTAAAGTAATGAAAATCTTAATGCCCCAGTACTCACAGAGCTAATGAAAAACTTTCAAGCCCTAATACACACATAGTGACAGCCGTGAAAGTACCAAAATAATTTCTGTCTCAGCTTTCTGTGTCTTCCTATCAGTTCCTCACCTCTCACTGTCACTGTGGTTGATGGCTGCTGAAAAACCTGCTCCGGTTCCTACATCTGGTTCCTGACATACAGGCCAGCAGTGCTGTGAAGGAGAAAATGCTGCTGCTCATGTAAGCTGTCCTGTGTGTTGGCAGGGCTGTGAGTTTCAGGACAGAGTGATATATTTCAGCTCTTGTGAAATTTCTGAATAATCAGCTCATCAAAAAATATCATGCAGAGTTCCCTTGTAGTCCTCTCCAACTTGCCACCTCTCCTGCCAATAGCTCCGTAGGGTGACCACAGCTTGGCAGAGCCCATTAGCAGAGCTCTGCAAAATCACTCAAGAGTAGAGCTGGCTGGAAAATACAGTTTTCCTTCATGAAAAAAATAAAATAAAATTGGTGGGGCAGGAGGGATGTCTGGCTTGGCATTTCAGGATGAAGATTTTTTCCACTCTTCCCTCCAGCACCCTCTTCTGCTCCCCACCCTTTTTCCTCCCAACTCCATATTTTAGCATGTGACTCCAAGAAAATAAAAATTCTACTAAAAGTGGCGAAGACATTGGATGCTGTTTGATCTACTGGTGATCTCTTCCTGGCCCCCAGGACTAGAAGTCTCGCTGCAGTACAGGCATCAATACACTGCCACCTTCCCCACCTGAGACTCCTGAGCAAGTTGTCCTTGGACCTGCACGTTTTGCTGCAACTGCCCAGTTTCTTACTTTTTCAAGATACTCCTCTCCTCAAAAAGCTCAAAAACCTGCTGTTTGGGCATCTGGGAGCTGGCAATCTCTGTTACTGGTGAGATGGTGCTAAACCTGACCAGTGGTGCTGTGGAGACAAGGATCTGAGCAGCCAGAGTCACTGGCCTGCCATCAGCTGCTCCTCTCAGCCCTGGGCTGCCGCCAGACATGTCCCTGTGTGCTTTCCCATTCATCCTGGACACGTGTCTCTCATCCCAGGTGATCATTGCTTTGGGTGGGAAGAGCAGACTCCCTCGCTGTGTCCTCTAACGATGCTCGGAGCTGTGACTCTGCAGGGAGGAGGCCAGGCTGGCTGCAGACCTTGTCCTTCAGGCTGCCGGAAAATGAGTACGACAGAGGAACGAGGTGCCAAAAATCAATGGTTGCTGCATTAGCATTAAAGCCGTGGCATGAAAGCCTTACACGGCCAGGATTATTATATTTTTTGGGTCTGTGGTAGCTGCATTGACTGTGGCACTTGGTGTGACGTTGGTTTAGTAATTTTGTCGCATTGCAAACCCCTGTGTGCCCACATGGGACACAACTGCATGCTTCAGCGAGGGTGGCTCCAGCACCACCTGTCCCCTCCTTGCATCTGTCTCCACCCAGCCCCAAGCATTTGCTCTGCACCTCTTCACTTGTGTCACCCTGTCTCTTTCTGCTCAGGCTTTTGTTATTTCTTTTGTCACCATAGTGACAGGAAAAGAGTGATGATTGCTGGAGTAATTTCCCATATTAGCTAGCACTGGCTTTTCAGCCTGAATCAGTGCCTCATTTTCCCCGTGCTCTGGCTGAGCCTCAGTGCAGTGGGATTAAAGAGCGGTGGTGGAAGGGCACCCTGGATGTACCTACGGACTGGGGAGTGAGATGCTGGAAAGCAGTGCTGGGAAAGGGCCCTGGGGGTCCTGGGCGAGGGCAAGTTGAATCTGAGCCAGCAGTGCCCTGGCAGCCGGGAGGGGCAGCCGTGTCCTGGGGGGCATCAGGCACAGCATTGCCAGCCGGGCACAGGGAGGAGGCGAAGACAAAAAAACCCACATCTGCAAACATCTCTCCCTCATGTGTTTGCTGTTGTTTGGGCTCTGCCATCTGTTTTGGGTCTGCAGGGTGCACAGGAAGGGCTCCCCAGAGGTACCTGCTTGCTCTGACCAGTGTAGTGAGTGGGCAATGACCCCACATGTACCCCCAGCCCGCGCCCTCCGCTCTGCACGGCCCCTGCAGCGGAGCCCAAAGCAGGGCTGTGACACATCTGGGCTCCCAAGGGCTGGCTCAGTGCAAGCTCCTGCTCTCTCCCAGCCTTCATTAGCCACGTGGGGCATCTCAGAGAGACACCCAGGACACACACGCAAATACCTACTGAAAAACAGAGATCATTAAGTACGCAAATGGGTTTAAATAGCAAACAAGCTACTGAAAAGCAGAGAAAGGTCACAAAATGGGACATGAAAGCAGCTCTTCTGTTCCCTGTGCCGGCAGTGCCGGTCCCTGCCTCAGAGGATATATTAAGAAGAATCAGCCTTCATTTCAAGCGCGCTGCCTTTTGTCCTCCTATCACAACATTAACATTATCCCCACATAATTTTATGTATTTAATTTTACAATAGGCTGTGTCAGTGAGCACTGCCTGTAAATATTTGATCACCAGCGTTCCTCTAGGATTATCTTATCAAGAGTAAAGATATTAAAATAGAAATCTTGTCATGTTGCTGCCTTTATACTTCCAGCCTAAGAGTTGATTGACAGAAAATGAACTGCCTGAACTAGCTCTAAAGTGTCTTTTCACTGAGAATTTTAATGCCAGAGGCTATAGAAAAAAAGGTTAGCTAGTCATCGGAAACTAATGCCTTGCTGTAGTTATGGAGCTTTTGTACTGAAGATTAAAATATATGACTCTACTAGGGGTATTTTTACAAGTGTAAAATGGCGTTGGTCTTTTTGTATCTTTTTGCCATCTCTAATGAGCCTTAAAAAGAGCCTTTCCTTTTCTTCCTGCTCTTGAATATTAGATGCAGCTTCACGGCAGCTCACAGACACGGGCTGAAGTTTTGCAAGAGTAAGCTCTTGACTTACCTAACCTACAAAATTTCTTTTTGGTGGTAAAATGGCTTGCGAACCAGGACTAAATGTTCCTGCCTAGCTTGGAATATCAAACCAGCATAGACAAGTCAAGGTTCCTATTTATGGCCAGTTAAAGACACACTGGTAATGCTGTTTTAATGTTACAAAATTGCCCCAAAATTGTCATGTATCTGAAGAGCACTACCCTGCAAATACATCGTGGTCCCCAAGGGCTTACCCAGCCTGTGCTCCAGCACAAATCAATGCGAGTTTTTGCTGGAGTGAGGACCCAAGCGCCAATTCAGGAAAGTACCTAAGCCTGACCAAACTTTAATTACAAACTTGTGCTCCTTAGAAATCAATAAACACACAAGGTGGTTGGGGCGAGGGGACGGTGAGGGGGGTGGCTCCCACATTCCTGCAGCTCCTGCGCCCAGGTGGGCAAGGTGCCAGTGGTTCCTGGCATCCCAACATCCCGAATAACTCTGGCTTTGTCTTGGCGTGATCCTGCAGGGCAGGAGAGGGTGGTGAGTTTACAGATCTGTCCCATCGCAATGACAAACTGTAGCCACTGGTTTTAAATCACCCAAAGCCCTCCTAGGAAGTACCAGAAGTGTTGCTGTGAGGTGGCTGAGGCCGGAGTGGCCACAGACACAGCGACCTGGAGCACTCTGCTTTAGCCAGAGCAGCCCTCCCACTTTTCCCCCCTTCAACATGAACAATAACTGCATGAAAGGAAGTTAATTGCACATTAAGCAGCCTATTGTTGAGCTGTCATAAAGGGATTTACATGGGTGGCTCCATTAACAGCAATGGGTGGTCCTCTCCGTGCTCTCCATGGGCTGAGAACATAAAAAAGCCTCTTCTAACATTTCGCTTACGAGAAAGGTCAAGAGCTGTGGTTTTGTTCAGTGTGCTCAATATATTCAATTAAAATATACTGGTGTATTCATCAGCTATTAACCGTGTTTGCAATAGCTGTAATTAAACAGGTACTTCCCTGTGAAAGGAAATCTTTCAAGACAAACTCCGACATGGGGACAGAGGAGAGCAGGAATTTCCCAGGTCTCCAGTGTGGGTTTGCTTTGTGCCTCCACATGAATCTCTCAGCCACCGGGAGTTTCCCTTTCCCTGCTGCTGGAGCAAGAACGGCTTGAAGGTGAGGGGCTGGCCAGACCCAGCTCCTGCATTTCCCTTCCCTGGGCGTGCTGGGGCTGAGCTCAACACCAGCAGTGCTGGATGCTGGGGAGCCCTGGGGCAATAAAACCAGCCAGGGAATTTTCTCAACCAGGCGATTCACTTGGAGAAATATCATTGACGAAGTTCCACTTAGAGCCTCGGGATAAGAAACAGGGAGTAAGAGAAATCCATCTGCTCAGGAGTCTTTAACAAACTCAGAGGGTTTAGCAGCTGGTGACCTCCAATTCAATGGGTGGGAGAGTTAAAAGCCACACACCCTACTTTGAAAACTTCCTCCAAAGAGCCTGAAATGAAGAAAAACCCCAACAAGGCAGACTAGAGCAAAGTAGAGGAAGGAACTGAAGGAAGCAAAAGTAATTACCTGAGCCAACTGTTCTAATTATATACACACAGCAGACAAACAGTGATAGCAATTGTTGGTGCTCTTAGGAAGGATAGCAGGGAAATGGAGATACAGAACAAAATAACACATATTAAGGAATTAGTATTCATTATGCTAAAAAAAGGGCTGTGTATTTGCATTCGTCAGAAATCAGGCTTGCAGAGAAATGGGTGACAGCAGGGAGAAGAGTAGCAAGAAAACCAGAACGTGGTTGGGATGGGTTTCCCTGGTAGCTGTGAGCAAGGGGCTGCTGAGCCAGGCGTGATGCCACCAGCCCGCAGTGATTATATCACAGGTTTTTTTGCACCTGCTGGGGCAGGGCCCTGGGAAGGGCTGTGCTGTGGTGCACAGCTGCAGGACACTGCACCACGCGTGGTGAACTGAGTGGACTTCCTTTGGCCATGGGGCTCTGGGGGACAGGGGGGTGCCTCTTGCCATGCTGTACCAGTTGGTTTTGTTCTCCTGCGTGCTGATGGGCTTTCAGGTCCTTTCAGTAAAATATCCCAAGGCTCCTGGTGTATTTGGGCCCTTCTCCTCACCTGGTTCCCTCCACAACACCCCTGTTCCTCTGCTGAGGCCTTTAATGCAGATAGAGAGTGATCAAGGTAAGCTTCAGCTCAGTTTGTGAAAAACCTCTGCTTCCATTACTGGGCTCTATTAGCCAATTCCCCACCTATTTCTGACTTATTTAATTAATCCCCATCTTCTCCAGCATGGCTTACACTGTTAGATATTCAGAGCACAAAGGCAGGGGATTCACATAAATCCTGGAGGAGGAGAACTGTTGGATTTCCTTTATCTGCAAGATCAGTTAGGGATTTCAGGTTAATCTTGCTTGGTAAATCATGTTGCATTTTATCCCATTTGCCTTCATGTCACTGTAAATGGTCTTTCTCTCATAAAAACGTGACCAAGCTCTGAGCACTGGACCCTGTTCCCTCAGCAAGCCCTTCTTAAATTGCACTACAATTGGCACACTCTGTGTACACAATCCCACCTCTGAGCTGATACCCTGGTTAAGCCCCCACCTTCCAAAACTGCAGGACTGCCCACTGTCTGCTGTTGGGCACCCAAGGCAGCTCCTTCAGTGTCCAACAAACCCACTGAAGTGTGTAAATACCTAAAAAACATTGTGGCTTTTTGTAAGTTCCTGCTGGGTGATCAGGAGCTAAAAAACTCAACTTGATGTGGGCTAGTGGATTTGGGATTTCATTTCTGGACATCTTACCCCCCAGTTTTGCATTCAGACTCTTTACCCTGGTGCCTTTAATTCATACTTATCCAAAAGCCAGGCATTTTTCCTGCTTTGAGGAAGAGGGCACATAACATTTTACTTGCCCATATACTCCTGTCCTGTGCTCCCATCCAGCATTCCTTCAGTCTGCTCTCCTTGGTTTTTCCATTGCCCTATGGTTGTAGAAGTTGTGTAGTTAAATAGTTTTTCCTGGGTCCACCTAAGCAAGTCTCCCTTCATCCTTTCACTTCCCAACCTGCTCGCATGGCCTGCTTTGTGGCCAAGACTTCTTCTTTGTGCCTCTTAGATTCTGCTAATTCTCGGCGTTTTTAAGAAGACATTTTTCATCCATTTCTGATTTCAGCTCCTTCCTAAAAATTTTTTCCCTTTAAACCAAGGCACTTTCCAGATCTGAAGCAGGTGGTCTGTCCCTGCCTGCTCACTGTACAGCGATGCAGATGGTGGAGCTGCAGAATTCCATGAGTGGTCAAGCACTTTACAAATTTCAAGCCAGAGATATTAAAAGAAAAAAGAAAAAAAAGTCTTCCCTGGAAGCACAAAATCAACATAGCAGTTTCGGCTAGCTGCACACAGGCAGGAAAGTCACACTGCCTTGGGTCTGCCCAGATGTGTGTGTCCCAGATAAACGGAGTTTGCTGGGAACTCTCCGTATTCTCAGTCTCTCCAGCAGCACTTGCAAGCCCCACTGAGCCTGGTAACCAGAAGGGAAGGTAACACTGAATCCCAAACCACTCCTGATATAAACCAGGCTGCAGATGATAAACAACCATCAGTAAAGTATCTGTGCTATAGACAGTAAGCAGAGGTTTCTAGTCTAATCCAGCAGCTGAGAAGCAAAGCATGCCTTTGCACCCCTTGGTCTCCTCTCCAAAGACCCAGCCATCGCCGCTGGCCTTCAGCAGGGCTCTGGCTCTGCACTGGCCTCAACTGCTCTTTGCAGTGGCTTTTGAACTAGGTTGAGGCAACAATTGTCAGTAAAATAAGGGGGGAAATTAACAGTCACCAGACAGCGAGCCCCGGGTGTGTGCACACCTGTGCATCTCCCACAGGACAAACTTCAGCACACTTCGTGTTTATCAGGTCTGAACACAGACAGATGCCATGAAACACCGAGAGAGGTGGCAGCGGGGGAATGGAAATCCCATTGCTTATGGAGAGGCATGAAGAGACAGAGAAACAAATACAAATGCTCAGGAACAAGCTCAACCCAAGGAGCTTCGAGCATGTGGTCACGCTTGGCTGGACAGGCAGGGCAGCAGCAGTGGCAGCAGCAGCAGAGGTGCTGCACAGCCCGGAGTGATGGGGACTTCCCTCGGCCTTCAGGGCAGGTGAGGTGGGCACTGCTGAGCACAGCTGAGCCAGGCACCAGGGCCACAGCCCTCTCTGCAAGACACTTATGTTCACTAGATAAAGATGATGTAGATGATATAGAAAGTTTTCAGGTATTTATGTATAAGGTCTTTGTATATCTAACCCCCAGTATGTTGTAGTGTTTAAAAAGTGTGCATATATGTGTAGTTATATGCATATATATGCATACACACATATATGCTAGAAGTATATGTACATACAAAGACCTTTTAAAACACCTTTCTATATACACATGTATTTACACACACACACATATATGTACACATATATAAAATGTTTATATATGTGTGTGTATACATTTATATTATATTAATTATATTACATTAGATTATACTGCATTATATATATTGCATATGTATTTTATGTGTCATATAAATATAAGAATATAATGGTATTTCAGAAGGCTACATATGGATTTGCATGTATATATGTGTATCAATATGCATATGTATAAATATGCTTTACAAAATTATTAATAATAACAAATGTAACTATATCTACACGTAGTATAAAACACTAAATGATATACATATTATCATGCATCTCCAGCTGTTGAGGAGTCAGTGTTGGGGTGTGATGGGGGGCACAGAAAAGTGGCCGGGATGTATCTGGTATCCTCCCGCTTTGTGCCAGGAGAAACCACCCAAGCGCAGACACCCTGTTTGCACATTTTACTTTTAAATCCTCTGGCTGCTGACAGGCGCCCTGACACCTCTCCTTTCCTGCTGCCCACCCATCTGGGAGCTGTGCTGTCTCTCTGTCCAGATGCTGTGTGTGCCAGGGCCCCCTCTCGCACACGCAGCCCCAGCTGGGACAGAGGAGCTGTCATGCCATTCCATTCTCTCCTCTGGCAAAGGGATCCTGCTGAAAGAAGTGAGGAAATAACATCAAAACCCCAGCCAGAGGCTGACAAGCAAACTGACATTTAGCAAAACAAAAAGCAGGTGAGGTGGGAAGAAAAGCCTGGGTGGGTGGTTCAGTTTTTGGCTACAGCTGCAAATCTTTTGGGGAAGTGTGTCTGACTCCACATATGCACTTCTAGAGACGTTCCTAAAATGTCAGGACAGGTATTTCCTACTCTTTTCCCCCTCTTTTCCCTCTCATTAGCACCCTTCCCAGAACTGCCCACACCCAGAAGAGCAGCAGCAGTGAGGCAAGAATGTCACCATCTTCATCTCCAGCACCAGAAGGAGGTGGGCAGGGAAGGGTTAAGTGACAGCTGATTTACGAGTGACAAGGGCGTGCAGAAACCTGGAAGACTTTGTTTTCCAGTTCTCCTTGGGTGACAGACACTTTACAGGCAGTTCTGCTGTCCCTGGGAACGTCAGTGTGAAATGGAGAACCGGTGGCATTTACAGACTGAAGTATCTCCTTGTACTCAATGACAGAAATGGGGGGAGGGAGGGGATTTAAAAGAGCCAAACCCCCAAATGTTTGTAACCAGGAGCGCCTCCAGCCTGTTTTTATGCCCGTTATAACTCCCTCTGGTTAAACCCACTGCTCTCTGCAGCACGAGGCGGTTTGAGCCGCTGGTGGACGCCGCCGCTTTCTGCACAAACTATTTCTCACTCGCTTAATTATATCCCGCACTTCCAGTTTTACAGAGAACAGATGTGAAGGCTTACCTTGGGACAGATACATTATGTATACAGCATTAACTTCACACCCATACAGTACCCATTTTAATTACACAGCCAGTGGGGGACCCGGGATAGTTTGCTGGCAGAGCCCTTGGTTTCGTTAGCAATTCCCAGGATCCCGGCTGCCTGCGAGCGTCCTCACTCGTGCAGGCTGAGCGGCACCAGAGATGCCCCCACGGCAGCCCAGGATGAGCCCCGCGCTGCCTGACACCAGGGCAGCCCCCCCAAAACACTGAGGCACCAAACGCCAGCGCACACCCACGGGGTTGCACAAGCGCCGGCTTGAGCTACATCGTAAACATGAGTATTTCGGGAAAGCCTTAATGTGACAGGAAATGTGAAGCCAAAGGATATTGAAAGACAACTTGGACGTACGTCGCCGTGGAAATTTGTCTGATCTCTGGCCCCTGTCAGGGAAACATCAGCGTGACAAGTCCCCACAGGCTGCATCTCGCTGCTAATAAAAGCCTTTTAGCAACACTCGGAGAAGGGGTTTGATCACAGCCTCTTGCTGGGTTTAATAGGTGGCGAAGCACAAGGCAGCATTTGGTTTTGTCACTCCATTACAAGCTCCATATGAGTGATGAGTGCACTGCTGCAGCAAAGAGAGACAGCAGGGTGCAGGTGGCATCAACAAGGGCATCGCCAGCAAAGATAAAGGAGTCATTATCCCACTCTACTCAGCACTAGTCAGGCCACATCTGGAATATTCTGTTCAGTTCTGGTCCTGCTACACAAAAAAAGATATGGACAGGCAAAGAGGGTCCAAGAAGGGACAGAAAGATGATTCAAGGACTGGGAAGTGCTGGCCTGTGAGGAAAGGCTGAGAGACCTGGGTTTGTTCAGCCTTGAGAAAAGAAACCTTAGGAAAGCCCTTATTGCCATGTTCCAGTATTTAAAGGGTGGTTACAAAGAAGACGGAGACTCCTTTTTTACAAGGAGTCACATGGAAAAGGGAAGGCTGATGGGTACAAGTCACTTCTGGGGACATTCCAGTTGGAGACAGGAAGAAAATTTTTCACAGTGAGAACATGGCAATAATCTCCCCAGGGAAGTGGTGGATTCCCCAAGCTTGGACACTTTTAGGATTCAGCAGAACAGGATAACAGACTATGTTGTCTGACGGTGCTTTTGCCAAGAAAGGCTGGATCAGATGATCCTTGAGGTCACTTCCAACCCCATATTCTAAGATTTGACACATCCCCTATTTGAAGTGACATAAGCAATGCCCTTATATCTTGTTAGTTTCTCAGGAACTCTGAAAGTTTCTCCAAATTTTAACAGATCCAAAATTGAATTAAAATTTTTCTCATTCTGCTATAAAGCAGAGAAAACTGCTCTAATTCTCCATCAAAGCCACTGCATCACACCCAGGCAAGGGGACTGTTTTGCAGTTGTTCCTTCCCAAGGTGAACAGAAAGAAGGGCCATTTTCCTGCTGTCTGCTTTAAATTTTTTCCAGGCAGCAAATGGCTCTGACGAACCCTTTTCCCAAAGCCACCTCTCATTAGCTGGGCTGCCCTTCTCCCTGCCCAGGGTGCAGCCACACCATCCTCTGGTTCCAGCCCAGGAGAGAAACCATCAATATACATATGTCAGATGAAATTAAAATTGTCCCTATGAGTTATTCTGTGACACCAGCTAGCACCAGCTATATTAAATCCAATTAATTAGTATTAAATTAATTATTTTCCTTGCCTATAAACACAGATAGTTACTGCAGAGCACAGAAGCAATTATTATCTGGGGTGCTTCAAGATATTGTAGCTTTCAGAGTCCCAAAAACTGCACATTTGTTAGAAACAGCACGACAAATCTGTAACTCAGAGCCGCTATACCAGGACTAGAAAAATCCAGAATAAACTGCAATAGGTCAACAATTTGCCAGAAATATCAGCTGAATCAGGAGCCTGAGGTTTCATCTCACTGGAACATTACTTATTATGTGCACAAAGAGCCCTACCTCAGCAGAACACTGTGTGACTTACCGAAGGGCCAGCAAAGCATGGCTTGTGTTTCACTAACTTCCACTCATCCAGGCTTAATTCTTCGCTTAGTTTTCTCTCATCTGCTTTGGGAACAAGTAAGGAAGAGCACATGGTGGGAAAGGCAAGCTCTGCCTCTCGCAGCACAGAAGCCCTTTGCAGTGGCAGCTGATGGAGCACAGCAGTGGCCAAACCCAGCTGAAGGGACCAGCTTTCAGCAAACACGGCGCTGACTGCTTGACACTCACCAGGAGGTGATGCAGAGAGTTAGGGGGCAATTTGCTATTTGTTTCTGCTTGTTGGGAAAAATTTCTTCCAGCCAGCAGTGGTTTTGTAGGGTCTGCACATCCCTGCTGTGCTCTGCCCCATGGCTGGTGTGGACACGGGGGTGGAGTTCATGAATATCCAGGGCTGCCTTATTCCTGCAGGATCCAGCACTGTTTGGAGCACAGGTGGTATAAATGGGTCAATCAGGCTGGCGAATAACAGCAACCCACCAGCTCTCACCAGCCGCTCACCAGCTCACCATGGCTATGCTTCTCGAAGAGACAACAATGCTTTTGGTCTCCGTCCCTCCCAGGGTGACTGCTGATGACATTTACTGAGGTCGTGACTTTCTCAGTGGTCTTGGGAGTCCTGGAAGGCAAAGCTCTCAAACAAAAGCTGTGGTGGCCTTTTGAAAAATTCATCTCCCTGTTTCCCTGCTCAAAGGAGAAGAGGAAGAAAAAAATACCCCTTTACTGAAGTCGTTATGCACTGAGTCATTTGCTGCCTGACGAGAGATGGGCCAGCATCCCTCTCTGCGCCACAGTGATTTGACTAATTACTTCTATCTGCTCCAGCAGAAGAGCAGCCTCCTCCAGCCGTTCTGCTGTCTGAGTTCTGTCTATCAGCAGTAGAGGAGTGGGTAGAGATGGGAAACTATGTCCTTCTGTTTTGGGCAGTGGCATTTCGTCTGTTCCTCACCCCTACTGGGTGGCAGGTCCCAAAAACAAGAGCTCAGTAAAATACCAAAGCCTGGAAAGTTCAGAGTGAGAAACAGTATTGAGTTTTAAGCTGGTATTTTCTTTCAGCTCACATGTGGTGAGTTGTCCTTGAGGATCTGGTCACTGAAGGGCCGCAGGTATCGCTCAAAAACGTCACCCAGTGTAGCTGGACAGAGGGAAAGGACAGGGGCACATGTGGGACTTCCAAAATGCTGCAGACTCCTCTGAGCCACTAAAGAGGGCTCAGGACATGCACAGCAGTTAATTAGAGGTGAATGTTATTAAAGTATATTAGAAGAAAAAGGCAGTTGCGTATGCAAACTGATTATATTTTTACACTTGTTTAAAATCACAACTGTGACTTTTAATTATAGTGGATCAAAGAAAAGAACCACATTAATCCAATGTAATCACGTGCAAGCTGAGTTGATAACAACATCGTATTTAATTGGCAGTAAGCTCAGGCAACATTAAATACAAATGAAAAGGAATGACACATTCTGAAGACTAATTAATATGACAGACTGGTAGCAAATGCATTGTTTATTACTACTAATTTCCAGTGGCTGGTTCAACACCATTTTCTCGCCACGATCCCCAGTGCTGCGTCCATCAATACATGATATTTAAAAGGAAAATTAAATGTGATTTATTTTAAGGAGGAACAAAGAAGTTCAAAGATAATTAAATTACGCATTTCAAATACCAAGTTGCAGATAAAGAGCTTTAAAATGCAGGATTTTTCTCTTTCTAACTGTAAGTCCCTTGATATGTGCTTATAATTCACATTAATGTGCTACATCAGTGACAGAAGACACTTCTTTCCCTGCACATTTTAATGCAGTTAACAAATGGTGATTTTTTTTTCAGGGCTGACACAACTCTCAGTGAAGTAAACAGAAGGATTACCCTCCAGACCCTGCCAAAGCCCAGAAACTCTTTGGAAGAATTTCATTTGGCTCCAGTGGACTCTCAATCATATTCTAAGGTTTTCAGATCAGGACCCGCTATCTTTTTTGTCATCCTTAGAAAGTACCTAGCAAAAATGAGGAATATTCATTCAGTCTTTTAAATACCATGCCCTGAAAGTTTGCTAAAGCTTTCCAGAGACTGGCATGCATTAGAATTCACCTACCTGACTGCACCACCTTCCACAGCTGGTTATGGAATGTAATGGCACATATTTGTCACACCTTGTTACAGCCTTGGTCAATAGAATAATGGAATAATCAATCATCTATATTTTAGTGTGAGACAAAATAAATACAGTGCATAATAGTCAATCAGGTCTTCACCAAGGAAAAGTTGAACAATTGCAGTGGTTGTCAGTGGTAAACTGCCTATGATAAGTATGCAAACATTGACCCCAAGTGTTACACTGAGAACATGGAAATTAAAACCATCTATCTTACTTGATTCAAAGTCTTCTAGATAACAAGGATGGTATTTAAGGAAAACCTTGGCTGGACTCAGATTGCTTCTTTCTGTTAGATTAGAATTAAATTAAGTCAAAATTTAGAAAATACTGGTTTAATTAAAGATACTTCGCTAGCTCATAAATTATACATTCTCTGTCCTGTTGAAAAGTGTAAGTTTGATATTAGTTGTCAGAGCTGCAGAGGATTCCTAAAGGTTAGTTCACATTTATGTGCAGTATAAGCAGACTTATGGGAATGAAGGACTAATTATTGAAGTTTCCAAATTGCGTCCCCTCTGCGCAGCAAGTGCAGCCTCCCAGATTTCAGCAAAAGCAGTGTTTGCTTCAGCAGCTTAGCACTAAGTAAGATGGGCAAAAGAGACCTTGGCCAAAAGCAGACATTGGCATGGAATCAAGAATGAAAATATTAATAGATAATCATCTAGAAACTAATTACAAAATGTAAAAAGTCCAGCTATCTTGCACAGACCACAGCAAGGAAGAGTTTCAGTTTCATTAACACGGCAGCTGAGGGAGAATCCTTGCAGAGTAGTTTTCTGAACTTCCTACTGCTCACACTAATGTACGTCTGTGTTCGCTAAAGCCACATTCATTTAAATTAGAAGGATGGAAAAAAACAGTCTAACAGAGAAGGTAATAATTCACTGCAACATACTTGTCCTGGTTTCAGCTGGGATAGAGTCAATTCTCCACTTAGTAGCAGGTATAGGGCTGTGTTTTGGATTTAGGATGAGAATAATGTTGATAACACACTGATGTTTTAATTGTGGCTAAGCAGTGCTTTCTCTGAATCAAGGGCTCTTCAGTGTGCTGTGCTCTGCCAGCCAGGAGGTGCACGTGAACCTGGGAGGGAGCACGGCTGGCACAGCTGTCCTGAACTGGCCAAAGGCATATTCCTGACCGCAGAATGTCAGCCTGTGACCAGGAACAGTGGCATTTTCAGTTGAGATGCCTCCAACACGGACTGGCAAATGCTTGGCACTGAGACAGTGGTGAGAGATGCCCATCAGTGCAGAGGAAGACTGCTGCAGATGAAGAAAAGGGAGAGGCAAAACTCCACGACTCCAGGGAGTTTGGAGGAGAACCAGAGATGTTATTGATCTGCAGCATTGGTGAGAGGCTCCCTTGCTGCGAGGCAGCACTGGCACTCAGGGCGATGAGCTCCTCCATCCAAAGTGTGTCTGTGATTGCCTGAGCCAGTGTTGAAGACGCACATCAGCGCACCCTGAAATGGTTAGAAAACCCCAGCCATTGGCGGGGTGCTGAGCAGCAGAGCAGGGAGCAAAGCCCTCTGGTACAGCCACGTTGAGGGGAACTTCACAGAGCCACAAAAGACCCCTCTGAGATGGCTTTAAAACCTCGGAGCTGATGAGATAAGCTCAGCTATTACCAGGAACGGTGCAAGGCACTGTCACACGAGGGAGAGAGATGGGAAGGATGTGAACTCTATTTAAGCAGTCCCACAGTGAAACAGTTTGCAGCCAGCACACAACTTACTGTCAGCTCTCTGTGAGCGGCTCCTTTGATTGCACCGCTCTGTGAAGGAGCACTTGTCACTTTTCATTGAGGCAGAGGGGAAGAAAGCAAGGCAGCCTGTTGCCAGGAGAAAAGATGCCACTCACTTGAAGTTAAAATATAGACAGCTGCAATGCCCTGGCTGCTGGTGATGGAGAACCAGCAGAAGCGTGAAGGAAGTATCGATGCAGGGCAAGAAAAAGAAAACAGCAAGAGACTGGGGCGAGTGCAGAGCAGGGAGGGATGGGGCCCAGACTCCCTGTTTGTAGCCAATAGTGCCTGCAGTGCCTGAGCCTGCGGGAAGGGAAAACAGCAGCCATGTGCCCTTCCAAAGCCAGCAGCTCCCATCAGGCTGAGTCAGGAGGCTGTTTCCACAGCCCTTGTACCCCAACACCTGTGAGACATCTGGACTGGGGTAAAACACAGGCTCAGAGTGACCCACTGTGGAGGGGAATTTTAAGTTCTCTATAATAAAAGGGCAATTGGTTGTTTGGCATTGACATACTGTGGACTGGTTACTTCCTACAGTAGATTGTCCTCACTCAGCCCATAATGAGCTCTAAAGGAAATGGAGAAGAGCTGTAGCACTGCACAGCCTGTCCCGCAGCCTCTGCCTTCCCCAATCATCAAGCTCAGTGAAATCCACCTTGCAGAGCTAGAAATCCCTCACCCCAAAGCAAGAGTATTAAAGCTCTGTGATTGTATCTCTGTAACCCAGCAAGCAGAGGAAAACAACCTGGGAAAGGTACAAAAGCTCAACGTGAGCACCCCTTTCCTCCCCCTCCCTTTGTCAGGATTCTGCTTGTTCAAGATAATAATCAGCAAACAGAAAACCCTGCACAAAGAAGCTTCAGTGGAACAAGCCCAAACCCCTCTCAGTCTCTGGTATTTCTGGGAAGAGTTACTGTGGAACATTAAAACGCACCAGAGATGACAGTAGTAACCAAAAGGATGGAAGAAATTACTCTGCAGACATTGGAGAGAAAAAATATTACAGTATCCCAAGCACCACGAGACAAAGCATTTCCCTGTGGAACTGAGAAAGCTGATATTTAACAGCTGGATCCTGCAAATTTACCAATTTACTTTCATGGCTTTGTTGCTTATAGCAAAGCAGAAGATATTTATAGCTACTCTTTTCCTAAATTCAGCTTCATCCTTGCCTGATTTTTCTACAAAATTGGTGCAGTTTCTGGCAAGACTCTCAGGCTGTACTTCCCCACCCACATCTTGTAAGGTGTTCTACATTTCCTAGTCCTGGTGCAATGGGCAAGAGGCTCCAACATCTTGTCCCAGCTACTGGATTTTAAGGATCATATGCCTGTGGAATGCAAGACGGTGAGCACCTGGAGCACAAGACTTATGAGGAACAACCAAGGGAGCTGGGGGTGTTCAGCCTGGAGAAAAGGGGGCTCAGGGGAGACCTTATTGATCTCTGCAACTACCTGAAAGGAGGTTGTAGCCAGGGAGGGGTTGACCTCTTCTCCCAAGTTAACAAGCAACAGGACAAGACACAACGGCCTTAAGTTGTGCTGCATGACAGGTTAGATTGGGCATTCAGGGTTTGGGAATCTCTGCGCTGGCACCTGAAGCACCTCCTCCCCCTCCTTCTTCACTGACCTTGCTGTCTGCAGAGCTGCTTCTCTCACAGACAGCCACAATCGTGCAGGGCTTTGGTTTTTTCTGCCTTTATTAAAATTTTTGTCCCAGAGGAGCTACAACCATCAGTGATGGCCTCAGCCTTGGCCAGCAGCAGGTCTGTCCTGGACCTGGCTGGAATTGGCTCCACTGGACATGGGGGCATTTCTGGCAGCTTCTCCCAGAAGCCACTCCTGTAGCCACGCCCCACCAAAACCTTGCCAGGCAAACCTGACCCATTGATTACACGATTGTATGATTCTAAGTGTGGAAATCATAAGTGGTGTATCTGTCCTGAACCGGTGATGGATAAAGTCACTCAAATCCCTTACCCACTCATTTCAGCAGCATTAAAGCACAATTAACTTTGTGTGCCACAGTGGGTGGGTAAGTGGAGGGCTGGTTTTTCAGTTGGTTCTAGTTGTGCTGTGTTTTTCCTTTCCTGTGAGTACAGGGGCTCACTCACAGATCCCACAGAGATGCTGCTAATGCCAGTCTGTGTCTCATGGCAGCACACAGCCATCCACCCGGCAGTGGAGGGCAATTGCTAAGAAATCACACATACATTTGGAGACAGGCGATATCAATGTCACCTTCTAAACAGGCAACCAAGGGATGCAGGAGCAAACAGAAGAACAGCCTTTCCCCTGGAAGCAGAGGAAGGCAGTGGTTCCAAGTCCTACAGTATTGAGTTATCATCTGGACCTGGCTGCATTTCCCTGAGACTCACTTGTCCTCCTCTCAGCCTCTAGCAGATAGGTGACATATGGGCATCTTCATGCTCCTGGCCATCTTGCCAGAGGTCACAGTCATTTTCTATTCCTCTGGTGAGCTGGGGGTGGTTCCTGGAAGCATTGTGGACTCTTCCCATCCTATCTGCCTTTTGAGCTCATTAGCTCTCTGATGTGCACTGACTTTCCGTGGAAGGACTTCAGGAGCAACACTGCCAGCTTCAAACCCCCAGGATATTTTCCTACAGTAAAGCCCCTGTTTCTGCACAGAGCAGCAACACGCCACAGGCACTGACCCCCAGGGCCATCCCCTGTCCCGGCGATGAACGGGACAAGGCAACTGCAGCAGTGTCAAACACAGCACGGGAGCAGAGCCACAGTGCGTGGGGACAGGCCAGACTGTGGGGACGTGCCCCACAGAGCTCCTGGGGACACACAGCCAGAGCCACCGCTGTCCCATGGCACGGCAGGGGGGGAGCGCAAGGGGTGCACATCATCCATGGGGCAGTCTGAGCCAGGACAGACACGTCTCTGCTGGGTAAAGAAATGGAACCTCCTTCTTGCTGTCTTTTAGAGGCTGGTTGTTTTTTTCCTTTTGTTTTTAAGAGAGAAGACTGCAGATCTTGGCTGTCCCAGGAAGTACGTTATAAAAGTGCAATTTGCCTGTCTTGGCTCCCTCACCCTAGCATTGACCCTAAAGATGAACTCCCGAGAACAAGTCTAATCCTGTTTTCATGTTTCCCCAGGCTAATGAATATTTATGAATTGTTTCTCCAGAGTCAAAGCATGGCCCTTACAACCAGCCATGATAGTTCAATTTGTTTGCTTGCCAATTCTTCGAATTGTTTTTTTGTTGTTGTTCTTTTTGAAACTTAGAGGAAAAAAAGACTCTCATTCCCAGTTGGTTCTTATCAAAGTGTGTGGGGTTTTCGTTTGGTTTTTTGGTGGTTTTTTTTAAACTCAGCTGGTGCTTGGAGGCTTTCCAATCGGCTTGAATGATTAATGTGGTGCCACTGACTTGTTTTGTGTTTGTATTAACAAACAAAAAAGCACAATTCATGTTTTCCAAAGAGCCAGTTAGGTATCTCTGATTGACCACGCCATGTATGTTTTAAATTGTTCTTTGTGTGCACAAAATGTATAGCAAAAAGGAAGCATTTCCACAGAGATGAATGGAACATTCAAGGTTAGAGACACAGGCAAAATACCGCCTCTCAGCAAGCTGTGTATTAGACTATAATCATTGCAAAGCCAGGTCTTAATATCCTACATTTATTTAAGGGAAAAGATTTGTTCTTTTGCCTGCTATTTATTTAGCTAGTCCAAATTCAGTTTGAATAGCTAAACAGCTTTCCCAGTTTAGCTGCATTACCAAGTCAAGGTCATTCCCCTCAGAGAAAGATCAAGATCCTCTACAAGGGAGGAAAAAAAAGAAATTACTCTCTCCCCCTGAATGATCTACTCAACATCATTAGCGAAGGGTAAGAGATATCTAAACACGCTCTGCAGTCCATTGATGTGCATAGTGTTTTTTGGTGTGAAACAGAAGGAAGTTACACAATTACCTTGAGGGGAAAAAACTGTTCCTTTGGTGGTGTTTGGACATATAAGAGTTGTGAACAGGGGAGGGTCCTGAAGGGCTCCTACAAGCTGCGTGTTTGTGAGTCAATAAAGTGATAAAGAAATGCAGCTCTATTGATTTGCATTATGTGCTGCTTCCCAGGTGAGAGTTCAGCCTTTCCTAACGTTTTAATGTTATAATAATATCTGTATAATAATATCTGTAGAAGTTTGATAGCACTTAATAGCATGTATTTATTTAGAAATAATAACTGTCTGTGCTTAAACTCATTAGACTGAGACGTGCCATTGTAACCCTGTCACTCAGAGACTGCTTCGCGAAACACACAGGGCTACACCACACCAGCCAATATATATTGCATTATAACCCCACAAACAACAAAAGCTGTAACATTAATGTTTGTGATTTTATCCTTCTGTCAGAGACAAAAAAAAAGAGCACTTGAAAGCCTGACAGTGACAGACAGCCTTTCCCAGATCGCCTTGCTGCAAGGAGACAGACCATTACCAGGGACCCAGAATTTGTTCCAAGGGTTAAAATCACTCATATTGAGGGAGAGGGGGGCTGTCCATGTGCTCAGCACACCCGAGGGTGTGGAGATGGGAAAGTGGGCAGGGGACAATGCTCCCCGTGCAGGGGCACTGCAGGAGCTCCAGGGCAGGAGCCACTTCCTCTGATTTATTTGAGCAAGAGCAAATACAGCTGAACCCCAGGGAGGCAAGTGACCATGAGCTGCATTTAGGGCAGCGCTGCAAAATGAGCATCGGGCAAGAATGCCTGTGCCTGAGGAAGCTTTAGCCAGGGTGCCCTGAGGAGGTGGCACCACCAAGGTGATTTACTCACTGGAGCCCCAGCCCAGTCCATGCAGGAGCCCAGTGGAGGACACAGAGAGAGCTGGGAGCGCCCATGGCCCCTCCCTGCCCATGCATGCACACATGTGTGTCTACAGACAGAAAATACACATGCGCACACCCCTCGGTCCCTTGCAATTTCATCAGCCAGACCTTGAAGCTTTCTGTTGAAAGGACACCTGGAAAAGGTCTGGGGTGGCTCAGTTACTTTTAAATTGTAGCTCCTTTTTTAGCTACTGAAAGTTTAACCAGTGATCACTGTGACAACAACCATTTTATCCACAGTAAGCTCTAAGATGCAGGTGGCTCAGCACCTCTGGAGGACTGAAGGTGCTGTTCCTGTCTCCACCACGCTCACAAGTAAGCAGTGACGGCTCCACTGGCCCCAGATGTGTTGGTGGAGCAGGGAACAGCTCTCGGAGTGGCTCAAGGATTTGAGGAAGGGCCAGCACAGCTTAAACTTGCCTGCAGCAGTGTCCTGTAGAGACCACACTGCAAAACGGGCTACAACAGTCTCCCCTGCCTCCCTGCCTGCCCACTGCCCAGGCCAAGGACAGACACGCCCCACTATCGCCTGCAGCTATAGAAAATAACAATAATAACAATCTGACTCCTTTGGCAGCTCATCCAGATCACTGACACCCCATTTCAGCTCCCCACAGCCACATTCACCCCTCTAGTAATGACGAGTCAGTGGGCTCACGTCACCCTTACCCATGGCAGGAGGAGATACCCAGAGGCAGAGTGATGCAAACCCAAATCTTAATGAACCATTAAAGAAAAGCATTGCAGAAAGCCCCATGAGATCCCTGCCTGCTCCTCTGGCACATGCGCCAGGCAGCTCCAGCAGCACGTTGCTGGTTATCAGTGCTGCAAATCAAAGCAGAATTAGCATAATTGTTCAGGTCTGGGGTTTGTTTTTACTGAGGTAGTATACAAGCTGATGACACTGGGGGCTTTTTACACCAGCCTAATTTCCACCACCGTGCTCACCTATGCTCAGTTGCAGCCGTGTTAATGGCAACTTTCTTTGAAAGAAACCAAATTGCTCCAGGAATAAATCTGAATTCAGCAATATTTCTGTCAATCCAGTGGGCTGCCTTTCTTTCTGCCTTCCTTAGGAGACAATCATTGCCTGCTGGGACTTTATGCATAGATTGCTAACTTGCTGTGTATATGCTGATGCAAAGAATAAGCTTTGTAATTTAAATAACAGACTGTGGAATAGATGACAGACAAACACGGTCATTCATTCAGCTGCAGAAAACTGACAGCGAAGGCACCAGCAGGAAGGTGGAGAAATGTATTGATTTTTCAGGGAGCAGACACACATCCTGCAGCCTTGGCCATCACTTGCAGAACACCATATGCAAAATAAAGCAGAACATAATCAACATCTCAAAACAGAGGGGTTTACACAGTGTCCTGCTTAGAGCAGAGAGGCCTTCTGCCCTTTACTGCCTACTGCCATTCCACGTGACTGGATCTCCAGTCCAACTCTGATGCAAAATGAAGACGTTCCTTCTTACTGGGAGATAGGAGAAATAAAGTGGGATTTGGTAAACTCTTGGTGGTGGTCCCTGGGAAGGGCAGTTGGGGAAAACCCATCAGCTGTAGGGTGACAGCACCTCTCTGCCAGGCAGCGTCATACCCACCAACACTTCAATGTCCAGCTGGGCCTTTTGCCCCTGGACACGCTGTGATTTACCTGCAGGCACGGGCTGCCTGCTGGTGGTGTGTCCCACAGCTCCCCTGTGCCTGCACTGAGCATCCCAGGAACCCACAGCTGGAGCGGTGCTTGGGGAGCACCCCTGAGACACAGCCCTGTGCAAGAGGGTCACACTGCAGGAGGAGCTCTGAGAGATGCACAGAGCCAGGGAGAGCCCTTCTGGGCGTGGATGGGGCTCACAGATAAAGCAGAAGAGGGTGTAGGTGGACAGGAACATGGACCAAGGCTGGGCAGAGCTACAACACAGCATGACAGAGCTGGGCCTGGTGAGGATTTATCTTGCAGAGCAAGCCAAGGGCTCAGCAGACAATAAAAATGACAGCTAGAATACAGAAAATAACTGCAAATACCTGTTCAGGTAAAATAAACCTCCCTAATCTGGTATGACTCATTTGCATAACAACAAAGTCTTTGTTGGTTTTTTTTTTTAAGGTTGATAAATACCTTTTCTTTTTGAAAAGAAACAAAGTCTCTGACAAGGCTTTTAATCATCAAATCAGTATAAACAACATTATAATACATTAGACTTGGAAATGATAATCTGTGATAATGCACCAACTAATTAAATTAGTACTGACAGCTTTCAAAGAGTAGGAGAAAAAGGCAAAATATATCCCTTGCTTTCAGGGACGATTTTCCCTAGAAGTGAAGGGAGACAAGCTATAAGTGCTTTCTACCTGGGAATGAGGATCCACACAGGAAACTCCCACACCTGAAACACAATCCCTCCCAATGCTTGCCAGAAACCCATCTCAGAGCAGGAGCCAAGTCAGCTCAGCTGTGAGTAATAAGCAATAAGTTAAAGTCCTCCTTAAAATGAAACCCAAGGTGTTTGCCCTGGACAAGACCAGATACAGCTGCTGTGCCCCTGAGTGAGCACTACCAGTCCTCTGGAAATAACTTGAGTTTCATTGTTGGGGAAGATGAAAGCCTTCACTTGGCTGGAGAACAGCATAAAAACAATTCATAAACAGGAGCAAGACAAACTGTATTTATGCATAAGTAGCATTAATAGCCTTTTGAGGGTTCTTCTAATAATTTAGTGTTGCTATGCAACACACAGGCCCAAACCTGACTGCAGTAGCAGTAACGAAGCAGATCCTCTGCTGGATTTTGCAGGACTGGGAGAGACCCTGCCCAGACACTGGTGATTGCATCCAGCACGGTGTCCCAACTGCATATTGCAAAGGGAACTGGGGCTAAAATGCAGCTTAAGCATCCCAGCCACTGCTGCTCACAGCCATGTTTCCATGCCAGGGAATAATAGCAATTGTGGAAACAGAAACACCTCCCAACCCAAACTTGTGTCATACACAGCACTTGTCAACTTGTCAAGATGTTACTTTATATAAATGAGCTTAATTTACAAGTTAATAACACTAAAAACCACAGTGTGAGGGGGAGAGGGGAGACTGAGGAGAAAGTGAAGTGAGGAGGAGATATCTGAAACTTCAATTTAAAACCTTGTCAGATGTCGAAATTTTGAGATGTTTCAATAAACTCAGAATAAAATCCGTCCATTAATTTTACCTGAGTTTCACAGCAGGATTCTTGAGTTACACACCAACTTTTCATCTTCTGGAAACTCTTGCAGGTGGCTGCGTTTTGTTCATGACAAACCTTGACTGTTGTGATTTTGCTTTTTCATCACGGAAGTCCCACCTGTGCCTGCAAAAGCCAAACACGCGGCAGAGTCAGCGCCTCACCCTGCCAAAACACCTGCAGCGTGACTCACAGCCTTGCCAGGATTCACAGGGGACGTGTTCACTTCCCAGAGCAGAGAAGGTGGCTGGCTGGGATTAGAAGCTGGAGCCTAAATGGAGTGGGGAGAAAAGAAGCAAAAGCAGAAACGCTGCTCTTTCAGCTGCAGGAATTGGAAAAGGAGGCGCCACTGCCATCCCCCTGGGGTCAGCAGGGCTGCAGAGGAGCGTGTGGTGGAGGCACCACGAAAGGAGAAGAACAGGCAGATTCTGAGGTGTGGCAGCCACACGTGCACACGCTGACAGCTCCTGAACTGAGTGTTCCCATCCCCACCACAACCAACACTTTCCTCCTGCTCACTTGCACTTACACCTCCATGCAAACATACACTAATGGGCTCTCCGACCATCCAACCACCTCACCCTTTCACAGCACAGGTCTGGGATTTTCAGGGCATTCTTCTTTATCACCTTTTGCTTTCGGATGGTGAACTCTTCCTTCTTCAAAAGGTTCGATTGAATGGTTGTGTGTAGGCACGTTACCAAGATAAGCGGGCTTGGGCTGAATATATGGAGAGAATTGAGTGGAACGAAGCCAGCCGGCTATGTGCGTTTATAGGAGAGGGAAGCTGGGGAAGGAGGGGAATCAAATCGCTAATATCCATTCAAAAACTGAAAAATGAAAAAGCAGTTTGTATTGCAAATGGCAGCAGCCAACAATCTCAGCCATTCCACATTGCCACAGGTCATTTTGCTTTAGCTGCCCATCCATAGCACAGAAAAATCAGCAAAGCTTGCAGGATCAGTCCAACAGTGCAGCTTAGGAGACAGCAGAAAACAATATTTTCTCTATCTAATTACTTCATAATAATGGCCAGTGCCATCAGTTCAGCATTTGTATTTGACAGGGTGTTTCAGGGCTAAAGTAAAAGTAAAATTAAAGCTTTCTTCTGACTCTTTGTACTTGGCCATATCACATCCTTGCAAAGATGCCTAATCAATTTATTTGTGCATGAAAGGACAGATAGAGCATCCTTCCCGAAGGGCCCCTCCTAGAACAGGCAGTGCAGGAACAGAGGTGACTTGGAAAGTGATAATTAAAAGAAAACTTACCCAGGACTTTTAGCCCCTCTACAGCTACACATATTTAGAGAAGTGTGGGCAGAGGTCCCTCTTCCTCCCTCTCCCCTTTCCCAGGGCTCATGGTTGGGCATTTTCAGAAGCAATGGAGCCCCAGAACAGAACAGCAGAGATGCCACTGAGCACAGCCAGGGTTGTGTTCCAGAGACTCCTTTCCTCTCTACAAAGCTCTTGCCCGGGCCACAAGGTCCATCAGGTGCACTGTGTGCAAAACACTCAACTTTTAGAGCCACCAAAGCCAACTTTCTGTCCTTCTACTACACATCAGATAAACAAACTGATCGTAGAATAACAAAGAAATATAACCAGTGCCAGAAAAAGTCCTGCAGCCAGCAAGTATCTCCTGCATATTTTATCTTATCATCCACTGCACTAATACTTAACTACCACACCAAGCAGGTGGAAGTTTGAGGGCCATTGAGCACTGTGAATTTTCCCAATGCATCACAATTACCAAAACACCTGTGCTAAATAACTTTGCGCTGAGCCACTGTGAAAATTCACAGAGTGCTCAATAGCCCTTGAAATTTCTCATTTCTAACTGGCAGCAGAGGGGCTGAGTGCTCACACATCACGCCGCAGCACAGCGCACGGACGGACACTGGTTCAAGACCTGTGTAAAGGCCCTTTTCTCCTCGGCGGGATGTTGTGCAGTCCCTGTGATTTTCAGGCTGCTCCTACTTTGTCTCCGCAATTACGCTCACTTGGAGCTGGTGAACTTCTGGATGAGCAGACTCCAAACACGGGCAAACTGCCCAGCTACCCTGGCCCTCCTGCCCAGCTCAGCATAGCCACCTTTTTGGGACTTTCCTTTTCCCCTTCATAGCCAGGATAATGCCAAGTTAGAGGCACAAAAAGCCCATGGGCCATGACAGGCTGAACAGCAGCTTGGGACTGGCCTCTCTGTGTTCCCCATCCCCTTTTCATGCAGACACCAGAGTGGGATTAAGGGTTCAGCTTCCCTCTGGGCACAGCAGCAGCTGTAGGATGTACAGGGCAGGGCAAGGCTCAGCGGATGTCCAGGAGCTCTCTAGCTGTGGAGGAAGACATAAAAGACTGCACAAGCTCATGCTGCATCCAGCTGGCAAAGAGGACAAGAGAAAACTGGAGGGGGTTCAGCAGGCAAAAGCAAGAAGAATAGGAGGTTGATAAACCTCCCTTACAGTGGGAAACTGGAGGCATTCAATCCATTTAGTCTGCCCCTGGGAAGGTTAAGAGGTGACTCGAGAGTGGTCAGCAAATGCCTTTGCAGAGAGAGGAGTAATAAGATGAGGCTCTTTAATCTGACAGACAAAGGCATCTTGAGACCCAGAGACTGGAAACCAAAGGCATTCGTACAGAAAAATAAAATTGTTCTTGGTGCAGAACAATTAAGGTAATTAATTAACCACTGGAACAATTTACCTGAGAATGAGATAGATTGTCTGTCACTTCAGCTCTTTAGATTGGACCTCTGTGGGACATCTGAACTCCACGAGAGCATCTGGTTTTTGAAGGCTGAAGGGGGAAGGGGAGGTCACACAGGAAACATTGCTTTTGTGGGCTATTGGGAGCTCCTTCTGCATAGCTAGTCCAGAACTGGGCATCTTTGGAAGTCAGACAGCAACAGCAGCCAGATGCTACTGTATTAGACACAAATGGAGAAGTAATAGCACAGAGAAGTGAGAATGATTTAGAAAATACAATGCATCTCATCAGACGTCCCTCAAGCCTTACGGGGTAGCGCAGAGCTGTGCCCAGCCCTGCTCTCTGCCACTCTGCTGCTCAGAAAAGGGCAGAGCAGAAGAACACCACCAGCTCACGGATGGAGGCTGAGCATGGCCCCTCGGTGTCCCAGTCCTGCCGTTCCCACCGAGGACTGTGAACTACCCACAACACAGCCTGTCATGCAGGGCTGTGGTTTCCACATGGTGCTCAGCAGCCACTTCCAGCTCACCTGTGGGACTGCAGAGCATCACTTTGGTCCTGCCCCTGAGGCTCAGTGCTTTCCTGAGGAACCATTCCATTTGTCAGCTGTGTGCGACTACCCTCAGCAAAGGTTCTTTGTCCTTAAAAGGATAGACTGAAAGCAAGAGTTCAGGTTAGAAATGGACCTGAATAAATTGCCCCAGTTTTCCAGCGGTAAAGGCAATGCATGTGCTCACATTCTCAACTTCTGCAGCTCCTCAAGGCAGCCCAGAGCACAACTTCAGCTTCTCAGTATGGCCCCGATACAAATTTGTAGCAGGTTGGCAAGATAATGAAGTTGAAATTCTATACCCATCCTGTTGATACAAGTACTATAAACCTAATTTTCAGGGTTGCTTAGTTCATCACTATAAGGTTCGCAGCCTCTCTACCAAACTCCAGCTGAAACTCCCGATTATTTTCAAGAAATTACTTTTTAGAAGTCTTAAGCTTTTATGTTACTTCTTGTATTTTGGAAAAAGCAGGGTTTGGAAACCTTGACACAAATAAGACATAATTTCAATGATCCAAACTTAAATGTGTTTTAGAGGTACTGATGTTTAAATACAATTATTTTTGCTACATTAGCATCGGAATGTTGGGACAAAAGCCCAATTTGCTCATGTGCCTTTCTAGTAATTAATACTCTAGACAATTCTTATTATAAAATAATATAAATATGTCAATGCGGTAATAAAAAAGTAAAAACCCCCAACCAAATAGAACAGAAATGAACAAACCACATATATGCAAAACAGACAGGGAGAATGAAAACCTGGCTGGACAGGCACATCCCCCCACCTTTGCCTAAGTGATCCATCACACACAGACTCATCAAAACAAGAGGCAAAAGAAAACCAAGCTCTGGAAAAGTAGCTTTCTGCTTAATCCACGATTAATGAGGCTGCCTGGATGATTCCCACGTCCACAACAGCAACTGGAAAAACCCAAGTCCCCCAGAGAGTCCGCCCACCACCTGTGCTGAGGGCCAGTGAGCCCTCCATGACGCCCATGTCCCACTGCTGAGCCTCCCTCCTTGCTGGGATGCAGCAGGGCAGGACGGGCTCCTCCGCAGGGCACACACAGCCTGCAGGGCTCCAGCAGCATGGCCAGGACCTGGGCTCTTCCCAGCCTGGCTCTCCTGGGGCCACAGGCATCTGTTGAATATGCTCCTGCTCTCTGCCTGCTGCTCATCCTCGGAAAACACAACCGTGACCTCAGTGCTGCTTCACAAATCGTCAAACAACTGCCTGAGCACGAAAACAATTGATGTTTTCCACATATTTTGGTTTACTGTTAGGAAATAACAAAAAAAAAACATTACCTTGCTCTGAGTATTTAAAATACTTATTTCACTGATTGCCCAGGCTTTAATTTTCTTTAAGCAACCCTAAAAGAGTGGTATTGCAATGAACCATCAAATAACCACAGTATTGCAGCCAAAGACCATTGCAAACTCTCCAGAAGTCTCATGACTCCACTATAATGCACTGAGAAGGACTAATCAAAGTCCCATTATAACGATAACAAACTAAATCACCTGAGCCTTTAGGTCAATGTCAACAAAAGTGATTCTCAAATGTCTGAGTTGAAAGGCTTACGTGGATGTCATTCCCTCTGCAGGAGCAAGAGACCACTCTGAATGTCAGTGGAAGGTCGGTTGGTTTTTAATAGGCACCTGAGTTTTATTTGGCTGCTGTCGAAATTATTCCTCCCTCCTTTCCGATTAGGAGAGCTTTTAGGTCTTACACAGAGGGCTCTTAGGCTCTTTGTTCCTCAAGAATTCTTTTCTAATTTAAAACAAAAAATAAAATAAAAACACACAAAAACCTCTCATCTGCAAACAGAAATGCAGGAAGACAGCCAAAAATCAGATCATGAGCATTAACATTTAACTACGGCTGTATTTCACTGGGTGCGTGCACACATCTTGTATAAAGGCAGATGCCCTTATGCTCCGTGTCCCCTGGAAGTAGGCAAGTACACATGCTCCATTCATAATTAATGGCCCGGCTTTTCCAGAAGCACTAACAACTGCATCTGCTTCTGTCTGTGGAGGGTTTGACCCTCAAGGTTTTGCTTCACCAGATTAATGCTCTGCCTGCAAAGTGGCCACTGAGGACACATCAGAGCCAGGCTTTGTCACCTGGATCCCAGATGGATCCAAGCCAGCAGCAAACATAACCACACTTGTCCTCTGAAATCGATGCTGGCTTTGGCACCTGTTCCAAGAGCAGTGAGCTTGGCCTCCAAACACTCGGGTTTCCAAGGCACTCAGGGCTTAGGATGGGGGCTAAGACCTCCTGAGACCTCCAGCAAGTTGAGAGCCCTCAGCACCCCTGCCAAAGTGATTTACTACATGGTTTCAAGTCGTTGTACCACCCCGAGGACAGACACACCACAGCCACTGCAGAGCTGCACCTGCACCAGTCAGTCAGTGCTCCAGCTCTCAGCAGGACAACTATCACTCTAAGGTGATTCCCTCAGAGAACAGTTACTCACTGCCAAAGGCACTGAAGGCTTAGGTCTGACACTAAAAGAGGTTCCACTGCTAAAGTAACAAGTTAAAATATGCCCTGAGACTCAGCTACAACTGATATATTTTCCATAGATATTCTGCAAGTTTTACTTTACTTTTCCACCCATCACACGAAGCCACGCTCAGCAGCAATGACTGCCATAGGCATGGCAATGTTCTTGAGTTACAACAAAGCATTTTGCAGAGGGGAGACCCCTGAAAACAACATCCACAACTGTAGAAATTAAATTCTTTGTCAAGAAGACCTCAAATAGGTCCAAGAGACATTGGTTAGAAGAACACACCCTGATATGCTTGCTCTGCTTTTACCTCTGTGTTGTCTGTTTCTCTCTAAGGTTACGTGTTTCTTCTGTACTTTGGAGAGATCTGTGTAAAAATCTAAAGGGATGACATGAAGGGAACAAAGCTGGATAAAAACGTAGAGTACTTACCAAACTGACAAAAAAAAAAAAAAAAAGGGAGAAAAAAGAAAAGAAAAAGAAAACATCAAGCCAAGCCAAATATCCCTCTGCTTTTGTGTGCTTTGTTTCAGTAAGTTTACTTTATGATTCATTTGTAGCAAACTGGGATGGATAATGAGTACTTGCATCACAAACTTCTGTGCGCTTAAGAAATCACTCGTGTTCCACGAGGAAGGACTGGATAACAAAAACAGGGCCCTCTCATTTTCAAAAGTGTTTGGTGGTCTAAGCATGAGTGGAGATCTCTCACGCAGTACTGAACTGAGCTCTGGCAATGAAGTCATGTCAGCACCAAAGCACTCCAGCCCTCTGGAGACAGCCCATTGCATTCAACCCTGACAAGATGTCTTGAAAGAACATCGCTGAGTACGAGGCAGTTTTGGGGCAGCTGCCTCCCAGGAGGGTGGTCCAGGAGACCCCCACACCCGTGGGTGGGCCAGTAGGTCTCCCAGTAGATGCTGCCAGTCCTGTCCCAAAAGTCACAGGATGGCAAATGCCTGAGGCTGCTGAAATCTAAGCACCTAACTCATTGAGCTCAGTGATAATCCTTCAGTTCGGGGTCAGCTGTAGCTCTGCCAGATCACCCAGGCTCCTTTCAACATCACAGCCCAAGACCTCCAGGCTTTGCAAATACAAAGGAAAACAACATCCCCCATCACAAGCTGCTCACATTTCCAGCTGAAGTGGACAAAGGCAAAGGGGAAACAAGCAGAGGTGATACCATATTGAAACAAAAGAGGCTTTGCAGATGAGTTCTGCACCCATGCAACGCAAGCCTTTTACACTGTGAAACTCCAGCGTCTCTCTGGTTTCCTTAACATTCTCAGTATTTTACTTGCAATTCTACAATGAGTCAGGTCACTACAAAGATCTTTGACCTTCCAAAAATTCAAGGCTTCAGCATGCAAATCCCTGGCAGTGCCTGTCACTTGTCTCCTTCAGCCAGGATCAGGCAATGCCTCAGGGAGGCAGGGAGCAATCCCACCTCCCCCTCTGCTGCCCACCCTGCTCCCAGGAGCTGCTGCAGGAGTGATAACCACAGCGCTGGAGAGGGCATCTCACAGGTGACAGGCAGCTACAAATGAGCTGAGCAGGCAGGAAAAAAGCACCTAGGGCTGGAATGCAGGAAAGCTGCAGGTGTTACGATAATTGTAAGAGTTTGGCAAACCATGGGAACAGCACATGTTTCTAAAATGACAGCACAGGCTTTTACACTTTCATTGCACATCTGTACATCAGTGTCTCAGCCACCCTCCCAGGCATTTTGAAAGTACACCAGAGCCACACAAAACCTCTGAGTGAAGTTCCAAACACTCAGCAAAGTGATAAACAGGATCACAACCCGCTGTGCTCTCTCACACCAACTAGACCAGCTGCTGAGGATGGGAACGTGTAGCACAGTTAGAGGTGACTCGGGGGGATGCTTCCTGGTGCTGTGGCCATGACAGAAGTAGGAACCTGTTCCTGCTGGACACTTTGAGCTATTTGGCCTGGTGAATCCCTGCCAGCTATACAGGAGACAAGATCAAAGCACTCACTTAATGCCTTTTGCAAAGTAGCCCTGAGAGAAGAAGTAGCCAACAGGAAAGGTTTCCAATTCTGCTGACTCCAATCCCTCGTCACCCTTTTTTTTTTTTTTTTTTTGGGGGGGGGTTGTTTCCCCTCCTATTTTTTAAAAATTTCCAATTTTGCAAGAACTTCTTTGTAAGGGTATAGATTATTTTCTGCTATAAGGTCCCATCACTAAAGCAACATTTATTACAGCCTGAATTTCCCCATCTCTGCTGAGGCAGAATTCTCTTATGCAAGGGAAACCCAAGCAAGTTTACCAGCTTTTGCTTTTCTGTGCATCCTGTTAACACACATTACCATCTCCTGCTCATTAATCCTGCAAAGGAGCACTTGCAGTGTATTTAAAATGGTTTTCCTCCTCTACCAGCTCCCGGCGGTGCCATCCAGTTTCTGATCTGAAGAGTAATCCATAAATAAGCTCTGCCATCCGTCGAGGTTCCAGGCTGCCCAATTAGAACAGCAAACCCCAACATGCTGGGTTATTATCCGACGACAGCAGCCGGCCTTGGCGCGGCTCACGGCGCCTAATGCTGGGTTTAGATGTTTGTATTTGAGTAACAAAGCAGTGTCAGCCTGGGAAGTCAGCAGGGCTGTTCTGTGCCAAGCTACACACAGACTCACTCGCCGAGGACTGGAGTTTCCATCGCAGAAGGTTCTCGCCAACTGGTTGCGTGGGGGTTGATGTCCATGTCATCATTTTAATTGCTCAAAACAGTGAATGGGCGGATTTCTGGCTTGTCAAGGACATCGTACGGAAAAGAGACATTATTAATCTCACCAAACCTAAGCTGGTGAGTGGGTCCTTAAAACAGCTGAACAGCAAGGAAAACACACTCGGCAAGTGGGCAGCCTGCCACGGCAAGGGACAGCATGGACCACAGCTCAAAGGGAAGGTGCTGCCTGCTGGTGAGCTCAAGCTGCTGAATAAATAATGCTAAAAAGCCTGGCAGGAGGGAGCATAAACAGAAGGTGCTGCTCCATCTCATCTAGTTTTCAGAAAGAGGGATAAATTTTCTTGAGGCACCACAAATGTACTTTGTGGGCCCCTGAACTGGCAATGCCAGCAACTGCTTGTGCCAATGGAGTGTCACCAGTGCCTGGCCTGCAGGACACTACAGGCGTCTTGTGATGCTACCAGTGAAAAGGGCTGCTTGGCTGACCTGGAGGAGCTGGTGAAAAGAGCAAGGACTGTGTAGACAGGCTCTGTTTGTCTCTCCCACAGCCACGGGGGTTTGTGCTCTCTGGCATATCTGTGCTGACAAGCTGACTATGGGAAAGGAGCAAAATGTGAGAGGAAGAGCTGGTTTGCAGGTAGCTGAGAAGAGGAATCCCATCTCACCACACTGAGGTTTTTAAATGTATTTTAAGTGAAAACCAAGCTAACTCTTCAAAGGCATTGACAGGAGAGGTCTGTATGTCTTTGCAGGGAAGCACCACTCACACGTCCAGGATTTATTGTTCTGTTACCCATCTTCCTGGGTCACCATTAACTGCAGAGAACACATTTCACAGAAGAGCAGCTCAATCTACAGCGTTCCTCATCACACAAAAGAAGCTGCCAGGTTGGAAGAAACAGTTTACCCAACACACACACTGGCAGAAGAAGAGGCAGGAGTCCCTGAGAGACAGTGTCCCCATCTTCTCAGCCTGCCCTCATGTCACCATTTTTCTGCCTTTAACTCACTCCTGCAAGGTCTAGTCAGCAGCTCAGCCAGTAAATCTGAACCCACTGCTGGACCCCAGCTGTGCTCCTGCTCCCCTTGCCCATCACAAAACCGCCCAGTCAGTTGCACCACTATCCCAAACCAGTAACTTTTGAACTCAAAATCAGATTCACAGCAAAAGCAGCAGCACGTTCAGGCTCCAGCCAGCACTGCACTGTGCCTCGTAGGCAATGAGCAGACTCTGCTCCAGCAGGCAGCAAAACCAAACAGCTGCCAAATGCAGAGTCCCTCCCCACAGATGTTCTCAAACACGTGTTTGGGTATTTCAAGAGCACAGAGCACAGACCAGCACCCAGAAGGCAGTGCATCACAGAGCCAAACCTCTCCCAGACAGCACATTGCCCTTTGCTAAGTCTTAAATCCTTCTTAACCGTGGAAATCCAAGAAGCAGATTTGGAAATAAGGGATGATAGTGGTCACTCAGCAGGGGATGGCATTATCCTAGGTGAGCCTCCCCCAGGAGGGCAGCAGAGATCATTACAGAAATTGCTTGTCCTTATTTAAAGCCTCCCCAACTCTACCAGGAGCCCCGTTGACCTGCTGTTACCCGGTGGGTAAGCACAGATACAAGAGACTCATTACCCTAAGCTGAGGCATCGCAGGTCACTGTGCCTCCTAAGAAGTAAAAAAGATAAAAAATTCCCAATTTTCCTGCTTCCTCAGAGCAGCAGCCATTTTACACATCCATAAAGCAGGTCTCATCTGAGCAATTTGGCCTATACAATAAATAGCCAGCACTAACTAGCTGCCAGCTTAACACTAGCAAAAATGTTATATTCCTTCTTCAGTCCTATTTTTAAGCACTGGCATTAGAAGAAAAGACACAAGGGAATTAAATGTGTGGGAAGTATTTAAGAGAGAACACATTTCTTCCACCTGCATTTGGCAGATAACACCCTAAATTTCCAGCTTTTCTGATTTATACCCACTCATTTTTTCTATTGTACTACCTACCCAATGAGTGGAATATTAGCAGACTAGGCAGAAGCTGCGGACACCTCTCACAGGTAGATAGAGCATCCCCCACATAAAGGTTTCCGATCAGCAGCTGCTTTCCAGCTCACCCCCACCCCCAGTTTTGCATCCCTCTCTCCAAGAGAGAAGCTCTTACTCCTTCTGAGCCCTCAGGTGATGCACTTCCCACCTGCTCTGTCTGCATCAACAACTTGGCTACTTTTAATAGATGTTTGTCTTGGTTTAGTTTTCCAGGTGAGTATTCAGATTGAAAGCTGCAGCCAAGAAACAGTCCCAGAAAGTGGTAAATGGGCACAGAGGATGTAACTAAACTAAAGGGTCCCCCAGCAGAGTAGAGACATGCAGGAGAACCAGACAGTCCCATCAAAACCACTGCTGTCAGCCAGAGACCTGTCTGGAGGACGAGGAGGAGGGAAATGGCCCCAACTCTCTTGCAGGAAAGTCAGCTGCAAGTAAGAACTGCTCTCCTTGGGGAGTGCTTTAAACAAGGAGACCTTTTCAAGACCTTCTCCCTATAATCTCTGTGTTCTATGAATATGCTTTGCTGTATTTTGGCTTGAGACAAGGCTCCAGGTATACTCCTCAGGTATATCATTTGGCTGTTTGCCAGGGCCCTTTCACACCTCCCTTGGCAGGGCACTGGTGCTGCTGGTGCCCTAAGAAAGGCTCTCAGAGTCCATGCTGATTGATTTAGCCTGGAAATTCCTACCAAGCTGGACCAGGATAGAAAAGTACTCTGGATCCAGAAGGTGTATGGCAGACCCTGGGCATGGAGTTCAGGCTACATCACACCAGGTGTTTGCAGGGTGCAGAGTCAGCTTGAGTCTCCCTGTCTCAGTTAGTGATGGGGGGTGCTGACAGGTATTTCGCAAGAAAGGTCTCCCTAAATAATAAGCTGGTAATGGTCACTGGCAAGGTGGTACCAGAGCTACCCTACTCCCAAGACGGTCCTCCTCGTTCACAAAGCCCATGTCACAACTGTCCTTCCTTCAGTGCATGGCAGCAAAGCAAAAGCTGAAGTGTAACCGAGCAGCCCCTGCAATGAGGGGCTGTATCTACCCAGCTGTGTTAAGGCTTAAGTTGAGTCCAGATCCTCCAAACCTGCAGTTCTCAGACTCCCCTCCATGCTGCTGCAGCACCTGAGACTCTCACGGTGGTTGAACAGACGGCAGGGCAAAGAGCTTCTGGCAGGCAGCAGGGCTGGCCCCAGGGCTGTGCAGCGGGTTAAATAAATGCCTCAGTGCCACGCTGTGAAATGCCTGAAGTACCGTGGTTTCCTCTGCTGCTGTAACAGCCTCATCTCCCCAACTCTCATTAAGCCCAAGCCCCATGGATCCGAATCTTTGCTGAACAGAGCCCTAAATAAGTAAATCAATCATCCTCCAGCGTATGATCCGTCACTGCCCGCTGAGCTGCCACCGGCGCTTCCCCCAGCCTCTCTCTAATAGGCTCACGCTGACATTTAGGGGCGAGCAGTACAGATGGGAGCTGCTGCGTGGGGTGTCCCAGAGGGGTCTGCAGGCAGCACCCCACAGTGCCCCAGCCAGCAGGAGCCTGTGGCCGCAGCGCCTCACGCTGCGCTAATGGCCACGACAAATCGCCGCCAACGCTCGGCCCGTTTGCACCAAGCTGATCCAACGGTCCTGGTTGATGCAAGTGGTGATGTGATAGTGACAGGGAAACGTTAGTCATCCCCAGTCCACAAACGCCAGCCAAATCCCTCATCCCCTTGATCCCCTGCCTGCAGCGCAGCCGTGAAAGGAAAGATTACTCTGCGCTGCCGGGACCACCCACCGGGGCTGAACTGAGAGGGGCGAGGGGAAAAACACGGTGCTGGTGCTCAGCACCCTGCTCCCACCACCACAAAGTACCTCTGTAGAGACCAAACCACCTGGTAGGAATGCTTCATCCATGATTCATAGGTTGCAGAAAACCATTGTAAAGAACTAAGCTGCATGCATGGCAATGCCAGTATTCCTCTCCGTTTCCCAGACATGAATTTCAAATACCACTGTAGAGACCTCAGTACCCAAACAGTCAGGCTGGAGCAAGAGCTGCCCGCTGTTAGAAGCAGGGGCTTGTCTGTGCTAGGGACGCTGATGGACACTGAAAGCAAAGGCACGACATTGCCACACGTGAAGTCTGTCCCACTTTATGTGCAACCAAAACTTAGGCTCTGAAGAGGAATAGGCTTGCTGGAGAGAAAGAATCACGTCAAGGGTTATCCCAGACTTTGGGATGTAAACCTGCAACTGTGCAGTGGCTGTGCATTAACTTCCTCATAATACCAACATCTTAGGGAAACACCCTACAAATTCTCCTGGCCCCTGATAAGCCTCCCTCCCTCACCCTACACACTCCGTAGCAGCTTCTATCATTGCGGCCACAGACACTTTATGTCTATGTATTAATTAGTAAGCCATAAGTTTCCCTCCCCGTGAGGTTATACAAGTTCATTCTGGGACTAAAAGAGTTTCCCAGGCAGAGAGGAAAACACAGGACTCTGTAAGACAGGGAGGAATACCTGGCTGGTTGGCCGGGCTCTCACTGTTTCACCGGACACCGAAAGGAACAATCCAGGGAGATGTGTTTGGTGGCCTTTTCCTAATGAGGTCAGGCATCCTGGTGTTTTAGCTGCATAAAGGGTCTGCCGTCACATGCCCAGGCTTTGGTTTGCACGAGCTGCTCTCTGCTGTGTAGGGCCTGAGGCTGAATCAATTGCTGCTGTGCTGGAGCTTCACCTTTTGCACAATTAGCTCAGCATTTCTGGAAGAGCACAATGGCCTCAGCAGTGGGAGGTCTTTATATACATCGTTAACCAGACCCCGGCTCTGAAGGGCTGGGTGGCACAAACCCACCACTTTGGGCTGCCCAAGGTCCTGGACCTGAGGGCTCGTCCGGGGAGCGCAAGGCTCCTGCTGTCTTTGAGGAGCCAGAGTGCACATCAGGCAGAGCCTTCAGGAGGGTGTCAGTGGCAGCTGCTGAGAGACCCCCCTGCAGCGTGGAAATCCTCCCCAAAACTCAGGGGAAGGCTGCTCTGGGAGGGCTTGGAGCGCTCTCACACTGCCAAGGCAGACAGTTCCCCTTCTCCCTGCCCCGCAAAAGGTTCCGCCCTACAGTGAAAGTAGGTCATGAGCACCAGAGAAATATAAACCCCGCACATTCAAGAGGGGAAAGGCAACGGGACACCTCAGCTTCAATCAAAGATGGGAGATGGTGGGAGCAGCATCCTGCGAGGAGGGATTTAGGAAGCAAACCACAAACACCCAAGAGGAATTTAAGCTCCATCTCCCACACAGCTCAGTCCAAGAGGGCACTGCTCATTTCTAAAAATCCCTGGGAGAAGCAAATTGAGGAGGGGCTTAGAGAAAACTGCCGATGAAAAAGGCAGGACACACACAGGGGGTGAAGGCAGGCACAGCCCCAAGGGCAGCTCTCATCTTCTCACCTCCCCAGCTGCTCCCCCGGCAAAACTGTGTCAAAGCGCTGCGAAATGAGGCGTTCTGTGTAAAGTTTTTGGAGTCGAGACCAAAACAGCTTTCATGGAGGAAAGCTGCGTTAAAAGTAAGAGATAACTCAAAGGATGACACATCCTTAGTGCCTGCTGAGGAAATCCAAGGGGATCCCAGCTGAGGAGCTCACTGCATACGGAATTGTGCTGAGCTGCTCTCGCGGCAGTGCCTGTGCACAAACACGCTCCATATCACAGCATAACCTTAAGGCAACAGCTTTGAAAATCCAGAATTAGACATTGCTATTAGACATTACAAGAGAAGAGTTGCCGGCTTTTCATGTTGCTTCCATCCTGAGACTGGTTTGCGCAGGTTGGAAGAAATGTTGTGTTTGTTTGCATTACTCCCCAGAAGTAAAGACAGCAGCAGCAGCCACTGATAGCACGGTTCTGTCTTTCATGGGCATGCATCAGCTTCTGCTGAATTCCACCAGCAAAGTGACTGACAACACAGGCAGCAGTGGCAGCTGGCCAGCGCTCCTGTATGTTGCATGTGGACTGTAAGACCTTGATCAAGTTTATTTTCAGAAGAAGATATTAAAATATTAAAATTGTAGTGCAAGTTGTGTGAGTAGACAACAACCAGCTCAACATATCCACCTGCAAACTTCCTATCTGTACACCTCTGTCCCATGCAGGATAATTTTCTTACCAGTCAATTTTCTGGTAATAGCAGAAAACAGAGCATCATTCAAAGAGGTAAATCCATGTTTATTCCATAAAGATGGGACAGACATGGAACCAAATTTTAAACCCAACATCAGTTTCAAATACATGACCTGCCTGCAGATGACTCCACAGTGACTGAGCAGTGCCCTTCTCCATAAATGTTCATGAAAGGGATGCTGAAACAAAGGTACAGGTCAACCCACATTCCAAGTGTCCATACATCCACTCATTTACTTATCACACCAGAAGGAAAAGCTGTGCCTCATATGACAACATCAGAAAAAGAAAGCTAGACAGTAGAAAGGAAAAAGATTCACTCCTATGTCAAATTATCAGGCTGCCAAGGAATAAAACCTTGTCATATATCATTCATGCACTACATACAGCTGTCTCACTTCTGCAGCTTCTTCCTTCCTTCCTTGGATCTCAAAGCTGTTTGCAAACATAAATTAATAAAACCTCTCACCTCCCACGAAGCAGGTAATTTGTTTTTATTAATACATAAATTATAGAGGAAATTAATTAAGGAACAGAAAGGGCAAGAGGCCCAAGATCACACAGCAAGAGCACTTTAATCACTACATTCTGGCTACTTAAGAGTAGTACTTGCATGTTAATGCTTTCCTGTGGGAAACAAGCATTTCCAGTGGACCACGTTTCCTCAGAGACAAAGGACTCCCCCAGTCCTGGCTGGCTTTCCAACTTTGCAGCATCAGGGAAATGGAATTTTTCTTCACATTCATATCTTCACACCTCTGTCCCCTGGTTTTATTATTATTTATGCTGAATATAAATAGCATAGGAGATGATCCTAAGATTAATAATGAAAAGGCAACAAGAGACATAAAAACTGCTCTAGTCAGCTAGTATCCTGCCTACTTTATATTAAACACATCTCAGAACTGGATCTCTGCATACCAGAGGAGGATGGGTGAGTTTTAGGGCCACTGCACAGTATGAACTTTCCCGATGTATCACAGTTACAGAACCCCCTGTGCCAAATAACTTTGTGCTGATCCACAGTGGAAATTCACAGTGTTCAACAGCCCTTGAAATTTCTAATTTGCACGTCCCCATAGAGGAGTGGTGCAGTGGGTGCATTTCTTGCTGCTGTACCATGTGTTGGACACGGGATCAGGCACTGACAGCACTCCCTGAAATTTGTGGCTCTATTTTAATTAATAAGCAATGCATATCTATCTGTTTCGCCATTTGCATCTAGTGCTGTTAATGGCAAGAAAATACATCTTTTTTAAATGCTAACCTAGCAAGAGGTATTAGAAAAAGTGAAAGCTATTACATGTGCAAATTTCAGAGCAATTAGTCACAGAGGCAGAAGCACAGACACAAGATTAGTTCTCAAGTCCTCACTCCCATCTGCTTCTCCACTGGAGCCAGCAGTTTTGCACAGACCCAGGAGGTGAAGGCCACGCTCAGCACCACTAGCACGTGTCAGACGAATTTCCCCGCACCCACCCTGCTGTTAGCAAGCACCATGCCCTTCAGTCAACATCTACAGCCTGGCGAGGCTCTGATCCAGGTGGGGCTGTCACACTGGCCAAGGGGCAGGACTCGAACAGGTTCATAGCTAGCTAAAGAAACAGAAGTTTTCTTTCTCCGTTTCCCCGCAGCCAACATTATCCCACTGAAGAAAATATCCCCTGTTGATAAAACTCTAAGTGCGTGTAGAAAGAGAACACAAATAGCTAAATTCTGTTCATGTGAAGATTTCTTCCCCTGACAGTGCTATTCTAGATGCATCACTGCATATTTGCAGTGGAAGATGGAAATGCTTCTGGCATTAAAGATAGTGACATTCTTAATTTATCTCACTTGTGGGAAGGTGCATGTGGGAGGAGTGTGAGTGACTCTTAGGAGTACATCCTAAGTAGTTTAATAGAGAATAGTACACATTTCCCCTAGGATTCTTTTAATAAAGCTCAAAATTGTAATAGAAGATTCTTTGCAAGAGTTTAGAAAAAATAACTTAGGGAAATAAATCTCATACTGTGTTCCATCTTGTAGGAGTTTTGAGTCTTCTCTCTTTATATATATGTTAAAAGAGATTAAATTATTTAAAAAATGGAATCCAAATTATTCTGCTTCTATGGCATTCTTGAGCACTTGATTGTTCCCAGGGCCAGAGTTGTGTTCTGGCAAGGAAAAGCTGTGCCTGAACAGCCTGTGTTCTTCACAGGTTGTCACCTGTCCTATGTGAAGCAAAAGCCTGTACCACCAAACTGCTCCTAAGAAGAGAAAAAAAGGAAAAGGATCCAGCTTTCAGCATCTGAAGGGACTCTTGCTGTTGTCATTTAAAACCTCCCCCTGCAGCTCTGGGGAATTTTTCCCTGCCTGAGCAGGAACAGCCACCCCTGCCTGGGCGCTGCCACCCTGTCCCACAGCCCCGCTCAGCCCAGCCCTGCCCCATCACCCACCTACAGGGACATCTCATGAGCAAGGCAGGCTCCCAGACAGGGGGAGCACGTCCAGCAGGCCCTCCCTGCACCCCAGGAGCTGCTCCAATTCCTCATAGGAAATTGCAGAGTGAAAGTGCCACAGGGCACAGAGAGGGCTCCAGATCCGCCCCCCAATACAAGAGCTACAAATAGTCTATTTTCCTCTGGCTCACAATGCATTAGCAGACCCATTTTTGTTGTTCATGGATGTTCACAGCAGACCTAAAGATAGCCTATTATTGTCAACAGAAAATGCAATTCAATTCCCTAAAAATATCAGGAACAGAGGCTATGAAGAGTTTGTTTTTCCCCGCTAATACACTTTTTCATTCTTGCCCTGGATTAAAATTAAATTGCTAACATAAGGACAAGAAGATGAATCCACGGTTATGATAGCATAGAGAAATACCAATACAATGCTTGTACACTGTATGCTCCTTCAGTATTTAAAGATTCTTATCTCCAGAATAATATAAACTGAAACACATTGTGAGGATCTCGCACTATTAAATGGAGCAATGCTGCTCATATTGCTTCACTTCTGGGCGCTGTCGCCAGCCAGGCAGTGTATCACATTTTGAAAGGAAGTTTCAAGACTGCTTTCTGGGCCTCCTGCACAGAGAGCCAGCATAGTCATTGCACAAAAACAGAGCAGGACTGTGTTCTCGTGCCTGCAAACCCAGTTGTAATATTGGCAAAATACTGGTTAAAATCCCCAAATTGCATAATAATCCTAATCAAAACAACACCATAACAAGCACTGGCTCACAGCATCTTTTAGCAGGGGCAATGAGCTGTCAATATTTGGTGACAGACAAAGTGGCAACTCAGGTTCTGAAACATTTAATAATACAATGACATAAGGGGTCAAAGGAATTGTATCATTTTTAATTCCGCATAAGAACATAAAAGTGAGAAACAAACTGCCATTTCAGAAAAGGACACAAATTCATACATTCTTCCAAAATGCTTTATAAAGACAATCTTTGCTCTTCCCAGGGTGGCAGCACACTGAGGTGGAAGCTGCAGTCTAACTTCATAGAACCAAATTGAATCTCTTTGCCCCAAACATTCCCCCAGACCAGGAGCTGGTCTTGGCAGCTCCAGCCCTATCCTGGAAAAGTTCCTTTGCAGACCCTGTTTCTCCCAGTGTCAGTGTTCTCCTTGGTTTTTCTTTTTAGCTGGTGAATAGTGATTTAAGTTGCAAAATACGTCATTTCACTCTTGTTTCCAAGCAGTTTCATCTCTAAGCCCTACATAAATACATGAGGACAGTGATTGAGAGAAGGAGGTGACCAACAACAACCTAACCAATTAATTGGGAAACTCTTTTGATGGAATGACACACACCCCAATAATTTCATTTTTTTCTTACCAGTCAATTTTCCTGGGGATTATTCCCAGGATTCTGTAGAGGTGAACTTTCCCCATGAGACCACTGGTTGTGTGGACACTTGGCAGTCCCAGAGAAAGAAGTACCATGGAGCTGGATTAAAACGTGTGAAGCTGCATGAAATCAGGCTCTGCAGTCTCCAAACTCAGTGCAAGCTGCATATTGCACATGCTGCAGGCAGCCCTGCAGGCTCCTGGGCTCTCTTAGGAGATCAGAAAGGAAACCATGGCTTTGTTCTAGGAAAGGCAGAAAGGGCTTCAGAAGTCACATTACCAAAGAGCTCTGCAGGCACGGGCAGCATTTTGTTATGTAGTCTCACCTTGTTGGAAACACACTGTCAGCTTCTAAGGAAAAAGAATAGGCATTGGGTTTATTTTCGTAAACTCAATTCTTCCCTGCTTTACTTGCTGGCCAACTGTTGAGGTTCATGCTTTTATATATTGCTGCTTGGAAAACATTTATGTGTTGTAATATGGACAAAAAAGCCCCGATCACTGGTTATTGTTGGAGTCTCAAGGGAACACAAAATGAAAAAATAACTCTGGACGATTTCTGCCCTTCCTGTAATGAAAAAAGTAAATGGAAGTATCAAAGTGACACCTCCATTTATTAGAATTAAGGAATTGACTTTTCCTATCTTGAGTCGGAACACTGCAAAAAAAATCTGACAACCTCAGTTTAGAAAACTATCATAGGGAAAGCAGGTAATTCATCCCTCAGTGAAGCCTTTTAATGTGTAAGAAGCAGGATATTACGCAAAGCAATATACCTACTGAATTTTTCTCTGCATGATTTTTATCTCACTTTTCACTTCCATGCTTTCACTAATTGAGCTTCTGTCTTTTGTTATTTGTACAACAAGGTCCCAGGGGATCCTCTTGTTCTCTTTATAAAAATGTAACTTAAGTGCTCCCATTAAATAACCATGGTTTTGTATTAAGTTGTATTAGTGGGTGTACTTTAACTGCATAGCTGGATCATTCAAACATACTGCAGAGGATGCACAGAGTATATAGGAAGCTTGGATGGTGTTTACATAGCCATCCCACACATTTTGCCAAAACTGTATTGCTCCAAGTCCTGTGACGTGCTAAACAAAAACAAATTTGAGCACCAACAAGGGCAAGCCTCTAGAGCAGAAACACATAATATGGGAACACAAGTGTTATTTACCATAAATCATATGGCTGAGATCTTTAAAAGAAGCTCCTTTCCTATAGGATCTTGATGTTACTGAAAGGAGTCACCCTTCAGGATGTGACACTCCCCGCAGGAGAGATGAACAGTACTGCTCCACAATTACGTTTCATGAGCACTCACCATATGCCACACACAAAACACAAGTAGTCAGCAATCGAGGCTCTATCCTGTGAGCAGCTATGAGAAAGCTCAGCCATTATCATGGAAGTCCTGACAAGTAAAGCAAACTGTAAAACCAATTATGTGAGTTGAAATTCATGAGTTCAGGTATTTACATAATGATTACTATTAGCAAGGTGTTTATCTCCACTTCTATTCTTCATCTCTGTGCTTGACATTTGTATCAGTCAGAAATTATACATTTAAAAAAGGAAAAGGTAATTCAGGTCAGCCAGGAAAAGCTGTCTTTGGGAGCTTCACAGAATGGAAACTGTCTGCCATAAACCACACTGATGAATTTAGACTCCAGCATGGGCAACATCAGACCTCTGAGCACCCAGAGGTCTGGCCCTCAACCTGCTCCCAGCCTGGCTGGAAACTCGGAGGTGGCAGCAGACTCATGTTCCCACCAGGTGAGAATGCTGAGAGCTGAGTTGGCTCCTGCCTCGGAGCAAAGGGCACAATGGGTGGCAAAGGGCTCCCAGGGAGAAAAACTTAACTGGCCAAAAGAAAACCTACCCTGTGAGTGCAAGACAACTGGAGCAGTCCTCAGTGCTCCATGCTGGGGACAGCTCTGGGACATTTTGTGGGCAGAAATGACCTCCTGACCACAAAACTGTCTGGGTGCTGCAGAGGGGCATGGAGGTCAACAGGAACCCAGCTCCTTGCCAGCTGAGAGGAAAACCCTGCAGGGATGGATGATCAAAACCTATGAAGATGAGGTCTGGGGACATAGGAAAGCATCCATTTTCAAAAATGTCCTCAGAGGGCCACTTGCTGCCAAGTGCCACCAGAAGCCCACATGGTATGTGCCATCCTCATTCCAGTTCCCTCCGCACCCACCCTAATCTGACACATTCCTTGCAAATGAAGACAGAGAAATGCAATGGCAGTGAAAGACTACAGGGGTTCATCATGGACAGTACACTCCATTTACAGCTGCTGCTGGATTTTAAATTAAGAACAAGAAACTCAGCCCCTTCTGAAGCAATAGTAAGAAAATGCCTCTGTGCTAATTTCCTGCCCCTCCATGGCAGATCCACAAGGAATTCCTCCCTGGACCATAGTGAGGAGGCCGTGCTGGTGCAAATGGGTTGCCGTTCTTTGTGCTGTGCCACAGCTGGCCCTGGCATGGGCATTCACAGCCCCTCAGGCTCCACTGGAATGTTCTCTCAGGGCCAATTTTCTCAAACATTCCTTAGGGTGCCCTTATGTTTACATTTCAGATGGGCATTTTCTTTCAACACTGAGTTCTTTACACATTTTGGCACCTGACCTACACATGGCACATCCAGTCAAGCTGCATTATACATTACATTAGCAGTGTAAGGAAAGATATATATAATATATTACATATACATACATGTGCACTGTATTGCTTTTCTAAAGTCTGTCAGATCACTGCATTACAACAGAGTTGCTATTACAGACAGGTTTAGTTAGCTGTGCATCATTTCACACCTTCATTACAATCTTTACTGGGAAAATAGATTGCTTTGGAGCCTCTCTCCATTCTCATTAAACTTCCACTCTTGCGAGGTGTCAGAATTGTAAAATGCCTAATACGGCCAGTTAATTATAACACCACTCACTACTTTAGCCTTTTCAATTATCCGCGTTTCCACCGGCTGAAACAGCCAAGCTCCCACCCAGGGTTAGTCAGAGCACCACTAATAAAGGAGAGCAGGGGGTGGCCAGAGGACAACATGCTCTGCCAGACCATGCAGGACCTGGAAAACCATCAGAAAGTTTTCGACCAGCAGGAGACAGCATTTCTCACAAGGTGGAATAGGAAGCTTGTGATCATGAAAGGGTGAAAGATGGATTTGAAGGGTGGTTTTCAACTTCCTGTGCTAATACTGGCAACTCTAAGTTCAACACTATAAACATTATTAGGGAAGCTGCCCTGGGAGTTGCTCAGGGTAATAGTTGTACTTTGTCAGAACAAAAATGGGCAGAAATGAGGCTGAAATTGCATAAACAACTTTGATTGCTGCTTCACAAGGACACAGCTGCCAGATAGGGAGGAGTAACCCCCCTCCTTGTCACATTCTTGCATATATAGCAAGACCAACAAAGGCACCAGCTGATGGCAGCTCCCAGGGAACAGACACTGGAAGTCTTCTAGTCCAGCGGGGCAACTTCCGTTCCCTTCTGCACATGGGAAGAGCAAGACTTTTGACAGAGCCTCTGACACTTATGCAGAGCAAAGCACTCCCATGGCCCCGGAGGTTCTGGTGATACTGGGGATATTTGGCATTCTGGAGATGAGATGAAGCCTTATGAAGTTTCTTAACAGCACAGATACTGTGGTGATTTTAAAGCCTGGCATATCTTCAATAATTGCTTCACGAGGGGATGAAAAACTTCTGACCACTCCATCCAACTGCCCTCACAAAGTCCTACCAGCTCCCACCTGAGCTGACACCAGCCTGCTCAAAGAAATCTCAGTTTAAAGTTTCTCACAGCAGCAAACCCACTAGGATGTAAAGCAAGATTTTCCGAGAATAAATGACCCTCCTCCGCTGCAGGCCCCACACACAGATGGCCACCCAAAGGACACTGCTCTTCTCAGCTCTCTTCCCATATTACAAAAACAAAGCAGCTAAGGATTACCCAAGTCACACCTCGCTGTACACATGAATATTTCATTTTTACCAGGAAATAATTCTCAATGTATTTCTGAAGAGTGCATCCTTGCTGTAAAGGAACACCATGTTCCAGCAGAGACATCCCAAACACAAGTGAGAAAGTCATCTCCCTGATGAGGGATCAGAAGATCAGACTTGTGTTTTATTAGTTGTATAAAAAGTATCTTTAGCTCTCAGTTGAAAGGAAAAATTTGCATTTAAATAGAAAGATTAATAACTGTAATATACAGAGCCCACACTGAATAATTTTTTTGGTAACAAAATAATTCATATTTTTATATAAATTGCGCACCTTAAGTCAAGCTACAAAAATCATAATATTTTATGGAACAATTTTAATGTAATACAGCTTTGTTACGTTATTATTCTCCTGTATAAATAATGCATGTCTGGAGTTTTGGAAAAGGCTGGATTTAAAATACTTATCTGTAAAAATTCAATCAGGCATGTGCTTTTTGGTGTGTTTACACTATACATGAGTTTTACCTATTAAAATTTAAAAAAAAATCCCTTAGAAGGATAGTAACAAACCCTCTCTTTTACTGCAAGGACAGACCAGGAGGTGATGTCTATGGAGAGCTTACTGAATTTTTTTGGAAAGAAGCTCTTTCTCTAGAACACACAGATATGGATTCCCACAAGTATTTAAAAATGCTACTAAACAGTTGAGTTAGTGTGGTCACATTAAAAACTCATTTTCAAAACCTAAAAAAATCCAATTTGGCATTCTTTTGCCATTGAGGAGCAGATTTTAATTTTACTTTGAAATTATTTTTCACTTACAACTACATTTTTTAAACTCTGACTCCAGGCCACAGGAAAACAACTTCCCTTTTCCCTTTCAATCTAGCCAAGCTTTAAAAAAAATATATATATATATATGTATATATTTAAAAACATTGATGTTTCACAGGAAACTTCCAGAATATTCCTTAGGATCAACTTGAACCCTTTCCTTTTCTTGTCTGTGATTCGCTTTCATGCATTAGTTCTGCTCCCAGTGCTCGGGAGGTGAGCTGGGGGCAGGGGGTGGCACCTCCTGGTTACGGCGCGGGGATGGTCTCCTGTAGCTGTCCCACCAGGGCGGTCATACCTTGGGGGCTGATGGAAGCGATGCCTTCCTGCTCCATCCTTCTGGGCCGCCCGGCTGCTCCCGGCTCCCCAGCCCAATGTGAGGGATGTGCACGATGGGCCATCAGGAGGAATCCGGAGCTGCTGCAGTTCAGCGAAGCAGCTGCATTTTCCACCCTGTGTGCTGGGAAAGAGGCCAGGGCAGCCCAGGGGCCGCAGTAACTGCTTTAAGCAGCTCTGCTATTGCTTTTCCACTGCTGGAAGAAGGCAATTCCTTTGCTTTCCCCAAAGTGATGAGTGCCAGCAGAGCTCGATCACACTCGGAGGGTTTATCCTGCCTTTGCTCAGGGCATTGCTCCTGTGTCCCGTGGGCAGTTTGCTAATGCTGGTCACTGTCACCAGGCGTAGACAACCCAGCAGGCTGTCTCCACCCCTGCAGAGGGACCCCGGCTGCCGCTGCCACTGCTGCAAGCTCCTGTTTGCAGCAGGAAAGGAGCAGTTTCTCCACTGCTGTCAGATGCAGAATCTATTTCCTGCTGCAGCACGAGCACAGAGTGGGGGACTCACAGTGTTTAATTTATCGCTTCCTCGTCTATTCCAGTCCTTACACAGAAAAACCTTTTAATTAGAGAAGAAGAATCAGGAGGGAATTGCCTGGAGTTTCCCCACTGCTACGTGGATAATATTAGAAAGCAAACATCCTTGCTCTCCTTGGAGCCAATGGCACCACTAATTACCTCCCCAAAATTCAGCTCAGGTTCCAACCACTGCTCGTTTCATCTTTGTCACTCTTTCTGCCTTCCATTTCATCACTCAAGCACCGAGCAACAGGCACAGACACAATCAAGGAAGTTTGGAAGAGCCATTGCTGGTGTACAGTGGAAAGCACTGCTTGAAACGAGGGCTCGACAGCAGACAATCAGGAAAAGATGCACGAGTGCTCGAAAACACAGCATGTGTCCATTAGGGAGCTCAGCTCCTTTCAGGCTCTAATGCATCTGGACTCCAGAGCCCATAGGCTTCACTGTCACTGGGATATGTGCTACTTGCCAGCAGGCTTTTAGGTTGGATGCTGGTGAAAGAATTGAGATGTTCATCATCACCTTCCTGCTTTCACCTCCTGTGACACCATGTGCCCAGAGCCCACAGCCTGGTGCCACCAGCAGGGACACATTAGCAAGGCTGGCTGCTCCTGGGGAATCCCTCTGCACCACTAATTACACAGCAAGCACAAACCAAAGGTGTGCAGGGAACCACACAACTTGTGAAGTGCTGTACAGGCACAAATACACCACAAACCTAATTACAAAGGCCCTTCAAACAGATGAAATGAAAAGGCAAAGCCCTTGATGACAACTAGTGGAGAGCACGTAGGAGCTAATGAGGACAAGCCCCAACATTAGAGCTGCCCACCTGGAGAGCAGGTGAGAGGAGTGCCCAAAAACCTGACAGTGCTGGCTGGGCTCCTCCTGGCCCGTCTGCTCCCTTTGGTCTGGCAGCTCAGCCACTCAGGGGGACACAGAAGGATGGCAGGAGCTCAGGGGCAGACCTTGCACAGCAAGTGAACTTGAATTTGGTTCAGGATGTGATTTGCCTCGGGAGATTTGGTACTAGGCTGGTGAGGTGGATGGATGGCAGCAGATCACAGCGGCATGAAGGGCCACCGGGCAGGCATCCAGCAGTTGGTCTGGTGTGCAGGCACAGCTGGAATTACAGCTTTCATGGTGTGCCTCAGGACCAAATGGCACAAACAAGTACGAACCAAAGCATGTATCACTTTGTTCCTAAAAAAAGGACCAATCTAAACATAATAAAAAAAAAACCCCAAAGTGATGATCAAACAGGAATTTATGTTACAAATTTTCCTGTGTCAGAAACGTCAGCATCTCCACTGCAGCAGGGCCGGTTTAGGAATCCTCAGGGCAGTGCTGGGGGTTGTGAGGTTGAGCTAAGCCAAAGGGCAAATCACCCAAACACAGACAGGGCTTGGAGGTCCCTTCCACCCCCAGCCTCCATGCCAGGTCCAACACTTGCTCTTATCCCTGCTTCCGAGAGGTGATGCAGCTTTCAGAGCTTCACGGGAGTTTGTCAGTGACAGGCAGAGGGACAAGCCACGGCAAGGAGCTGCCCAGGACAGAGGGGACACATTTATGCTCCAAGGATGATGCCAGCATTGGACTGGCAAGGATTATGGGCAACTGGCTTACACCCCCATTCTTACAGTGAAGTCCCAGTTTACACATTATTCTCCTGTGGCAGAGACGGGCTACCTGACACCTCTGCAAGTATGAAAGAGCAACCCTCTGTTCAGCAGCTGTCATGCCTTCAGGCAGCTTTGCAAGAATTTGTGGTCTAGGCACTTTTTGCCCCTATTGAGGGGGCCAAGACTGATCAAATCTTTTCTATTTAAAAGAGCAATAAAAGGAAACTTATTTTCTTGCACACAGTGTCAGTTAGCTTTATAATATTTTGTCATATATTCCTTGGCTGCTCAGTGTTGCTTCTGGAGCTTCTGAATGCAAATATAGCCTGACAAGAAGACGGATGAAACCAGATGATTTTTTATCTCAGTTATACATTCAGATATCACATATCCAAAGTTAACAAGTGACTCTCTTGCGTAAAGCCCTTTCCTATTTCCCTTGCATTCCAAATAACAGTTATGAAAATCCTCATCTATTACATAGCAAGATAGTTTGCTGCCTTTATTTTTCTGACCACATGTGTATTGTACAAGCAGAGGACAGAGGCTCTTATGTTATCATCCTGCTGTCTGGGAATCTCATTCTGCAATCTCTGCTTTTCTCATTGCCGTTTCAGATGTTTAATGAAGCGACACAGGGATATGAGATGCCCCCGGTATTTCTTTTGCCTAGTCTCTATTGTTTTCAATCTCAGAACTATTGAATGAATGAAAAGATATTTACCAGGCCTGCTTTGCACTTCCTGAACAAAACTCCCATTGGAGGCAATGAGAAAGGTGGGTAACATGGGCAATGCAGGTTTAAGTCTCCTTTTTTCCTGTATTACCCGTGCAGAAGAACATAAAAAGAACATATTCACAGTTCATAGGCCTTGTCTGTTCTTATCCAAATATTACTGTTTGGAAAAGGTATTTCCTAAATGGACAATCTATGTTTACATTCCACCACAGCCACTCCTTCACCCAGTTGCCTTTTGCTTTGAGACCTCATGCAACTACCACCAAAAGTCCAAGACACAAAGATGCCACACTGCTCCACACACAGGTGGGATTCGCCCAAGAAAGCTGTGCAAAAGCTGATTTCTCACCATCTCCAGCTCAGAGCTGTGCCATTGACCTTTTCTGCCCACATAGCCATCTCAAATGACAGAAACAGTCAAGCTTCAACGCTGAAGGTCAGTAACATCAACCTTGTCCATTTTCTACTGGCACTCAACTCCATACACATCCTTCCGCTCGCCAGGATCACGCTCAGCCCACTGGTCTGCAAGAGCATACATTAGAGGGAATTTTAATGACTTGAACTCGTGCTGAACTTCCTCTTTTAGCTGCTGTTTTAGTGATTTGTTGACTCTCCAAGGCTCATTCAGGACTGGTTTTTTTTTTTAGCCTTGACAGAGTAGATAGAGTAGACATAGATTTTATGTGCCAACTCTTCTGTATTTTTGGCACTCCACTCCTCACGTAGCTGGCCAGTGAAATACAAGTTCAAGCAACAGAGGATGCCTCCCACGTATATCTGTAATGTCTCAAAGTAGCCTAAACTAATCTCTCCCTCTCCTCACCATTAGCAGTGATGTTAAGCTCAAAGCAATGGCTGAGGATGCTGTAACAGCCACACAGAATCTTAATAAGATCTACTTACATTTATATTGTGCATTTCAGGCTGGCTGGCTCAGTTTTCTCAGCCACAGCCTCACAAAAGGAGCTGAATACGCTGGTTTATTTTTTTTGCGGGCATTTTAATTATTTTAGCATTGTCTTTGATTTTTGTATCAGCCATCTGCAAAGTGTGGCAAGATGTGTATAATCTTCTATGGCACATGTTGTACTTTCTCCATTATTATCAGATGGGAAAGAAAACCAAAGTTAAGGGAGATTAAGGTCAGTGTACTCTCAACATCCAATCGCTGTATAATCCACTGCGTTATCGCTAGGGAAGATTATCAGCCGTGATAGGACCCATTCTTTGAGCCATTCAGCCCTGGTGAGGCCCCCGTCTCTCACAGAATGGTGTTTCTGTTCAATCTGAGCACAGAGAAATCGTCCATGAATTCCCCACTGCATCCTGGTATGTGCAGTTAGAGACTGCCTGTGTGCAGGACACAGGAAAGGTGCTGGAGCAGAAAGGATGGCAATGCCACCTCACTGGCAATTTGGAGGCAGCCTCAGCTCCCCCCACACCTTCAACCCAGCAATGGGGAGCTGAGTCAACTCCTCAAACATCACGGGGATAAAGGCAGCGAGAACAAGGTGCACTGACCAAGGGGCTTCCAACTGGCCAGGATCAGGCCCCACAAAGCACAAATCCCATGCTGTCTTTCGCAAAGAACCCACAGACCTGATTTTGTTGATGTTAAATGGCCCAAAGAATTACCTGGGGAGGATAAGTCACAAAGGGCAGTGCACTGGGGATGAGTCACTCCATGCTCTGCCTCTCCTTTCCCAGCAGAGATGCGTGACATTCCAAAAAACACCCTGAAATGCATTATCTCCTAGGAGGAGCAATGAATCTCTCTGAAGTAGGACTATAACTCAACAGACACGCTTCATCTACCAAAGTTCAGTAAGGCTGGGCCACACACTGCTTCTGAGCAGCACCACATTGCCCTGCTTTATAGTCTCTGTGTGTCTCTGTGTGACAAGCGGAGAGCAGAGACAGCACTGAGCAGATGCTGGGCTCTGCCGCACTTTGCACGGGTTAAATGCACCCCAAAAGAGGGAGAGAGGACAGCAACACCTCTGAACAATTGTACTGAAACGTCCAAGCAATCCATTGGGACTACCGTGCTCCAAAGATAATCAGGATACCCCAGATTTCAGGATAATTTCCCTCAGTTTGTGGTTAATGTATTAAAGTAGAAATATTTTTTAACTACCTTAACTCAAAGTTCCTTATCCACTCCCAACAAGTTAATGACTGTTGCTCTTCCAGAAGTCATCTCTTAGCAACAAAACGGTTCATCATCTTGGAGGACTCCCTCGAACGCCCAGTGCCGGGAGTTCATACGGGATGTCAAAGGAAGACAAGATGGAAGAGCAGCTGCTGACCCTGGGCAGGCAGCATTCAGCTCCAGGAAACTCCCTCTCAATTATCACATTGTGCTCAAGTGAATGGGGGATCTTCCGCTCGGGTGCCCAGGAGGGGACACAGAAACAGGCATCATCTCTTTCCCACAGGAAGATCCACCTCATTTCAAGTCCTGGCTGCAGAATCTGCTCCTTAAAAATTCCTGCAGGCCTACAACAAGCAACAGCTGCAGTTTGGGAGGTAGAAAAATGCTAGAGGATGACTTGCAATTCAGGCAGAGGTACCGAACCAGCACCTTATTTCGCTCATGGGGCTTTTCAATCACTTGCAAGTTACTTGTGTCTCACCTACCCCCTAATAGTCAAAATTCCACAGCTTCTTCCCACAGATTCCCACTTATTTTTTGTTTTCAATGACTTGATATTGCAGAGCTCATCATCTGTGTCCATATCATAAATAGTATGGATAATACATGGGGCAGAAATGGAAACCCCAAAACTGATTGATCTTGAGCAGAGCAAATGAGCAACCAGAGCTAATACTGCAGAAGGAATCAAAATAACACAATTTCAGCAAGCTACGAGCAAATGTGAAAAAAATTCATAAAATACTCCCACTGTTGGGAAACATGAGGCAAATAATCCATACACACCTAAATGTTTCATTTTTAAAAAGTCAAAATACTTCAATACAATATCATCCAAATAGACCTTGCTGCTTTTTCTCTCCAAAACCATTTTGGTATATGTAATTCGGTTTTAAAAGGAAGAATGCAAATTTTTTTTAAGGATCAGGTGACATACAAAGTAGCTACAGCATCCTTTGTTTGATTCACAAATGACTCAGAAATCACAGCTACGGAATCCTCTTTGAACAATGAGGGTTACTGGAGAGAGATGGGAACCACCTCATGAAATGGGGGCAAGGAGAAGACAATATCCTACCAAGGGGGGCATTCAGTGATATCCACACTGAAGCCCACAGGAGAGCAGGAGGACTGGCAGGGAGGAAGCAGGTATGCACAGGACAAGGGGGAGACCCTGAAAAGGAACTGGTACGACATGAGCTTCTAAATCACATTAAAATCAATTAAAACCGCAGATAACATTTTACTACATTGCTTTCTGGGGCAATAAATGACTGCAGCTGTCACAAGGAAAGCAAATGAGTATGGTGGGAGGGGAGGCAGGCAGTGGAGCAATGTAAAACAGCAGCTTTTCCCTGCAGCAGAAAAGATTTGGAGAGCTGAGAGTCAGGTTCTCACCACGGTCCCAGAGAAGTTCTGCTTTTTGCTCTAGTGTTTCCTGCAGGATAAGAGATCACCACTAATCCCATAAAACATGTCTATCTCTACTCAGAAAGCTGAAAAGAAGCAGCGAAGGCTGAAAGGTGCCCAGACCTCACATTCAAACAGCACCTGCGTGAGCACCAGCAAGGTCTAGGACAGGTTTCTCCTGAGACATTCCCTAGCAGAGAGGAACTGACCAGGACCCAAGTGAGCAGCCTGTTTGCCTCAGTGTGGGAAACCTTCCTGGTGCCTAATCAACTTTCCAGCTAGGGTAAGATCTTTGTTCTGATATACTTTTAAGTTTTTGCTTATAGCTTTAATATTGCTTTATCATACATAACTGCCCTTCCATGCTCAGATAGCAGCAGTAATAGATCCACAAGATTTCTCGCATCCATCTCAGGAGGAAGGGTTTTACTAAATCATTAAATAAAATCATCATGTAGCCTGTCACTACAAAATAATTTTTAAAAGTCCAGCTTCAGAACTGAAACACCAGCAGGAAAGAGTGGGAAAGTTGTGTCGTGAACGCTGTGTCAAAGTAGCTGAAGTAGATGCTGCTTATCGAGGAGAAAATAGAGTACATGAACTCAAGACAAAAAGAGAGAAAAAGAAAAGCAAGAAAAAAAAGATCCTTTTGAATTAAGCCTTTTCTCACCTCTAACAAGGCTCTAGAAACAGCACTAATCAATCCAAATGACACCTTAGTGTGGAGATCTATTATATTCCTCAATGATCATATGGCTTTATATGTTATAATTTGGTTCTGAATTATGGCCTACATCAATTATAATTGAACACTGCTTCCCACTCTACAATCAGACTGTGATGAGAACAGAAAGGCAGTGGACATTAGAGGATTACTATCAGAATGACCTAATTTAATTAAGGAGGAGATTTATTAAAATGGTAACATTAACAGGTGTTTTATGAGACTAATAATTAATAAGGTTTCTGTAGAACATTTGTAAGAGAAGTAGACAATATGCAATGGCAGCAGAACTCCCTGTAATGGGATAACAATAAAGCATTAAGAACTGTAGATAAGATATTATGATAATAATCTGATACTGTAAATTATGGTTTGAAGAGGATTAAAAGTCATTACTGCAAATTAGTATTTATTTAAGCTTCAGCAGGCCTTTGCACACCCGCTGAAGGAAAGGTGTGCTGCGGACAGGTTTTTCAGCACGGACACTTGCTGTCCTCCTGAGTCCCACTGCAGTGAATCAAGACCTGCCAACACAGCACTAATGCCAACAGGGTTCACCTAGACAACCACAACAGGGCCACGAGGAAGAATTTCTTGATAGTGAAGTCCAGCAACTCATCTTTGACCCTTCTGAAGTTGCCTTCAAGCAGCTGAAGGCAGGTGGCCCCACAATGCTTCCCAAGCTGTAGGCTCAGATGTGACCCCGTGCCAGGGGTCCGTGGGATCCCCTGGGGATCCAGCTCTCCCCCAGCACACAGGATAGCAATGCATGGGAAGGGCAGGGCTGCTTTCTCCCTTCCCATTGCAAAACCTGCAGGCACAGCAAGAGGTGAAGGTGAATCTCAGGAGCCTGAGGAGAAGTGGGAAGCGGGGAGAAAAGCAGGAGGGAGAAGGTGCTTTCACAGCAGGGAGCAATCCCCCAGCTCGCTAAAGGAGAAAGGGCAGATAGAAAATGCCCTCAGGACCTTTCCTAGACATGAAGGTGCTGGGGGGTTTCTCCAGGGTTATTTCGCAATTCACCACTCGTGTTAACACCTGGCCCATTCTTAGCTCTAGACTATCCCAGCCTTGGCCTCAGCAGCCCCAGGTAAGAGGGGGAGATGGTTATGGAGCACAAAGCCCTTTCTCTAAACCAGCTCCGACCCCTGACACAGTGATGGAAGAGGATATTAGCAGTGGGAAATTTTTTCTAGGCCACTACTTTAACGAGCTGCTAAATAATGACTTTATCTTAGAGGCACACTCGATATTCATTCAGCATCACAGCCAAACAAAACCACTGCCTGACTTCAGTCAACAGAAAACAGGTCCAGAGGAGACAGCCCTCCGCTTTGGGATGCAGTGACGGGACAGGGTAGTCCCCCCTCAGTGGGCCCAGGGTGAGAGACGTCCCTGGTGTGACGGAAGGTGGAGTGGGCTGTGCTCCCCTCCAGGTGTACGGCACTGCCCACTCCCACCCACCCTGCACCACAGCCAAGCTGCCTCTGTTTCTCCACAGCCCAAGGGGACGCCCACACCGCTCAGTCGAGGCCTGAGCCACCTTTTTGCCACTGTTTTAATTACTATCTGATATAAACAAGCACTGAGTTCGCAGAGCAATGAAACAGCCCCTTAATGTCAAAGCAGGTGTCACACAACCTCTTGGGTGCAGAGATGCTGATTTTGGACCGGACCTGAGCTGCTTCTTTGCTCAGGGGTGGGTTTGATTTGCTTTTTAATCTGGTCAAGCCAAGGGAGAAGGCCTTTGGCTTTGCTCCCAACACCCAGTCCCACAAAGGCTTCACCACAGTCCTCTTTCACAAATTGCCACCAAACAGTTTTTGGTTATTTTAAACATGCCATTAATCAGTTTTGCTTCTGTTTTGCTTCTCTCCCCTGCTATTCACTTGTGAATCATTCCGGTCAGCACATCTCAACAGGGCCAGTTTTGTTCAAACTTTCCCTGGTTTTGTGTTTCCAGGTTTTGGGCCACAAACATCTTGGAGGTCTCTGCCTAACCCAACAGGAAACATTGTCTCTGCCAGACCTTGTGGAGCTCCTGCAGGAGACTCTCTCCATTAAAATTTCCCCGGTCCAGAAGCAGTCTTTTTTATGGTTTGGGGATGCTTATAAGAGGTGACTGGTAACTAACCTGTCTTGACACAGAAACCACCCAGCAGCCTCTGGAGCTCCCATATATCTACTTTCAAGTTTTATTTCATTTTTAGCATCCTCCATTATTTGTGAGTGCCATCAGGAAGCAGGAACCCAAGCTGGAGGGCTGTGAATACCTTGCTTCCCCAACGAAGGGCCTCACGGCAGAGACTGAGAAACACCTTTCATTAGCAGTGTTGCAGACCTTAGAGGTTCACAGCACGTTACAAAATCCCCATCCCACTTTTCCCAGGCAAGCAAGGACTCCATGGAATTTTGAGGGACTCACATGCCCAGCTCCCACTTCACTCACTGGCTCTGTGAATCCAAACCTCACGAGGTCCCTTGAAATTTCCACCTGTAAGAGGCACACATTTTGTGACTTTAATTAGTCAAATGTCTTCAATTTCACGGGAATGCTCTTTTTATTTGTTTTGTATCATGGATTACATGAAGAACAGTCTGAAGTTTGCATTTGAACAAACATCAGTTCCGTGTTCTACACAAACCTGCTCCCACCTACAGCCCAAATATTCATACGTGTTCGTAAAGGCTGCACCCAGCAGTGCCAACAGCAGGAATTCACAGGCACAGTACAGGGCTGGGAGAACACACAGATGATATATTTCAAAGGGAAGAAAACACACAGCCTGTTCCCTCCAAGGGAGTTCCTCTGGACCAGTCTGAGCAAAATTGTTGGAAAAGCAAAGCCTGCTTTCTTCCCTGGTACTGCTATTTAAAGTACTTCTATGGGATGCCACTGTCAGTCACTGAGTTTTAATATTACCACAGCAGCATTACAGGAGAATGAGTGCTGAATCAATAAAAAAATTAAGGAAACACAGTTTTTATTACAGAGTGATATTTGGAATTGATCCCTCAGGCTTTCCAGTCGCCTCAGCTTTGTTTTATATGCCCACGGATGGAGCATTGTGCAAAGTAGTTTGAATGCAGGAACCAATCAGTCGTAATCTAATTTTAAATGGACCACAAGCAAACTGAGAAAATAAAGACAGGCAGGGGCATCATGTTGACAGATGTGCCTATGGTATATTGTATCTCTGCTCTGCCTAACTAGGAGAAATACTTTCTTAAATTGCTTTATCTATGTATAATGCCAATAACAAGAACAATAGGGAGGAAACTTGGTTTCTGCAGGGACACAAAGAATAAATTTATAGAAAAAAATGTGAAAAGAAAAAATAATGTCATCTCTTCTTGGCCTCACTTGTAAAATGCTAAACTAATAGCCAATAAACACATGAAAAGCATAGAATAAGCAGCATGGATGTTTTACTTGCTCAAGCTAACAAGGATTTCTCTCTGAGGCCAAAATCCAATTGTTCTCCAGCTCCTCAAGTGAAGGGGCTACAATTTGCCTCAAGGAATTGTGGATGAACAAAGAGATTGTGATAATCAGCAGGTAGTTACACACAGCACTGTGTGCAGCTTGCTGCAACTTCACCTCACACTGCAGTACTAATTAATTTCAACTGCTTTCACCTGCTATTTGCAATTATGATTTCCTCTTTCATTTCCACCACCGTGAGCTCTTACAGTTGACCAGTCCCTCTCCTGCTTAATGCAGCTTGCACAGCTCCATGAAGCAGGTCCTTAAATCACAGCCTCTCACTGCTCCCACTGCTGCGAGACAGCAGCACTGAACTGCCACCTGCGCTCCCCACAGCCAAAATCTGACCCCGTCAATAGCAACAGCCTTAATCTCAGCTTAATACATTCAGGTACTTGAAGCTTCAGCCTCTGCTCGTTCCTCCAGGATGGTCCCTGAGAGGTCCATCTTCCACCTGCCAACCCATGAGGGTGATGCGCCCACCCAGCAGAAACCAGCTCAAGCACCTTCCGAGCTGCCCCTGCCCGAGTCAGCAGCTTTCACTGGTTCTTTACCGAATTTGTACCTCCTACCTCTTTATCAAGCTGCCCATGGCTGTAATTCCTGCTCTGCCCGGACTCAAACTGCTGTATTTGCTCCCTAAACATAAAGAAAACAGAATTAGAGGCTTGTCTATAAATTTAAGACCCAGTTAGTATAGGATGCTACCACAGTGCATTAAGAGCTGTCAGAGACCCCTCCAGACCTACTGAAATACATCTACTGAGATATGTGGAAGAAGTTATATTACCACAGGGGCTCAACTTCAGGAAACACTTCAGAAATTGGTATTTTTCTCACAGAAAAAAAAAATAATATATAAGAGTTGCATAGAGGTAGTTCAGCAGTCAATCTCTCTGGATGAAAAAACAGATAAAGAGAATGAATCACCAACTTAAATATTCATCATGACTACCAGTAATCATGACCACATTTCATTCTTCTCTGCAGATACAAGCTTGACCATTAATGCTGACTGCTGGTACTCTGGAAAACCAACAAGCCAAAACAGAAACTCAAAATGCTTTTGAGGAAAATAAAATGTCAGTGAATAATAATCAGGATGTAAAAAACCCAATCAATCAAACAAACAACCAAAATCCCCTTCAACCATGAAAGAAGGTTTCTTCAGTTAAAAAGGGAAAACATCCAATTAAAATGAGAGCTGCAAAAATAATTTTAAAATTCAATCACAAATGAAAAATCATGGCAAGGAGTATATATAGACAGCATGGAAGAGCAGACAATATGAAAAAGGAACCTAAAGGTATCAGTGTAAATTCTAAGAGTTGTAGAATATTAAAAATATGGGAATTTAATATAATAGCGTGATATTAAATCCTAGCCAGGTTGTAAATTTGATAATAGATGACGATGGAAAAATTGTCAGACATCATGCAGGAAATGCAGAAATAAACAGCAAACATTTCTGTTCTGTATTTTAAATGACGGAAAAATTGTTAATCTTTTACAGTGACATTCCAACACTTTCTATTCCAACAGCAACAGATTTTAAACAGTCATTAAATGTAAACATTTAAGTGTAAGATTGGATCATTTGTTCTCCAGACTATAAAAACCATTGACAAAAATTCCTTTTGAAACAGCCACGTTCTTTTCAAATCATCTTTATTCAATAACGAAGCCTTAAAGGAGCCTGAAGAACTCCAGGACCACTCCAGTACTGAGCAGGTTTCACAGGGTGACCACAGCCCTTACCTTCCTTCACCCACAGCCTGTGTTCTCCTCCCTAGTCCCCTCCAGATCAACAGGAAAAGGCACTGCTATGCTATTTCTTTGCTTTGAAAAACTCTGTTTGTCATTTTGTTTGGTTTCCCTGTTCTCCAGTGCATCTTGGAGGATGCTGTTTGTTAAACAGACCCTACCAGAGAGTTTGTGAATATATTTTGATTTGATTTGTTTATCACATTTAAACCTCAGAGCACTTGGGCTGGCCAGGAACATCAATACAATCAGTAGCAGTAACAAACATTAAGCAAACTCCACTAACTCACTGCAAAAGGCTCTTCAAGCCACGGCCAAAAAACGGCTTTCACTTTGCTTTCCTGCCCACGGTTTGAGCAGCAGATGCTCTTTGGAGGAAGAGCTGTACCACCTTCACCCAGAGCCCCGGTTTGACTTAACCACGTGTTTGCCCTCTTGCTTAATTTACGCCACCCATCTGCGGGCGAATCCAATCCTCTCGTTAGCCAGCCACGGGTAGCCCAGCCCTGCTCCGCTGTGCTTCGCATTACACAGACCAGCCAAGTATTGATGCGACACCACTGAGGAGAATCGAGAGTTCTTTTCTCCCCCCTCTCTGCTTTCTTCTTTGGAAACTTAAAATACATGCTGGAAATAATTTCAAGGGCTGCTGAGCATTGCCACTGGGGGAACGCAAGGGCCTTTCAACACTAAGACTAAAAGACAGTTGGAAATTTGCGAGCGGTTGCCTTTGAAATTAGATTTTCAGGCTAAATTCAAAGAAGCTCGTGTAGCTTGTCCCACTCCCTGCAAATCCACATGGCACTTCTGACAGAGGGTAACAAAAGCTCTTCTCTCTTGCTGGGTTCAGCCCGCTGTGTCTCATCCCAGAGCCTTGGCCCAGGTGAAGACCCTCAACTGACCATCTGCATGGGGGGCTGGTGCCAGCATCACCACACTCACAGCAGTGACAGCAGAACCACTGCAAGAGGAAGGTGCAGTTCAGCCCACGTTTGCTCCATGTGCAAACCAAAGTCCAAATTTCTTTAAAGCCGACTCACCAGCAGAGCCAGGATGGGGAGAGCTCCCCTACAGCATCTCTGTCCCACCAGGTCCCGGATCCATAGAGACAAGCGGGAGCCCCAGCTGCTGGTGCAAGTCTTGTGGTGTTATTTGCTGCCTCTGTTTCAGAAGCTCCAACAGGAGCCAGACCTGCCTCTGTCACAACCCTTCAGTGATAAATCCTTTCACAAAGCACTGGCACTCCAGCTAGCCAAGGCAGACCAAAAATATTATAAATATAAATAATAATATATAAATATAATGGTACAGCAGGAAAAAATTACAAGGAACTTGCTAAAGTGCACAGAAGTCTTCTGTGGCAGAAAGAGAAAGTAAAGCCAGGCATCCTCAGCCCCAGCTTCAAGCTCAGACACTCCCTACAATCCATTTTATCTGAATTCCCTCGTGCTCCTCAGCCCTTTGAGGCTCGACAGTGCCTGTGTTCTATTAAACACAGCGCTGTTGTATCAGAAGAGGAGCTGGTCAGAGCAGTCTTTGCACAGCAGGTTGTGTTTCACTCTTGGTACTAGTTTCCATTCATATAACATAGTTTTACACAGCAAATTTCCACATTTCATCTTCCTGTAACCTAAACGCAGTTGAGCGACATTTGCTTCTGTGCCATCTCCACTTTCATACAAGGAGTGAAGGAGACATGCCAAGTCATCTTCCTGGAGAGGTCACTTAATTTTGCCAAAAAATTTGTCACTTAATTAATGCCAAACCTACTGTGATCTCCGTAATTACCAATCAATACATAAATAGCAAAATTAAGCCCCATTATTCTCATTTACCACAAAATTAAATGAATTAATTAAATATGGGGAAAGGGCTGATGTCTGCCAAATCCTTACTTCCAATTGATAAAAACAAATTCAGGAATGATATGCAGACAGGAGAAGAAAATCAGCTTTCCCTCCAGCAACACAGTGAACTATTGCAAGGAAAACTGTAAATAACAATCAGTGGGCCATGTTTCTCTGTCTGAACACTGGGACAAGACAGACACATTCTTTGTTATGGAGGAAAAACCCACTCTGAAACAATCCCCTTGTTTTTGTTTTTGCAGAACAGAAAAGACCCTGGGGACTGGTAACAATTGGCTTCACCAAGAATGGCTCTTTCAAACTGATTTTCCGAAGGACTGCTGCTCTGTAATTATCATGAATGGTTTCAGCTAAACATCTCAAAGGAACAAAAGAGCGTGCAAACACTTGGAGACAAGTTGCGACCATAGTAAGTTTTTGCAGGTGGCTGAATAATAGCAGGGAGAGAGACTTCCCAAGACTCGGGGTTGGGAAAACAGGGAAAAACTGAGTTAGACCATTGAAGAACTTTGCAACTCCAGCGTCTTCTCCTGTCCTAATGAAGATGCATCAACAGGCTGGTTCTGAAGTTACAGTCATAAGACAAATGCATCACTGCAAGTAGTGTTTGAAAGACACTCGCAATTACAGCTGCCCTGGAACAATGAAATATATACTGTTCCTTAAATAAACTGAAAAAATGATAACCTCTTTTAACTGTCATGGTATAGTAGAGGCATCTTCATATCTTCCTTAATGAGATTTTTATTGCCAGTGTAAATTTGTCTTGAACTGAATTTTTGTCTTGGGAACCCTGAATTATGTTATACTAAGTTGTTCCTGGTAAGCATGCAGGCTTGCACACATTTTTTGCTGTGAAAATGGCTCCTTCTGGCAAACTGAAAGCAATTGAAGCTCGATTTAATTAGCTGCCTTCTGTAAATATGCCATTATTCTTCTAACTCAATGCTGGAGTTATATTTACAAAGGGAACAGATAGCAATAATTATTTTGGGCCACAGTTAGTCAGTATTAGTTAATGCCTGAGTGTAATTGAGAGGAAATTAAGACAAGTGTAGTCTTTGGCAGAGGGTGGGGGGAGAATATACCAGCCTACAGCAGGATAGACACTGCACGTGCATGTTCCTTCTTGGGCTGGAATACACAGAAAGTTTTAGCTAAAAAAAGCAAACATTTATTCTGTGCTTTGGAACCAGAGAGGTTTAACAATGGTCACCATACATTTTCAGTCTTGAGAATTTGGTGGAGGTTTCAAACAGCTCTTACCAACCACCTCTGAGTTTCTGTCTGCTTTTCACCTTACAGCCCCATGAACTAATAGCATTTGCCACATTCGTCCTCACTACGGAAAGGAGCACAGAGCCAAGCAGCTCAGAAAGCTGCAAAGAGCCACAGCTTGAGGAGCATGAGTTGCTTGGAAAGTTCTGCAGCTGGTGTCTGAGAGCCCTTGCATGGCGCAGGACACGGGGAACCTGTTCCAAGGACATTTTCCTGCATCTCTGAAATGAGCTAATACTTTCCAGTGCACACATTAAGAGGATTTTTCAAACTAAGCAACTGCCCCATAGCCCTTTTCTTCAGTCCAGATACTTTATTCAAATTAACTCTCGGAACGTATTACTTTAATTGCTTCACTATGTAGATGCTTCTATGTAAAATTTAAGAGGCCTTAATTCAATTTACCTTAATCCACTTTCAAAGTAAATTACAGCAAATGAAGAGTTCTCTAATTCTGAATGATTGTTCACACTTAGGTTAAAAGCAGTTTAACTAACACTCTTTAAATGTATGGATCTACTTAATTTTCATTACTTACCCTTTATGTCACCACAACACATGTTCCTTCTTTAGGCTTGTAAGTGTCAAACTGTAAGTGTAATACTAAAAATTAATTATTCGGATACTGCGTTCCTTTACTTAGCAAAAATTATGGGAATTTTTTTCTTGCATAGGAGTTAAAAAATTGGGCCCACTGTTTCCATACTGGAAGTAGTTGCTAATGCCAGTTGTAGGGTAAGGATGGGTTTGTGATTAGCTTATAGCGCTGAGCAATAGAAGACCGTGTTTTGAGATTCACATTTCTAAAAAAAGCTCTCTCTGCCACGCTGGACAGCCCCAGTGGGTATGTGATGGCTGAGGAACATGGCCAGGCCATCAACATCAACCTCGTTGGGATCTCGCACTGACAGCTGCTGTGCTAAACGCCTTCCAGCTCCAGGGCTCGCTTGCTGTGCCGCCTTGCACGGTGGAGAAACTCCCTCCCTGGTCCTCAGTCTGCTCTAAGACAGGGTCAGGAACCACATATTTCCACCTGCTCGATGCCCATCCAATCCATGGGCTCCGGACACTTCAGGGATGCCCAGAGAGCAGTGGGAACCTGGGCACACACAGAGCATCCCCACGTGAACACAGGGCTTGCAGGAGCGGGTCATGCCATCTGTCCCCCTCTGCTCCTGGCAGGGGCAGGATGCACCAGGGCTCACAGCAGCCTTCTCCCAAACCCACTGCCATCCACAGCCTTCCTTGAAACTCATCTTGAGATCATGGGTTTCTCTCTGCGCTTAATGGGTGGCTGATCAGCAGCACTATCAACAAACGCATGAGGCCACCTAATCTCCAGGTGCCAAGTTAAGGGGGTTTGAGTAGCAAGACACTGAGAAGCCAGAAAGCAACCAAATTCCACTGGTGCTACTAACTCCTGTGCTATTTACATGCCATACAGAGTTCCACAGTAAATCAAAGAACCCCCAGGGTACATATTCAACAAGGAACAAATTCTCGCTTCAGCCATTATGTAAATGAAATGCTAAAAATGCTCCTTTGTTCCTCTGATGTATTAGTACTACAAATATAAGGTGCACAAACTTCATAATCCAGTAAAATATTATCTTCTGGCGTTTTGCAAGCATCACAAGTTTATTGACTATGTCTCTGGGAGACCAGCAATACTCACTGAGCTTTAGATGTCCTTTAGCCAAGGTTCAGACAAAAAGTGTTTTCATAATTTAAAATTCTGCTGTAAGGTGGGATGGGAAATGGCATCCACCTGGCATGGAGCTACTTAGAAATGAAGAGTTAGTACAATAACAATAAAAAAGATCTAGTGTATCTGAGCACACATGGTTTCTCTTTTGTGTAACTTTTGATTTCAGAGTGCCCTGCCAAAAGCTGAGCTGAACTATGAATACCAACGATTTTTGTCTTTAAGAGTTATAGTGCAGGAAATTGACATCTCTGTATTCTTTCCTCTAGCTGTCACTCAGGCTGCTCCTTGTGAAAGACCTGCATCCAAAAGGCAGCTTTGGACTTTAATTTGACAGCAGATGGATCAGATAGATTGGCCTCCCGTTTAGCAGTACAAAGCTGGAATATGTTGCCACAATGCATGCTGAAATGCTGCATGACTTGTTGCTGCACAACAGCCCCTGTTTGCCCTGTGTAGTGGCCCCACTGCTCCATGGGCTTGAGGATCTGTCCCCGGGTACTGCAGACCCACAGACTTCCACAGATATGGTCATCCTGATGGGCACGACAGCCTCTCTCTGCACTGACCCACGCTGGCAGAGTCACGGGAGATCAGTAAGAAGTGTCACTTCACCTGAGCACCGAACTCCAACCCCATGGCAGACTACAGAGAACTGCTCTGAACAAAGCCTCATCTGCTCTTGTGGCTTCCAACAGCTGACAAAGTAGATAAAATATCCAAGACAGATACTCAGAGAAACATCTGATACTCTCATTGGACCATCTCTCACACAAAATACATCCACCGCACCCAGAATTCCACTAATTTAAGTTTCTTCCCTGCACCCAACTTTAATCAAAGCCCTTACTAATGAAATGCTGTACTCAGCAAAGCAGTCCTGAGCAAGAGCCATCAACACCGACCCACGTGGTACACCACGTCAAAATGTTCCAGTCCACCAGCCACATTTGGAAATTTGGCTCTAAGCTCCACAACATCCTGCTGAGAGCAGGTGTAAGATCTCCTAGCAGTGGGAAAGGAGGTGCAGAGACTGGGACACAGAGCACAGGAGGAGGAAGGCAGTCCCAGTCACTCCAGGTGTGTGGTGGGTGCTCAGACTTGGGTGAGACCCTGAAGGGGAGCAGGTGTTAAAGAATGGAGCTCTGGGTCCAAATGAGATACGTGGAGAAGGTGAATGGCAGCTGGGTGTGTGGATGGGGCTAAGGGACTGGAGCAGTGGAGGGATATGGGGTAAGGTTTCCATAGAGAGAGGCTAAGGCAGAGTACAGTCTTTCAAAGTCAGGAACATAGGCCTGACGGAAAGGCAAAAGGGGTTCAGAGCAGGCAGTGGGTGGAACCAGCTGCAGCAGAAACATGAGCTCAACCCAGCTGCCAAGAGCCTTGAAACAGCAGCAGGCAGAGCCTGGGAGTTACTCCTTCCAGCCCAGCAGTAGCTCTTCCCAAGCAATGCAAGCACAAGAAATCCTTTTCTGCATACCTCAGAGAAATTCCAGCTGGAGCACTAAATGGTTTTAAGACAGGAATAAGCAGGAGTGGACTGTGAAGGACTCCTTGGGCAGTGAGTCCAGGCTCCTGCAGGACTCACCCCCATAATCCCTTTCACACCCTGAGGATGCTCCTTTAAAAAGCCAGCTTTGGGTTTTGTCTGATGCTCCTACTGCGCCTTTGTCCCAGAATTGCCCTGGCTAGACATGAAGCAGCTTCTAAATTAATTCATGACTAATCTAGATCTTTGTTCTTTTGCTAACATTATCCTCAACTGAAACAGCTCTTCCCCACCCGCTTGGGCTTTTGCCCCTTGATGTGCTCACAGAAAGAAAACTAATCCCTTCTCAGCTTTTGTTTCTCTTGGCTAAGGAGGTCAAACTGAAGTTTAAATCTATTTGTTAGCTAAGATTTTGTAGCAGTTCCAATTAGTTTTTAAATAGAGTTGAAATTATGTGGTAGCAGCCACTGTTTTTACCTGCTACAGGCACAAAACGAGAAATATAGACATCAGGTGAATGAAATGCATGCAGCATGGTTAACACAGCAACCTAAAGCCCACTTCTACTGCTTACCTTGTGTAACGAGGTAGGGTGGTTGAACAGAAGCCAAATTTAGTCCTCAAATGGAAGGAAGCCTGCCAAAGAGACATGCCTTGCTAATGTAAAATACCTGTGTTCAGGGGAAGTATTTACATTCCTGTTAGGTCTGCTTTGCAGTTAAAAACTTCTACTGCTTTTGAAATGCAGCAAAGCTATCACTGAACACGGGGTGACTTGTACCCGGAGACAGAGAGACTGACAGCAGGATGCTGTAGAGGGAGATCACAGCCGTGCAGTCTCCGAGGGGAAAATTAGGAGGTGTCCAAAGGACATACAGAAGAGAGAGGAAGCCTGGGAAGTAAGAAGATGCACAGACACAGCAAGGCACAGCGTCCAGAGTCAACTGGAAGATGATGCTACTGCCCCATCAGTGAAATTAAGAGAAAGGCCAGAAAACCTACATAGGGCTAGATTCCCACTGGTTTGCAAGGGGCCAAATGCTTAACTCTTCTATTCCAGACTTACCGGAGTGCAACAACCGTTCTGATGAGCAGCAGGTAGTTCAGGGCAGGCACAGCCATGAGTACATAACTGGAGCAGGGCTGTGCTTTGCATGGCAGGAGAGCCGTCTCAGTAACGCAGAAGAAAATATGCCATTAAACGTGTTACTCCGCTCAGCACTGCCATATATAAAAATGTTTTTCGAAGATACAATTCACTACAAAAAGAGTTGAGTTCATTTTTCTGTCACAGCAAGAAAAAAATATGGGTAGCTAGGTTTAAAGGAGAAGAAAGCATGTGCCCCGCTTTATGATCCTGATTTTTGTTTATTGTTTGGATCCTACACCATATTTTTCTCATTTTCTCCTTCAATTATTTATTAAGAAAAAAAAAAAAAAAGAGAGGGAGATGGAAAAGGGTTCTCTGTTCTTGTTTGTGCCGTCACTCACAGCTGCTGCTGTGAGAATACTGCTAACAGCAGCTACTAGTGTTTTATTAAAAATAATAAAGTATATCGTTATCATAAAATAGCAATGTGATCAAAAGGATTATTCTGTTATGCCCTTGTCTGAGTTTTAACTGTAAATTAGAGCTCAGGTAAAAACAGTCTACAGTTGAGCACATAAAGTTTGAAAAATATAATGTATTTCTGTATAAACTGTTCAGTTAATCATATATATATATATTATGGAGCATTTCCCTCATGGAAAGTGGAAATCTCACATATATATATATATTTTTAATACTGAAGCTTTTATTCTGCACTTTATAGATGCACAGGGGCCGGTTGGCTCAACCCCATTGAGTTTCACAGCGCTGCTCGGGGTGCGGCCCCGCTGCCCCCGGACTGGAACGCGCCACCCCGGCCAGCATCCCTCTGACAGGAGCGCTGCTCCATCTGCTGGGCTCCCGCACAAGGGACAGGGACGGGCGGAGGGCTGAGGAACACCAGTGCGAGCGATGAACTCGAGGCGTACTGACGCCTGGACTCGGGCATTAAACCCACCAAGTCAGCCAAAGCAAAGCTCAGGGAGTGAGTGGCGTGTCTTCCTAAACCAAGCGCTGTCCTTCCGGCAGGCAGAAGTGGCTCCGCACAAGCGCTCCCGACACACATCGCTGTTCACAGCTCCCACGTGGCGCCCCCACCCACGCCGATACCGCCCAGGCGCATTCAGGGTTCCCTCACTCCCTGAAAATCACAACCCTTCTGCAGCCACCCATGTTCCGACCGTCCCCTTTGGTTAAAGTATTGCTTCTTGTTGGTTTTATTTTCAAACCGCACCATAGACACTTCTTAACTATTATAGTTACTCTCTTCCACTACCTGCTCTCTTTTCTGGCTTCTCACATATAGTCATATATATAAGAATTGTATATAATCTCATATATAATAGATTGCATAGTCAAATCAGACCAATGACGCATCCAAACACATCTTCCAGTGCCTGGTTTTCCCAGTGCAGGTGGATAGTATGTCTTCCTGCCCCTTACACACTCCTACTCCTTTAAAAACAAGTGTTAGATGAATAAAATTGTGCCTTTCCCCAGAAATATAACATGGATTTGCATTGAAACAATCTGTTAAAAACCTCTGACTTAAAAAGAAAAAAAAAACAAAACAAAACAAAACAAAAAAGAAGAAGTCCTGGTCTTGATTATTATTCAAAGCATATTCAGTGATTCAAGTAAAAAAGAAAAAAATCCCTACATTACAGATTTGCATTTAACTTCTCTTTTTATTATGCTTTATCCTCTTCCTGCATTTCTAAGAGCTCAGACAGTGCAAAATACAGGAACTGACTTCCTGGGTCTGTTTTTACTTTTTAACATATCATCACCTTATAGTCAGTTCACTTCGGGGTCCTTCTTCATTAACATAAAGCACTAACATCTGGGTTGCAAATGCTGCAGGGTGATGTTCATTTATGTGAAAAACATTTCTGATGAAAATGAAGAATGTCATTTATGGAGGGGGTTTTTATTAACCCAGCAGCTAGCAGAGGTTGAGAACAATATCAAAACAGAGGGACAGTGTGAGCTGGCGACCCATCTGTAACACTCATGAGTGTTTTTAAATCCAGGAGTTTGGGATATAAATATTGCCAGACAAATTGCTGGGGAGAACCCCTTGCTGTAGGAAGCATTTGCAGAAGGTTCTGCTGCTCACCTTGAGCCAGCTCAGGCTGTGGGTGAGCAGCAAGCACTGCCCATCACACCACCAGGAAACAGATTATCCAGGAGCTCACTGATCCACAGGAGGAGAATAACAGGTGGCAAGTGAAGGGAGCTCAGAGATGATGAAGTGAACTGTTTTTATGCATCCAGGATGCATAGCAAAGCAGCAGCCTTAACACTTATCCTCTAGCATTAAGCATTGTATTGATGGAGTGACTTTTTGGTCAGAAGCCATCTGCTGTTTCCATAGGTAAGAGTCTAAAAGAATTTGAAAAGCAGGATATCAAACAGGGAAAAGTTTTATGTGGATGCCGGTGTTTTCATCAAGCACTGGACCAGCAACAACATGGAGTTACAAAATTAAACCATTTCAGAAACAAGTACACAAGGCACCCTGCTCCTGAGCCCCCAGGGTGATGGAGAGTGACATTTGCCCGTGTCAGCTGCCCCTTTAGGCGCAGAAGGCAACGGTCTGATCTTTCTGGGACAGCTGGGGTAGCTCCTGGTATTTCTAGCTCTCAGATGGGTAGGAGTTTGGATTGATGCATTTATGGATTTCCAATCTGGTAAGGAGAGAAGGGAAAATGAGAGACAGAAAGTCAAGGAGAGGTTGGAAGGGAAGCAAAGATGGAGCAGGGCAGGAAAGAAGAGCAGCGGGGAAGGCAGTAAATGGGTTTAGTGGTTCTGTCAGTGACCCCAGCAGGAACAGCAAGAAGCCAACCAAAGAGTGGCTGCCAATCCCTATCGACATCTGAGGAAGGAGGTGCTGGGGGACAAGGCACTCCACAAACCCTTCAGCAAGGCTGCATCCTGCAGCAGCATAGCACCAGGAGCACTTCTGGCAGAGGAGAGGCAGGATCTTGGGCACGTCCTCTGGGGCTGGACTGCCACAAGAGCCCCTGTGCCTTCAGGATAGGTCAGGGAAGGTGTGGAGAGAGTGATGTGACTTTCTCTGAACAAGTACAAAATTACCATACACCACTCCAACAACTCTCTCCATGTGCCCCAGACTGCTGATCTCAGTTTCAGACTGGTGAACACACCACGTGCCAGTTCTCTGTGCTCCTGACCATGCTGAGACTTTCTGACATCTCTGGTGTGTCCCACAGTCTGCTTTAAATGCCCCAAGAAGTGCTCAGCCCTGCGTGGACAGGGTCAGGCTGAAGGCATACCCTGAAGCGTTAGCCCTGGCCAGGGGCATTTGTTCCTCCCTATGCTCTCCTCCCCACCCTGCAGTCGCCCCAAGCAGAATAAACTGCAACATTAAAAGGTGAAACGGAGCCTCGTGGAGCTGACAGCATAAGATAAGAGCCCAAGTCACAGGTAGGAAGATGGGCAGCCTTTCAAATTTTCAAGAAGGTCAAGGCAGTGGCAGAGGGAGGGTGAAAGACAGGACAGGATGGCAGGAGCAGCCAGGACGGCTTCTCTGCTGTCACTCCTCTGGCACAAAGCAGCCAAATCCCTTCAGCTGTCAAATGTGCACTATGCTATTGTTAATGATGCTATTACTTACCATATGTTTAGCAGTATGGCCGGATTTATTCAGCTTATTCAAATGTGAGATTGAACATTTTGGTGTAGCGTGCGGCCTCAGGCTCGAGGGGGGGCTTGAACTGTGGGAGAAAGCAAAAGCTAATGCAGAGCAGGAAAAATGTTAGTTACTTAACAAGGTCAATAGCATAAATTCTTATTTTGTTTACTTTGGAGAGCATAGAAACCAGTGTTTACACCCTGTTTCTGTTAATTACTTTCAGAGTAGGCTGTGAAGTAATTTGCTCTCCTAGCTAAAATTGTGCTTTATGCTGCTAAAAAGAGCTTCCAGCCATTTCACCCAGGAATGACTGTACTCTGTAGAAAGATAAACTGATTCTTTTCCATCATCACAGATGGGGTCAAACTATGATATTCTGAGGCAGTGCCTGCAGGACCTGGAACATCGGTTCAGGCAATTGAAAAGGTAAGGGTTATTTGTGAAATTTAGATTCAGGTTCAGCTTTCAAACCTGTCCAAAGAATTGGGTTATCCAAAGAGCCTGTTAAGAGCTGGATTGCCTGGGTTTATCTTTTAATCACAAGTGCTCAAACCTGTAGCTCCTATCAATTCCATATAAACCTCTGTGTTCTGCATGTTCAAAAAGCAAGGCCTGATAATCACTGAAAGTAGCATAAAGTTCCAGAAGATGTGGAAATAAAGTCTTAGGAAAAATCACATTTGTTTGAAAGATAAATAAGCCCAAGAACTGTCTTGCTTCCCTTTGCCTTGCTGCTGTGAAATACATATGAATACCATGTATCTTGCCCACATGATACGGCCATTGAATACTCATCCAGTGCAACCAGTTTGATTACCAAGATCTTCCTATTACCAGAACTTATTCTGGTAGCCAGGTAGTCCCAGCTTAGAATAACCTGCAGACATGGTTGCTTTTACAGAAGGTGGCAGAACATCAACTTTTTTTACCTCTGTCAGTGCCATATTCTGGCTCTTCCTTGATATATCCAAGCACAGCTCTAAATCCATCACCAGCCCAAACTCATATTTTCATTCTGACAAGGCTAATGACAATAGTTGACAGAATGGAAACATCTTCCAAAATTATCCTAAAAGTAAAGTTTTATTGGGAGCCGTCACTAAAACTAGTAAAACACAGAGCTTGTATAAAATGCAAATAGTGTCATCTGATTTTCAGTTTGATTGGACCACGTAGTGAAGAGGAAAGAAACAGCAAAGTTGCAGAATGGTAACAGCAACCATATTATTTTCCAACGCAGCAAGCAACCTTGCAAGCCCTCTCCAGCTATTTAACATCAAATATTCTTCCAGATATTAACTCATCTCGGAATGAACTGTACTAGTTCAATGCCCATGAACTGCGTCTTCACTGCTCATGGTTTCCAAGGAACAGACATAGCAATAATTAGTGGGCATGAAAATCAATTCTGATGACTCAAAAGACAATCTGTGATTGTGGAAGTGACTGTGCCTGGAATAACAAGGAACGCACTTTGCTTTCAGAGCCAGACAGGCTCTTCCTTTGACCACAACCACACTTATGTGACACTGTTGTTTCAGGCAAACAAGAGGTAGCTCCAAACCTGGCCACCACAGGACCTACCAGGAGAAACATCATTCCTAAGGAAGTAAAATCGCATGCTGAAGTCAGTGCTGCAACACCAACTCCGTGCCTGGCTTTCATGAAACTACCAGAGCTCTGCCTTAGCATCCAAGACTATCCCAAATGGCCCTTTCCTGGAAAAGTCTGACACAGTGCTCTTGGAGCCTGCTATCATTCTGCATGAATAAGGAGATGAGGATATGGCCCTCAACGCCTCTAATCCTCTGTTTGCTTCTGATAAAACAGTGTAATAGGTCCATACTTGCCTGCCAATGCACTGACAACGCTTACTTCATGCAGAGTACCAGTCCAAACCAATCCCAGTTACAGCACTGGGAACACGATGTCCCAACAGACACTAGATGACAGAGGAGTATTTCATATCTCATTTTGGTGGATCCTCAAAACAGAAAGCCCATCAGCTTCTCAAGACTAAAAGGTACTTTGTCAGAGAAGAGTAGCCATCAAGCAAATTTGCAACAAACAGCATGAACCAGACCAGCAAGTTTCTTCTGCAAACAGCATCACGTGCTCTCCATAGATAGCACTGTAATTTGCCCAAAGCATCACTAGCCTGGCTGAGAGGCTCCTATTTCACAAGAACATACTACACAGGCAACCCCAAGGGGCACCTAATCAATGGAAAATACAAGGATGGTTCTTGCAGTGCCAGGTCTTGGTTGAAACAGAAAATGTGCCTTTTTCAGAGTGGCTGCAAAGCCACGGTGCTTTGTAGCACATACAAAACAGTAAGTAACTGGATGTCCTCACCACTATGAGCAAATACAGCACAATCATTTGCAGAAAACAGCTCATCAGTAGCTGCCTTCATTACTCTTACCTTTGCACACAATGCTGCAGATGTGGGGTCGCCAGCACGATGCCAAGTAACAGAGAAGCAAAACCTCAACCCATTTGTAATTCTATTTGCAACAGCAAAACATCCTCGAGGGGCCCATGACAGGAGCTGGCAGCCTGTTGCAGTGCCCCAGTGCTGCTGGCACAGTGCTCCTCGGCCAGGCAGGGCCAGTCCCTGGTGGGCAGCCCAGCCCTGGCCGTGCCACTGCCCACAGTGCTCCAAGCACTGCCCCGTTTCCATCACAGCCAGAGTGTGCAAGATTAATGGCATAAAGAAATTTCAGGCTAAGGGTATCAGAGTAAGCAGAGAAATAGGAAACTACAGGTCATATAGAACAGAGAAATTACTATGCTGCATGTAAAAAGTTTAGATAAGACATTTCCTTTGGGTCAAGATCTAGGTCCTGGCTTAGTGAGGTAAAAGGTGTGAGGAAAGAACAGTAACAGATGCAAAAGCATCTGAGTCTGAAAAGTTAAAAAAAAAAGGGGGGGGGGCGAAGAAAAACATTTCAGACCTTAAAGTAGAAACTTAATAGTAGCAGGCTGTTCCTTAGCACAAATACTGCTTTGATCTGTCATAGCACTGCCTATGGGTGTGCTATCTCAAGCATTTCAAAGAAATCTCTTATCATTGTGTACCTGCCTCAGAGAAATCATACCACTGAAGGAACAAAAAGGTTGATTGTTATTTTAATTGAATTTGTTTTCAATTTATTTTCAAGCTGTCTGGGGGAAACCTTTTACACGTGCATCGTTTGATTTGTTTTTAGCTTTGGTTCCATTATCCTAATAATGAAGCTTTTAAGGCATTTTAAGAAGCCTGTTTGTCCAAAAAGTTACTCGCATTGATCAGATCAATACCTGTGTAAGCGCCTGAAAGCAGGAAATAAATATGGATTAAAAAAAGCCAGCATTATTTTACAGAACTTGGGTTTTGTTGTGAATTCAGACGCTCAGCATGAACCGCTGACTTGATCTCTGCCAACACACACATCCATGAGCTAATGTGCCAGGGGATTATTTTCCAGGATCCTTTAATGCAGGCTACCTGCATGTGGTCTCTTTTTCAAAGGTGCTGAACACTTCCAGCTCATGCTGCTCCTGGGGTTAAGCTCCAGGCCAAACCAGGACAGGAGGACTCCTTGAATGAGATTAACGGTAAAGCCAGGATTTGTGCTACAATAGGTTAATTAGTTTTCTATGTAGTTAGCTAATAGTTCTTTTCAATTTTCTAACAAACCAGAGTTGTAGGAGCTGTGGAGCCGCAGGAAAGGGCACGCTGCATGTGAAACAGGCTGTTGGGCAGCTATGCCCTTCTGCAGGCTCCCACTGACAGCAGAGGGCTTTGGGACGAGGCCCTGAACTGCACCAGCTCTTCTGCCCACGCGAGCCCCTTACGCTGCCCTGAAAGCATCAAAGGATCCTGTAATGCCCTGCTCGGGGCAGCATCCTCCTCCCCTGCTGCCCTTCACGCTCAGACCTGCAGAGCTGCACTCGGCTGTGCTGCACCTTTTTGCCAGCCTGTTTCTCCCGTGATCCCGATGAGCTGTGGTGGGACAGGGAAGGTGTCGGGAGCTGCCGGGTGGGCTGCGTGCCATGGCACTGCCCACACCCTGCCCGGGGCAGCTCCCACCTCCAGCATCCCCACGAGCTCCTCACCCACTTCTCGCAGGTCCAGAGGCAGCTCCCTCAGTACCCACCTCCCTCCCACTCTCTGAATGCGTCAATTAGGCATAACATCCTATTGCACAAGAAATTGAGGGTTCTTTTGTGTTGCGACTAAAAGGTTTTAAAGTTGATCATTTTGCTACCGGGCTTTCTTCTCCAAGTGATGCATACTTCATTTTTTAAAGATGTTTGGAGTCTTTTAACGCTTAGAACTAGTTTTCATCAATAATAAAATAGTCTCTGCTAATCTTCTAATGATCCCTTCCTTTGGTGTAGTTTTAGCTCAGTTAATAGCTGAATTTGCCTGTGTTTCCTGATGCAAGAGCAGCCGCCTATACCCAGCACTTACATTCCCTTCTTGCATTTATGAATGAATTTCATTATTTCTTTTCCATGGTAGTAAAACAGTGGGGTGGCATTAGACAGACAGGCCTCATTTTATGTTCTTATTCAAGTGGAGATCTATTCATTTTTCTGAATATGAAATTTCTTGAAAAGCAGAAATGAAAGGACAAAAAGACCTGTAATGGGTTGTTTCTGTCACTCCTGTCCCTTTCATCTAGCCCCAAAAAGGAAACAAACTGTCAGCACCATTAATTTTTAAAATGCCATTTTGAAATTAAATATTGAGCTAGGTTTTTAAAAGACAGGGCAGTTTTAAAAATTAAAGCACCGAGAACTAAACCAACTACTTTTTCAGAGTACAGAGTATTTCTTTTTGGCCACTAAACTACGACTGCTCATTCCACCTAACCCATTTTTCATTTTTACTGCAGATCCAAAATATCCACCATTTACTCAGCTCTATCTTCACCCAAGCTGCAAAACAGAAGTTTTAATAATCTGAAGAGGAATCTATTTAATGTAAGGTCCTGAGGGAAGAACCTGCCATTAGTGACATGTTTGTTCAGCATAAAGTTCACATCTCCGTTCACTGTGAGACCATATTGCAGTGCGTGTAAGGACAACGCGCTGTGGCTGCGGGATTCATTAGACAGGCTGTACACTAAAGCAGAAATGCTAATGTGGGTACCCCAGGCCAAACTTAAACTCGGAGAACAACACCAAGAAAGTTCATTTGAAGACACGGGGAATCTCTCAGAGCTGCAATAACGTTGTTGTAAAGTCATGCCAAGGAGTGACAACAGTTCATGTTTTGCATCCAGCAGGATGGGTGAAAGCCACAGCTGCCTGCCCATGCCCTGGGGCAGGTCTCACACATCTGTCCTGGGCACAGTACATGAAAACCAGCTCCAGCCTCTTCTGTTAAGAAGTTTTCCATATGTCCTCATGAAAACACAGAGTGTTATTACTGTGTCCTTAGATTACATCACTCCTACCTGTATCAAGGAGCACTTTGCTATTCAGGCAGTGCCACTGAGACAGATAAAAGCGTCAAGAAGTATTAGATATGCAGGAGGGAGCAGCCTGGCTCCAAGTAAACACCACGGTCACAGGTGTGTCTTTTGAAGAGGAAACCTCTATTGCTGGACCTTCGAGAGTCACTCCATTAGCCAGCACCAGCTCTGGCCTGTACCAACCTCTTCTGGCAAGGCCAATCTCTGCCAGGGCATGTCAGCGGGGCTGGTGTCAGCACCCAGCAGAGGACACAGTCCTGCACCAGAGCTGCGTGGAGACCCGGTGCTGCACACCAAGGCTTTGGTAGACCCCACACTGAAGGCCTGGCCAGCCAAAAAGACACGTGCCATGAACAGCCACAAGCTCTGGCAGTTTGTCCACTGGTTAGTGTTCACACTCCTCCAGCTGGAAAACCACCATGACTCTGCTCCTCCGTCATTTTTAGCAGCCAGCAAAGGAAGAGGGACACGTGGCTCTGGCCTCCGTGGGTGGGCACTACCATCACCCTGTAAGCACACGGGGCACAGCCCCAGTCCCTGGCTGGGGCCAGGAGCAGCACACACCTCCATGCCAGCTTCCCACTGTCCTCACAGGCTGCTGATTTAGATGCCACCACGTTGCCCTCCCGTTTCAGCTTTAATGTCTGTTCCCTGCCGTTCACAGCAGCGAACAATGATGCATTACAATTTTCAGGTGCCTGAGGCTCGGAGAGATTTTCTCGATATAATCAGCAGAAAAGAAGGATTTTGCGTTGAAAGCCAGTGCCAACATCCCTGCAGTGATAACCATCCCCGTATAATTAAAATGAACATTTCATAAAATGTCATCTCCAAGCAGCATATTTTAGATTAAAAAAATAAAAAAAAAAAAAACATTTCCAAGACCAAAAGAAGGGAATTGTAATGGGGAAAGGGTGGAGGTGGGGGAGGACAGTGTGACAGCCCCAAGAAGTATTACTATTATTATGAGGCAAAGTTTGCTAAAATGCCAACTGGTCGCCCACAGTGAAAGGAAGTACCAGTTTACTTGTTAATCGCCTTAATTAATTAACTGGCATTGTCCTGGATTTCCTGAAGCTGGGTTTACTGTGGGAATCAATTTTAAAGAGCTTCCAGAAAGAAAATTTAAATTTCTGCTTAAAGACTTTACAGATTAGTAAACAAGAGCCTGCTTCCAAACCATTTGGACAAAACCACAGCCTTGATTTATGGAGACACAGTCTTTTTTCCCATAGAGTCTGTTGTGATCAGCTATACTGACCTACTGCACAGCACAAACTTCCCTGAATGAATCCCTCTTTGAACTACAGCAGCTCTGTTAGAAAAACACCCCATCCCGATTATAAAACTGGCAGTGAAGCAGAAGCCAGTGTCACCGTGGTGTGCTGTACCACGAGCAGATCCCACCAAAACCCTGCTCCTTTCTACCACCAATTTGTTCAGTTCCATTCCCCGCCCACTGCTGGCCTTCCCTTCCGCTAGGATGAAGGGCCATTTGGCAAGCCCTTGCTCCCTGTACAAGCACTTACAGATGGTCGCTGAGTTTTCATTACCAGGCTCTGATCTTCCAGGCTTCCTCAATTAAATGGGAATGAAACAGGCCATGAGTTTTCTCATGGTCCTCTGAGGCCAATTCAGTTCTTAGTATCCCTCTCAGGCTCAGGACATAGTTGCACCCAGTGACAGATAATTAGAGCAGCAGCATCTTCCTAAAAGTCACTTTAATACGCAAAATTATCTGCCCTGTAACTTCAGACCGCATCATTGCATTAGACCTTCTTCCATCCTACAGATTATTCAAACTGTGCTCCAAGTCTTAATTTAATCACTATTTTCAAGGTGTGCAATCCTCACCATGCAGAATTGACTACTGATCCCTACTTGTCTGTAGTAAAACAGATCCTAAGGTTACCTGTTACATAAAACAGCAAGTAATAAAGCACACACACACACACACACACAAAGTTTTCACATACTGAACTTCAGTTTTCCATTCCTGCATTCATCAGGGCCTTTTCTTTCCTAGGGCTCCACAGAAGACTTCGGGTGGAATAGAACCCACCTCACCACAGGCTTGACCCTCCCAAAATGTCCTTTGTGATCAGCAGGAAGAAAAAGCTGCTTTTAGGGTTCGTTTCATCCCACCTTTTTTACACATATATTTTTTAGGACAATGAATGACTTCTGTAAACTATCAGTTTCCTTTCCCTGACTGTAGTAGAAGCTGCATGTGTCCAGACTAAGACAAACACATCTACATCAGGTTGGGTGAATCTTACCCTTTCAGCCTAAATAATACACTGCAGAAAAATACAGCATAATATGTATGACCTTATTAAAGTGCTCCAGTAGTAAAAAACCTGTCACATAAATATGGAAGTACATACTTCTTTAAATAATGGATTTTGAGTGCTAATTTTGATGTTAGATTCTGCTCTTACACATGTGTAACAAGACGGGAAGGAGTAAGAAGTTCTCCCAGCTCAGCCCTTGTGAAAAATAGCTGGGTAGGATCTGTCCCTTCCAAGAAGGGGCACACAGAGCTGGCTGTTCCCTTCTGCAACACAGCCAGCACCACAAGGTTGGGGTGGACAATGCATCCCTTTCACCCGTACATCAACATCGCTACCACTTTCTGCCTAGAAGGGCAGAAGATCACAGCCTAGCAACATTTCTTTACTTTGTGGAATGGCTCATTTAGCCATGACAAACCTCTCTAAGCTGGAGCTGGTCTCATGGCAGTAGGGAAAACACAGAACATGGCAATACAGATGCAGGGCAAGGAGTTGTGTGCTTCCAGGAGCTGTCCAGGCACTGGCAGTGGGACAAGGCGGTGAAACATTGTAGTTTGGTGTCTTTGGCCTCTCTGGAGCTGTAGCACCCTGGCACAGATGGACAGGCTTCGATTGGCACACACTCAACCTCACAACAGGCAAACCTGGGCACACTGGAGCTTATCCACAATGGCCACTTCCCTGAATGTACAGCACTGGTTATTTCCAGAAGACCTTGCCATTAAATTTTTGAAAGAGTTGACTGAAGCTGTTCAGTGAATCCTGCATTACAGAGCACATTTTTGGTAATCTCTAGCACTAGCAATTGGGTCTTGTCACTCAACCAGGTGACAGATGGGAAGCCAGAAAAGGAGCTTAAGAGGCAGAAGGGAAAGTAGAATAAGGGGGACTGATAGGTATCAAGTAAATACTGGCATCCCAGGCAGAAACATTAAAGCAGTCAACACTGAAAGAGCATTTAGGAAGGATGTCTGCATAGATTAAAACAGGAAAGTCCATTTTTTGATGTAGGAAATCAAGTTGCAGTGACGGGTGCTGGGTAACCCGTCCCCAGTCAGGGCACACACCATGAGCAGTTCTCACCCTTTCTCCTCTCTGAGGCAGTTCCATCTTTCTTGGGAGCAGGAAAGACATACAAAGTCTTTCTTCACCATTGAAAGCTCTTCTACTCATCACTGAACTATTGGGGCAGATGACACCCGAATAATCCTGCACAGCAGGGGAAATTGCTGCTGGACAATTAGCAGAGCTCCCCAGCATTATGGGGATTTGCTTAACTTCATCTCCAACAATAAGAAGTTTCATCTGACAGTTTGTTTTTTTCTCTGCAAAAATACTCTAGTACCAACACAGAGTCATGGTTAAGTCGTGCACGGGCCCATTGCCCAGCTTAGTGCTTGGTTTGGCTTCAGCAGTTCAGCTGACACACACATCTCTCTATGATTTCTTTTCCTCAGCCCTCCATTTCCCCAGAGTCCCTTCTCCTCCTGCCCCACTGCTTTCCATCACTGCTCTCCATTCACAGCCAGGGCTGCATGTGAAGCCCTACTCGGGTCACACAGGCCCCTGTTCAGGCTCTGATGTGCCTTACTCTGCATGTTATCATGCAAAAACAATAAAATAAAAATCAATAGAACTACTGAGCAAGATACACTAGACCTGACTGGAAAAGAGCAAAACAGCCCTGAGAATAAAGTGGGAGATGATCTCATCATGTCACATTCAGCTTTTCTACACAGTCATGCGCTGCCTCCTGCAGCAGCAACCCAGCCCATTAGACACACTCAGCCTTTCTTTCACCTTTTTAGACACCAGTCATTGATAATCTGTGCAATTAGTGTTAGGCTCGTGGTTGGACTCAATGATCTTAAAGGTCTTTTCCAACCTAAATGATTCTATGATTAATCCTGCCTGTCGCTAAAGCTACAGCACATCTGCAGATTGCAATTCCGCACAACAGCTGAACACATTGCGCAAGAGCAAGAATCTTCTTAATGGATTTCTGCAGCACGAGTGAAAAATGAGGGTGTTCCCAGCTACGTACATCCTAGGGAGAGGTAATGAACGGCACTCCCATAGTATTTTGTTAATAACTTCAAATAGAGTGAAGAGTTCAGCTGGAAAGGGGGTGAGGTTTTGGCGGGGGGTGGAGGGGCGTTTGTTGTTTTGGGGGGTTTTTCAGTAAAAGTTTGATGAGCTTTCAGTATCCAATATTTCAGAGCTTGCTCATTGCTAATTAAGGGTTAGTATACTAAATTAGCAGTAAATTAACATTCATTTCTCTGCTAGTACACTAGAGCTGCAGGAAATTACCCAAATTATTCAGGTAGTGACATTCATCACTGGGTGGAATTACTGTAGCTTAAACAAGATTTAGTGCTACTGTGTAGCTAATATTCACAGCTGCAGGAGCAGAGAGGCAGGCGCCCTCACTCCCAGCAGTTTTGACAGCAGAGGTGCCAAGACAGGGTAAAACGTTCATCTGAGCTGTTGATTACAGAGGCAAGAGGACAGGATAGGCCATGCTTTGCTGAGAGATCACTGCAAGCCTGGGGCGCAAATGGGGAGACGGCACCTGACTGGTGGCTGCAAGTGACCGAATGCTGCTGTAAAATGAAAATATCACCCTAAAAATATCTTGGTGCGGTTGCCGGGGATAATTGATGCTGGTGCAGCGTTACTTCAAACCAGTTGTAAAGCTCCATCTGTAGCTGCAGCTCTATAGACATTTCATAATTATGTTTAATATTGCAATCCCCTATTCCTAGGGAGGATTTGAGGATCTCTGCACATTTGTCTAAGTGACGAGCATTTTATCTAGGGCTTAGGAGCTTTCCTTCCTCCCTGGAGAACAGCTGGCTCTAGGAGCTGCTCTCTGCATCCAGAGCCCTTCCCCGCCTCCTTTTAGATCAAATGCAACTCAACCATAGCAGGTTGAGGAGACCAGACAAGCTTTTGGTGGTCTAGGAAAGACGTAGTGGGCACCCTACTGCAACCACGTGCCCATATCCAAGAAGAGACCTTTCCTGACACAGCCATGGTCAAAGAGTACACTTGAGGAGCTGAAGTTCCTGGGCCAGGCGGTTCCCAATTACTTTTGCAACATTTATGAAACACATAAAACTTGCACCTCACTTTCCTAGGCACTCTGTGCTTTTGAGCAGGCAGGAGGAAAGGTGAGCAGGCAGGCAAAGTCCCTGTGGGAAGTCCTCGGATGGCTCAGGCTCTGGTGCAAATCAGCCAGAGGGGGAGAAGCAGAGCTCCTGTGCAAGAAAGAAGGTGGCAAAGGGGGAGATGGAGACTCTGAGGACAAAGAACTGCTGCTTTCTCATTCACTAAAACTGTCTCTCAAGAACTAAGCACTTTAACATTTGAGGAGAAACTTCTCAGGATACCATTTTACCCTTGACTATTAAGAACACAGCCACTTTGTAAAATGTATACGCCTGAATAGACACAGTTACATAGACGACAGGACATATCCCTTTTGATCACAAAGAAGTCCATGTGCTGTCTGAAGCCTTGTGCAGAGGGCAGCAGGGGTCTTTACACTCTATTTTTAAATTTTCCAGCATTCAGACTAAGGAAGGAGCTGCTCCCCCCTGCAAATAAAGTCCCAGTCTAAAACAGGCATGTTTTTGAGCTCACGGATGGAGATTTCAGATGCTGCCACGATTAATTTTCACTCTTCTGGCTCTGTTCCTTGTCTGCTGCTGGCAATCACAGTGGGATCAAGAATGAGTCTCAAAACAGGAGGAAAAGACAGTTGTCTAGTTGTGCTTTTTACATTCTCTCACAAGCAGCCCGAACCAGAGATGATAATGCATATCTTAATTAACTAAGACCCTCCACAAACTGCCTGGGGCAGGTTTTTATAGATACTGGCTTCTGGCTGGACAACTGGCAAGCAGACTTTTATTGCCTAGAAACAAAGGCACTGCAAAAAGCCAGTAAGTTAAATCAATGTTCTATTAATTCATTTTTAAAGTCTCATAGGAACATTGTACTCTTTGTCCAGAAATGTTCCAGAGCTTTAACAGCTGCACTGTTAGCACAAGGAGCAGAACAACAGGCTTCTTAGATGTCAGTGTGTGCATGGACACTGTTCTCTTCTGTTCAAAATCCACCAGGTTTCATACAAAGTTGGTATCAGCCCACTTTTGTCACCCAGCTTGCCCTAAAGATGAAGACTCACCGAACTGCTGTGCTAGGAACAGGTACTAACATGAAGAAGCAAATCTCTCAATTGTGGGGCAGGAGGAACCCCATCAACCCCCCACCAGTTTGTCTCTCCTCCTTCCTTATCCTTCACGGCACAGGGTCCTCACATACGTGCCCTTATGCTAAGCAGTGGCAGGAGGAAGAAATCCACTGTCACCACTTTCCAGCCATGTCTGGAGGGGGAGGAATAAGAGAACAATCTATTTACTTGCTCCTTTGTGACCTCAACAGAGAATGGATTTTGCACAGTGCTCTCAGAAGGAGCAGCTGCCGCCTCCTCTCCCAAAGGGAAGAATTTTGCTCTCCAGGCAATGTGGAGAGAACAGCAAGGGAACAGAAGCCCCCTAGATCTTTGTTAGCAGTTTATCCTGGGGGAGGTGTAAGGGGCAGGACTGTTTCTCTCATCAGCCATGGCCTCATCTGAGCCCCTGCCTGCCTCACAAGGCCCTTCCTGCAGGACCGAGTTACAGAGAGCCCAGTGGAAAACAGCACTTCCAAACTGTTCCGCTGTTAAGGGGAACATGGGACAAGACCTGAGACTACAAGAACAGATGAACAGAGAAACCTAGACGTGTTATTTGATGCTGAGGCTGCGTTATGATGCCTTGAGCGGCAGGGAAGCCGGCAGCTCACAGTGCTGAGGCTGCACCCCGACCTGGCCCCATGCCCAGCCCCATCCTGGAGAGGGGCAGTGACATCTCACCCCCCATTTGGGAATGCTGTTTCACAGCAGCTCGCAGAGCCCATATGTGAGCTGGAGGTTCACAATCCCCATTTCGCAGAGAACTGAGGTTGCTGCGGTGACTTCCCTAAGCTCACCCAGGAGGTCTGAGCAGAGCCAAGAACAGACCGCAGGACTCCTGCACGCCAAGTTACCAGCTCTGCATTAGGCTAAACTGCCCTACAAGCATAAAGTGCCTCAGAGCACAGTTTTTGGGCATGGAGTAGGAACTGCACAGAGCAGAGCATCTGTGCCGGCGCTGTATCCCGCGCTCAGCCTGCTCTGACTTTGCCCGTCCATCTGTACCCTCCCCTTTTCCCAAAGGACTCTCCCCAACCAGACACCACCATACATTTTGGAAGGATTTCCATCCTGTGGGTATTTCATACGTGTTTTTAACTTTCTACATTTTCAAAAGGAAAAAAAAANTGAACGCCTTGCAATGGCAAAGAACGTATGCTGTGACATTGGAAAACATGCAGCATGTTATTAACAAAGGCTGTAGAACTAGTGTGTTACAGGGACTAAGTCAAAGTGCCAATTTTTTAATGCTGTTTACCAAATCAAACAGGCATTCTGCAGTCCACCTGTTCCTACTGCCGCAGACTTCACGAGAGCCATTTTCGGAAGCCAGAGAAATAATTACTGGACCAGTTTATTGATGGCAGCTGGTTTGGAGTGAAAAAGTCCAAAATTTGCAATAATTAAAGACTGTAAGGGATGCAAGCTATTAAGAGGACAAAGAAAGTAAACCAAACTGGTCCAGAATGGGCAAATAAACACCTTCCATGGGAAGCCAAAACCTCTCCTCCAAGATGATGTTCTTACAGTCCACTCACAGGGAAGTTCATAAAGGCAGGTTAGGGGAAAACCACAACAATCCAAACTTCTGCACTTATTTATCCAGGAATTATTGCCCAGCCCTTGTCACTAACACAGAATTCAAAGTGCTGGAGTCAAGCAGTGGCCTAGAGACCAAGCTGTGCCAGCTGCTTCAAAAGGCCCTGTAAAATCCCATAATGGAGAACGATACACCAGTATGCCTGAGGGATAAACTGTGTTTAGCGTACAGCCGGAAGTATAAAGGATGAAATTCCATCCCACCTAACGGCAGATTATATTGCTAATCATAGAAACTATGCCAATCTGTCAGTCTCAATATCCTATCTTGTGGCAATGAGTCCCATAGGCTAATTAAAACTTAGGTTAAAAGTGCTTCATATTAAGCTATTCAGTGCATTGACTTCAAATTTAATGTTATGTCTCTCTTCCTTTTCCAAGAGCGGAAAAAGTCATGGCATTGGTGTTTTATTTATATCCATCACAGCCGGTCTCTCAATGGTACATCCCATGTATTGTTCCCCCTAAAATAAACAGACCTAACCTTTGCAGTCTCTGCTGCATGCAAATCTTCCCACTAAAGTATTTTCTATGCTTCTGATTAGGTTTGTTGCCCTTCACTGAACCTCTTCTATTTCCTGCTCTATCATTTTTTAATTAGGGTAACCAAACCAAACATGCCTCTCAAGGTGAGGCCACATCACCGTCTCTAGAACGACACTGTCATATTTCAGTGTTGTCCTCTATTCACCAAATTAATGTCATGCCATTTCATATTTATGCTTTCCTGATCACCGCTCAGACCTCAGCAGATGTTTTCCATTGAGCTCTTTGAGATACTTTTTTGTTTTGAAGCTCACCCCATTATACAATCAGCTGTTCCATCCAATTAATAGTAACTTCCTTTTACTCACATTGCATTTTGCTATCAGTATTTTGATTAATATAGCTTTAGGAAATTCAAGGGAAATTCTTAATCATGTTTAGATTTCATTACATTTTGGAGCATCAAATTTCAGCAATTTGCTACTTACTGTCTTTTTCAGATTACCATAAAACTCTGAGTACAAGCTCAGAGGGTGCCTACCATGCAAATGTCTGTATATGTAATTACTGAAGCTCTCCACAGAGATATGATTTTCAGAGAATGCATGTATCATAACATAAATAAAAGCCTAATTTATTTTTAAAGCGTTTTCAGATCTCAAAACCTCAACTCTCTGCACCTGCATCACAAGTCTACAAGAGGGGAGGAGTGAAGTGGCCTCTGTTGCTTCCCAGGGTGCATTCACATGCACATCACCAAGCCAAACAAGCCCACCTCCTCTGGCTGCTGTAACACAATTTTCAAGAAAGGTGAACATGACAGCCTTCAAAGGGATTTTAAACAAAACAGTGTCAGGGAAGGCTTCATCACCCTATGTACCACACACTTCTATAGCCTGTGAAGAGAAATACCCCTCTCAGTGAACTTCAGACCACATGAGGTTTTTGAATTTAGAATGTCTTTTTATAATGATATATTCATGCTCACTGCCATCCTTCAGAAACTTCCTATAGAGCGGATGCTTTTCTCACCAAAAAAAAACAAAACAAAACAAAACAAAACAACAAAAAAACCAAAAAAACAAACCAAACCAAACAAACAAAAAAAGTGTTGAATTACTTCAGAGGGAATCAAGTTTCTGACCATCTACAGGGGGAAGAAAAGAGGTGAAAGGAATCTTCAGCAGTTTCACATCTAGATATATGTCCTTTTCCAAGGATTTATTCATAGAATCATAGAATTATTTGGGTTGGAAGAGACCTTAAAAATCACCCAGTTCCAAACCCCCTGTCCAGCCTGGTCTTTAACACTTCCAGGGACGGGGCAGCCGCAGCTTCTCTGGGCAACCTGTGCCAGGACCTCACTTCCCTTACACAGAAGAATTTCTTGTAATATCTAATTCAAACCTACTCTTTTCCAGTTTAAATCCATTCCCTTTTGTCCTACCACTACACATCTTTGTAAAAAGTCTCTTTCCAGCTCTCTTGTAGCCTCCTTCAATACTGGAAAGAACTACAAGGTCTCTCCAAAACCTTCTCTTCTCCAGGCTGAACAGCCCCAACTCTCTCAGCATTCACAGGAGAGGTGTTCCAGCCCTCTGGTCATCTCTGTGGCCTCCTCTGGACTCACTCCAACAGGTCCATGTGTTTCCTGTGCTGAGGACCCCAGAGCTGGATGCAGCACTGCATGTGAGGTCTTACAAGAGTGGAGTAGGGGGGGAGAATCACCTTCTTCAGCATGCTGGCCACACTGCTGTGGATGCATCCCAGGACAGGGTTGGCTTTCTGGGTGCACATTGCCAGGTCATGTTGAGCTTCTCATCAACAACACCCCCAAGTTCTTCTCCTCAGGGTTTCTGTCAATCCATTCTCCCTCCAGACTATGCCTGTACTTGAAACTGCCCCGACCCAGGTGGAGGACCTTGCACTTGGCCTTGTTGAACTTCACGAGGTTTGCACAGGCCTGCCTCTCATTCCTGCCCAAGTCTCTCTGGATGGCATTTCTTCCCTCCCACATGTCAACCACTCCACGCAGCCTGGTGTCGTCAGCTAACCTTCTGATGATGTACTCAATCCCTCTATCCATGTGGCCAATAAGAACATTAAACAGCAGTGGTATCAACACCAAACCACAAGGAATGCCACCCTCCACTTGGGTATCAAGACATTGACCAGAGCCATGGAGATAGATAGCTATGTTCCTACCAGAGAAATATTTCCAAGTTCTTGGCAACAGCCATGGACAGGAGGCATTTTGCCACACGGATAGCTGAAGAGCTCACCACAAATCACCATTTAGTGCTGTAGTTGTTGGCAATGGCTTCTGGGATATTATTAATTACAGGAGTTGATTTAAAAAGAATATTTTCCCCACTATGACATACTAAGTTGTCACAAGTTACTTATTTCTAATGAGAATTTCTACATATTAGGTAAAAGCCCAGAAGCATAGCTGGGTATTACACAAAAAAATTGTGTTTCTGCAGGAATGGAAAAATCATCACGTTTTCCAGAGATCTGCTTCTAGAAAAGAAAAATAGCTACTTTCTTTTTAGGACAAAAGCAATAGTTTCTACCTCAGCTTAAGAATCCCATCTGCTGCAGGCTCTGAGTCATCAGCTTATTAGCAAAATTATCTGAAAGAAGCATAAATCTGGTTTGCTCAGAAACCAAACCTGCACTTAGACAAAAATCACAGTCTGCCACTTCCCTCTAAATCATGCTCCTTCCCTGTCCTCAGTTCATTCTTTTGGCCAGGGCCAGACCCCAAAGGCTGGTGCTTTCCTCCCCATCCACATGTTGTAATTTCTGGTTTATGCTGCAATTCCCTTTTGGCCATATGTACAGAGAAACCCCATTTGTTTTTCTTTTTCCTCTCTCTGCCTCTCTATCTTCCAAATGTGACACACTGTCAGAGCCCCGTGCTGGTTCGTACCTTTTAACTGCTGCCACCACTCGGCACTCACTCCCTTTTAATGGCACATTTCTCCTCCGCTTTACACCGAGCCATTACCACTTGGATGACCAACACTGCACACTTCTGGGTTCTGGTATGAGGCTGTAAGTTTGCTGGGGGTAATTTCTGAGTTTGTTTTTTGCTGAGACTTAGGCACCCTCTCTTATTAAACCATCAGAGCTAATGGGGGAGGGAGCCCGAGGAGGATGATGGAGGCACAATTTACAAGCAATGTTTATAGCTCTTTTTTCTTTCCTCCATCCAAGGCTGTCATCTGGGGAGGCAGCACATCCTGATCTCTACCAGTGCCAGATCAAAGCTTTCCGGGTCTGTCAGAACTCTGAGCCTGTCGCTATCCCTATTTACACATGTTTATTTTTATTATTGTCACCATTAATATTAATTCATCTTGACAGTCCCCTGAGCAGCCACACGGGTAAAGACCCAATCCCACTAAATGCTGTACAAATACAAATGCAAACCAAGATGACAAGAGCTTACAGCCTCAGGAAAAGCTTGCAACAGAGAAGATGTTTAAATGCTGGACCCGATTCAGTTGATTCCATGTAGACAGAGCCATGCTGCATCGGCTGGGTCATCACAGCAGCTTAGGGCCCCACTTCTGATACACTGAGACAGAACGGGGCTCCCAGATGTCTTTGAAGCACAGACTCACAGCCCCTGGGCACCTCCTTTTCATGACCAGTCAAACTATTGGATTGTTGTATCCCTCACGACAACCTCCTCCAGGATCTTGACTGTCCAATTCAGCAGCCACCGAGGCACCCAACTCCCCCCAAAGCAGCAAAGTGCTCAAGTACCTGACGGATTTAGATGCTTGTTTCATTTTGGCAGAATGATTCCCTAGGTGTGAGATGCCAGGAGCAGAGTCATCATGTTCACAAATGCAGAAGTTTGCTCCCAACCACTTCTGTGATAAACAGCACCAAAAAAGATGTGTGCCAAATGCAGTTGGAGTTTTATAGTTGTTCCTTTAGCACCTCTTCGGATTTTGTTTAGTTCACTTCTGCAACAACAGCTGGGAGCAGTATTTCTTTCAAATTACAGAAAGATTTAGTGTTATCTTAATGTGATACAAGTGTAGCCTGAATTATATTTATGAGGAAGCACAATATGTGCTAATGAATAATAAAGACTGTCTACAGGGGGATTAACCTGTCTCTGACTGCTGCTGCCTGAGCCAGTTCTCACCTTAATAGGGTTAGCAAGTTGCAATGACTCTGCCACTCAACAGTCTCCTCCCAAGGAACGGGGAACACTGTCCATTTTCTAAGGTTTCAACTGGAAAGAGGCCCCTCCTTCCAAATATTACAGAGCTGAGCTGGAAAACATAGAATTTCCTCCCTGCCTAAGATGCCCTGCAGGATTGCAAAGCCAACACCTCGAAACCAGGGGTGTCTAAATCCACCACTGCTTGAAAACTGACTGTCACAGAAAGTTTGGGAAGAGGCTTGGCCCCAGTTTCACTCCAAAAACTGGCAGCAAATCCAGGATGCAGTCCTTATTTTGTCCTTCTTGGTTTGTCCATCTGCAACAGAAATGGGCATTTGGCAGGACATTAATGCCTGTATCGCTGCTACGGACGTGTGGCTGGTGGAAAACAGAAGTTGAGTGTAGTCAACAGTAAACTGACAGCTGCAATCAAGAATAGCACCAATATGGTTCACTGATTATCTGAATTACTTCAGGGTATCTTAGCAAATCCCTGCAATGTATCACAGCCACTAAAGGAACACAGGCTTTTATGTGAAGGACATTTTTTAAAGATGTAACAAAAAACCCCGTTGATACAGATAGCCAAGAAAATGCAGTGCTAATAGATGTTCCTTTCCTTCTGCATTATTTATTTTTCATAAAATACTACATAAACACACTTGCTTCTACAAAGAGAGTCAAAAAATAACATATTTGACTTATCTGTTTAAGAAATAGTGATGTGTGTCAACCAAAACGTTTCAACACGGGATTGTTCAGTTTCAACAACTGTCAGAGGGCATCTCTACTGAAAATAATCAATGCCTTTGACAGATAAAGAGAGGTAATATAGTGACTTATTTTGATACAACTTGACAGGTTGTTTTTTGACAGTAGTTTTCACTGTCAGTCTATTGGATTTGAGTTTTAACTGGGGCCTATGAGAAATATGCTTTTGGTCTTTAGCACCGAATCTCTGCAAATCAAAAGGGCAGTGGGAGTGCAGTACTTACCTGCTTTTTATTTGCCATTATCTATCAGTCTCCAGTATTAATTATTCATTTTTAATGCCCTTCCCAATTTTTATACTCTTGAGATGTCATAATAAGGCACATTTATACTATACTTTGCTGCTCCCTTGGCAAGAAGGGACATTTCATGCAGCCAGACTTGAAAAAGGAGTTATTTTCTAATGTCACAGTGTTCAGACTGCCAGTTCAGTTCCATCAAGAACTCATCTGCTCCGCTCTCATGAGACTGCAGAGACTTAAAAGAAGCTATTAATATTGATTATTAAATATTCAAACACTTGCCCATGCAGGAGCTTGTGGGGCTAAAGATCTCTTCATTAAAATTCTTTATGCAAAACACATCTTTCTACTAAAATAAAATTTAAAAAAATTCAACAAAGGATGCAGATCTGAATTCTCATAGAACAAAAGAAAGATATTTGAAAGAATCACTTAAATTACAAGCTGATCCTTCACTGCTGCAAAGCCCCATCAAATAGGTGAGAAGCTATAGGCTTGCTGTTGGCAGGCATTGCCCTCAGACAAAGAAAAGGCAGGTTGTGGGTGAAGAGGAGAGAGGAAAATTCTTCATTATTCTGTAAGTTGATAATAGTCTCTTTCAATAATTACCATTTTGAACGACTTCTCCAACTGAGTGGTCAATCAGAATCCACTTATTCTGATCCAAATTGTTTGTTCCTGGCTGCCATTTCCACGAACATTGTCATCACAGTATTTATTTTGCCTTTGATATAAACACATGACCTTGTAGGGTTCAGTATCTAAATATTTATTTGTTTCTAAGCCTAAGTTTACATGTAATGTGTGAAAATTCACTTTGGGTATAACAATGCTCAAAGAGACAAGGCTGTGAGATAGGTGAAGGTACAAAGGTACAGGAAATAAAAGGGCTTTTATTCCCTACTCATCATTCCATATCCTGCCTGAGACAAGAACCGCATCCTGGCTTTTGATGTATTGTTGTTGTATACGTTGAGAACTCAGTTATGTTTAACTGTAGTACTTCAGCTCCTTTGCTTAACAACACCTGCTAACTTGCTTGACATCTCAAAGAGTTTCTTAAAATATTCTTAAACCTTTGGCATCCCATCCTGCCCTAGGCTTCATGAATAAAACATTTATCCAGTCAGCAGCTTTAGCAAAGAGGAACAGCCAAGTTCCATCCATCAACGTCAGCAGCTGAATTACTGAGTGATTTCAGATCCTTTAATAACTCTGTTTCTTTATGACTGTGTTGGTAAACAATCAAATAGTGCTGGCACCTGGCTTTCAGTGAACATTAACTTTTTCTGCATTATCAAATACTATTAATAGAGCTTGTTGCTCCTATTGTTATTTCAATTTAAAAATGTCTGCAATGCTGTCCAGCTTTGCGAGAATGCACTGAGGTTTAGTCATGATTTGTTATGAAGGTCATCGAGAGCTACTCACATTGAACCTGCTGGGACTTCAAAAAAATAAAAAATAAAAAAGCAAGGATAAACAGAGCCTTTACTTCACATATAATGTGCTTCATTTATCATTGGGATCACCAAAGAGTAATACACTGCCCTTTTTGGGGCCTTTTTGTTAACATAAACTAAGTATTTTGGGGTGAAAAACTAACGCTATAAGGCTTTTGTTGTTGTAGGAGACCAGGGACGCTTGGAGGTCCAAGTACTACAGGGAAATTGCCTACAGATATTCATAAAGAGGTTCCTGGTATGAGCCTCCGTGCTAGGGAGGGTGAATGGAGAGAAATAAAAATAGCTTTCTGAAGTGAAAACCTAGTCAGAATGTATCCAAGCACGTTCAGTTTGAATTAAATAATCAAGATAAAAATCTTTTCATTGCACTTTACACTGGCAGAACAGTAGGAAAAGATTTTCCTCACACTTGGATGCAAGCACCAGTTTAGCCTCTAACCAGCGTATGCAAATGGAAAGCCTTGGTATTCAATCCTCTAACCTCTCACAGAGGAAAACTATTCTTAGGTATGCAGGAATAACACCCTGAAGTCAAAAGGGTCATCTCAATGAGGATGACTAGCCAGGGTACAGCCCCTGGTCTGCCTCTGTTCACCAGGGATTTGTGCCTGGAATACAAACACGAATACCCACAGACACACTGACATGAGCATAACTTTGCATATCTGATCCTGCAAAAATTATCCTTCCCATCTCTGGGACAGAAACAATTACCAGCATGGAATTTGTGGAGGATGAAAACCATGTCAGGTCCCACCACACAAGAGAAGAGCACAAGCCTCCCAAAGCCCATCTAGCCTCTTGCTCCAAAGACCTTTGGGTGCAGCCAAAGGATGTCACTGTGGCATCACCCCAGAGAGAGCTCTCAGGGCTTCCAATATTTTCTCTCCCCTCTGGGGAGACCCTCTTCCCCCAGCACAGCATCAGCAATAGCTCCTGAGTTGCCTTGCTCTGCTGAGCACTCCTGAGTCAGGTACAAGCTGAGCAACCTGTGCAGAAATATGGGAGGCATTTTCTCACCTCCCAATACACAGTCCCAGCTACAGAGCCATAGGAAACCAAAGGCTGATTGCCCCAAAGAAAACATATTTTTTACGGGTTTCTGCAGGTTTAAATGAGTTCTATGCTACTGAAGTCATGGGGCACACAGGTAGAGCCCAGTAACATTTTCATTTAGAGGCATCTTAGAGCCTCTCCATAGGAAAATAAACAGACTCTTCAGTAAAATTACACCCAATTAAGCCACAGGTAAATAATTAAGCCACAGGCTTCAGTATTTAAGCACATCCCAGTTGCTTGGATAAGTGATGTGTCATCATTATAGATTAAGCTTCTGTAAGTTTTCTCTGTGGCATCTTAAAAGTAAAAACCACTTAGTTATATCTAACTGAAGACTGGCTCTGAGTTCTTTGTTGAAATGAAGACAGACACCGCTCCGAGGAGCACAACTCAGCTCACTCTTTGTTTCCCAGGAAGGCTGATTGCAAAGATTATTAACCACGAATGTGCTTGCTTGGTAAAACAAAACCAAAAACTCCTGGCACAGAAGATCAGCTCCAGACCCCGGTCACACAGTTGGGTTGCACAGATCTGCACACTAACTCATGCAGGGGTTGATCCTGGCTCATCGGGCCGACCAAACCGGTCATCTTATTCTCATCTTTCCTTGGGTATCCAAATGTCATCCCCTCTCATGTCGTGCATGCGTTGCAGCCTCCCTGGAGCCAGGCCCCTGCCCAAAGCCCTGCACACCCAGGCTGGCTCGTGACGCTTTACTGACTGCGCTGGGGACCACTGTCACAGGACAGGGAGGAGAAGCTGCCATCAAGATCTTCTCCCACCTGCACAAAGCAGGCCAGCAAAGGCAGGAGAGCCAGGCGGGCTCTCCCACAAGACATGTGGTCTCTGCTGTCACCAGCAGAGGTTTGAGGACATCTTCTCAGCAATCTGCCTCCCCAGATGAGCCAGAGACAGCAGGTCCCCCCAGACCTGCTCCAACACATGCAGGGCTGGGATTAGCCATGGCTTTGAGGGCTGAGGGTTTTTTCCTAAATTTCTTTTAAAATTTGCAGTTCTTCCTATGTCCTGTTAAATGAAAAACATAGGACTCAATGGAGGTCTTTGCATCGGCTTTGAAATAACACCTGTGAATATCTATTCTCAGCTTAAAAATAAAAAACAGAACAAAAATGTTCCAAAACCTCATTCCATTTTTCTTGCTTGATCCCAAGGCTCTGAAATTGTAAATACAAACTGCACCTCACTCATTTGAAATCTGCAACCTCTCCATCATAAACCAGTCTTCAGAGAAATTAGTAACTACTTTTCTGGGGGGGGATTTTTCTGTTTTGTTTTTCCATTTTAAAGATTGTGGATTACATAACCAGATATGTGGGTATCCTTTTTTTTTTTT
>VWZG01007633.1:463485-538051 GCA_013396735.1 Grallaria varia
AAAAAAATAACAAAAACAGTTCCATCTCCCCTATATTGACATCAGCTGCAGCTGAAATGCCCAAGGCAAAAAATCCTTCATCTTGAATTTAAAAAAAAAAAATTCTGTTTTTTTTCCCCCCATATCCCCACTGAAACATGTTTCACACTTCACTACTGGAAACTTACCCCGCAGACATTTACATCACAGCCTTTGTCATTATAAGTTATAGCAACAGACAAAAGGAACAAGGTTTTGTAACCAGAGGGCAAACATCACAACTGCTAATTTGTTAGAGGGGGTGACATTTCTGATAATGCTGTTTTAGTCGAGCTACCATTCCATATTGTAATTTCATTATAGCATCCTATCACAGTACTTAATAGGAGAGATACACATGAACAGATCTATTACCTAAAACAAACAAAGATATTAGGAAACTTCTTGGGACTGAGTTGTATATTGACTTCTGGTCAGCATTTCCAGAGAATTTCATTAAATTTATGTCATCAAAAAACATAACTTATGGACCTTCTGAACAGGAACTCATACCAGCAGGAGTAACAATTGTTTTTCCCCATTTTGTGATTTATCATCCATTCCATTACATGCTACATGGACTGTCATTTTTCTTTAAATGCGTCTGATAAAAGAGTTCTTGTTCTACTAGGTCAGGTATTATTATTCACCAACAGTACGTACCAACCAGCCCCACCGCCAGCAGCAGCTGCAGAGCTGTCGCTGAATATCAGAGTTAGTGCTGGGCTTGTCCCCACCCTACACCGGGCCCATAAGGTGGGGGAGAGGCTGAAGAGGGAGCAGCTGCCCATTCCTTCCCTGTGCTGGGCAGGACACGCTGTCACACAGCCAGTACCGCAGCAGGAGGGCTGCAGTGAGCGCAAACAGCTGCGCCTCTCCACGACTCAGCCCACCTAAAAGATTCAGAGCTGCGTTTGCCCCCCACTGCCCCCGTGGCCGGTTGCCACTCGCACAGGTCTGGGGCTGTGACTGCTCCATACCAATCTCCCCCTCTTGCGCCCAACACCCAGATCTGCCCTAGGCAATTTCCCCGGGGTTTTGCAGCTCAGGAGTGTCAGCAGCACTGCCCTGAGGAGGGCAGGAGGAATGAGACACGTCCTTGGCCCCCCAGCAGCCGTGGCACAGCTGAGCCATCAGCACGGGCAGCGCTGGGGCTGCGGACCTGCCCTGCGCATCCTCCGCGCCAGCAAGTGGCCCCACGCCTGGGACATCAGCGTAGCAGAGCTCAGCAAAGGCAGGAGCCTCTCTTTGCACTGTTTGCCAGTTCTTAGATGGTCCCTTATCTGCTCTTAATTATCCAGGCTATTTTTACACGGTTTCTCCCCTTCATTTCCTAATTGCCTGAACTTATTTTCCTGATGGTTTTCTGTTGAAGATGAATTTCAGGAGCTCTGTATCTCAGGCAATTTCCAGATGTAATTAACACCACCACTCCCCTCATTAGGGAGTGGCCTACTTTCTCTCCAGCACTACCATCCCCCTAAAATGTTTGGAAGAAGTCCTTATGATCCTCCCTGCAGCTCTTTGGCGAACATTAACCTTATGTTTCAGAGGGTTCTCCTCTCCTTGCCTGTACCTGGGAAACACCTGGCGGAGTCCCCTTCACTTGCTGCTTTCCTTCTCAAATTTCTGCACAGGGTAGTTGTGGCTCCCAGTCCTGGAAGAAGAGCTGCAGTGCCCATCCCAGTACACAGTCAAGTTCCATTTTGCCACCCATCGGCAGTCAGGGTACACAGGTGACACTGCTCTACGTGCTGCTCAGACAGGTAAGAGCGATCCCATCCCAGAGAGCTTGCAATCCATTCAGAGAAATCAAGAATGGATGATGATTCTCTTGGAAATTCTGGGTGCTGAGGCACAAACACGCACAGCCTACAGCAAGCCTGGATTTACAGCTCTGTCACAAAACACCTTTTGCTTTTGAGTACCCAAGTGTTTCTCCTCTCTACCCAAGGTAAACTTCTCTTGAGTTCCCTCAAGTAAGAGGAGGTGATTTGGCATAGCAGACAGGACTCTTGCAGGTTCCCCTTCCCACAGTCCAGCATCCTGCTACTGGCATATCCTACAAACTCATCACTTAGGAAGCAAAGCCAAAGGCTTGTGTCCAGAGCTAACCCATGGAGAGCCCACATAGGCGGCTAAACTTAATTGTCTGTGGCTGTAACAATATCAGATAACCCCTGTAGAGGTAAACAAGCAAACTTGAGAGATTAATATTTTCTTTGATATAAACTTTGTAGGATGCTCTGTTGTCAAAAAGTCCAGAGAGATTACTTGTGCTGTAGTAGGAGGCACTTCATTTTCCAGAATCTATGACCCAGCAGAAATTACTGTCAGCTCCCCAACCAGCCGAGGGGTATCGATTCCCCCGTTACTACAGCAACCCATTAGTTATTAGATCGTGTCTCGTATGCAGGGACTAATCTGCCGCAGAGAGGTCTCAGATTTTGACACTTTTTCATTCTAATCTTTAATTAGTTTATTTGATGCGGCCTGCACATTTTATTTTTATACTAAGTAGTTATTGAAAATACAGTCAAACTGAGCAGAGATCAAAGGAGCAAAACCAGTAGGCTGTCAACTAAACTAGTTGTGCAAAATAATAAGGGAAAAAAAGAGTAGCATGGCATATCAAATGCATAAACCAGCTTCACTCAACACTTCTGGAGTTGTACAGAAAGCAACCCAGGACACTCTTTGATCCCCAGACTTCATTTGAAACATAACCTAACCTAACCTAACCTTAGGCACTTCTGAGAATAAAGCAACGTGCAATGCGAACATACATGCACTGGTAGTGAAGTGACAAAACTACAGCTGGACACTACTCTGCTGGAGCAGAACATCTCAAGCACAACTTCTGCCAGCATCACCAGCAGACAAGTCAATGGGCCACATCCTCACACTGGTAGGGATTAGTGTAATCCCTTTACTGCAGGGCAGCTCTACACAAAAGCCCCAGATAAGCACGTGGTTTAACAGTGCCTGCATACTAAGTGTGGGCAATAGCCAGCAGAAGGAAAATGAATAAGGCTGTAGCAGCCAGTTTATCATAATTGAACCAAGGACTTACTCCTTTTCCATACTGCCCTTCACAGCTGCCATGCCTTGGAGGCATTTTCTTTGCTCAGAAAAAGCTGTGCATAGTAATGTGGCACCTCCCCCATGGTGGCTGGCTGTGAGCCCATCACTGCTGGATGGAGCATTAAGGTCAATACACCTGTAACCATAAATACCGAAATACATTTTGCTAATGATCAACCATCGTCACTGAGCAAAGACAAATGTGTTCACCGCAAGCTCCGGGAGCACCATAGCATTGCTTTTAGAAGAAGGAAATGCACTGAAGAACCTGGACTTCTTGTCCCTGGAAACAAGCCATGTCTTCATGGCCTAGTCACCTCTATAAATACAATGAAGTATGGTAAATACATCTGGGATTACATTAGACACTGAGCAATTTGGGAAGATTGGTCGACTGTGGAAATCCAAAATGGTCTCACTAAAACAGCTTAAGTGGTACTAGCTAAGCAGGTTTGGAGCCCACATTTCGATGCACAACACCGTTTTATATGAGAACTCACTTTGCAAAACTGTCTAGGCTCAATGTCCATTACTAGACTACTTGATGATTTATTTTGTCATAAATTGGAACTTCTCCTAGTGCCCTTTATGTTGATGATGTCATTTGAAGATCACTTGTCTTTATGGTTGGTACATGCATTAAAACGATTTACAGCGTTCATATGTCTCCACCAATGGCTCTTACGCACAACCTTTAAGATCTGAACACAGAATGGGATTCACCTCACCTGACCAACACCCCAAAGCCAGGCCAGCTTTGCCCTGTAGGTTCTTTTTCTACAGAAAACAAGAAAAGAAGAGGTATGTCCAGATCCCGAGTCTTTCCACCTAGCTCAACCATCTGCTTGATGAATCCAAGCCAAAATGAAGTTACATACTTACCTGACTATGCTATAGATGTTCAGTATAACAGGACAGACTTACACCAAAGAGACCTCTGCCCTGTAAGAACATAATTTAGAAGGGGAAGGGGTGCTGCTAAGTGTATTAAGATGGCACAGGTTCATCTTATGTATATGTTTATAAATGGTTTAATTCAATTTGTATAATATATTAATGAGAATTTCCCTTCAAGCTTCACTTACCGTGGAAACAAGAGAAATGAGTGAAAAGACCTGAAATTGAGGCATTTATGAGGCTAAACCACATCATAATTCTCAGGTATCTGCAGGCACAAGCCACATAACATGCAGAGAGAAGCAGTGGAGGTGGATCAATCCCAGTCCTTCACCATCTCCATATGTGCACTCCTCCTACCTCACTGAGCTTTGGGGTAGAAGTGCCACAGGAAGGGCTTACCCATTTTCACACAGCAACAGAGTTCCTCACAGGCATGATGAAAATCAAACCACTGTTCCCACAACAACCACTGAGCTCAGCTATAGTTGCAGTGAAACCCTTCTGCCTGCACACCACTGTGATTTTCCAGCCCTGCTCAGCATGGAAGCGCTCTCAGCACAGTGGAGGCAAGTCCATCAGGGCCTGGCCAGGGAGGGCAGAGGGACCTGTACACACACCATTGTCTTACATCACTCAAAATGCTGCCCTGGCTGCACTACTGGTGGGAAGGGGAATGATACACAGCAGCATCTACAGCAATTCCTCCAAACTGCAATTCCTCCCTTGGAGGATTCAGTAGGGATCTTGCCATTACCTGGATTTGAGGGAACCGAAACCTGTACCATGGCAGAACCTATGGCATCCCAAAAACATGCTCAGAAAGCCACTTCAAAGAGTCCAGAGGAACAGAGCAGTTGTGTCAGTGCAGGACACCAGGCAGTGAAAGAAGCACCCACTTCTTCCCAGTGGGGGCTCAGGCTGGTCCCACCACAGGCAACGCAGCGTTATCCTCAGCTGGCACTGGCTGCTCCATACAGCCCCTCGGGTTATTTACCAGCCTTTCTCTACTGTTCAGGAATATTTACATCTCCCATCTCATTGGAAGAACATGCAATTTGGGCAACAGAAAGTGTAGATAGCCACCTGTCTGGGTGCTGGGGTATTGCTGTTCCAGGGTATCTGGTGCAACACCAGCAGGGACACCAGTCAGCAACTCAGCCCTTGCTGAGTCCAGCCTCTGCATCCACGGCAAAAATTAAAACTACACAACCATACCCACCTCTTTAAGATCCTGTAGCAAAATTAGTAAAACATGCAGCTACTCTATGTCATTTTTATTGCATATAAAAAGAACCCATTACATTTATTTGTTACTTTTTGTTGCTGTCACGAATGCCTAAATAATCCTTCAGTGTTTAGAAACAAGCCACTGGAGACCAATGAGATACATTTATTGTAATTACATGATTCTTCTAATTAATTTTGTCAGGAAATTTCAAAGTAAAAATCTCCAGCTAAATGGGTCCCCCTCCTCTTCCCTCCAGCCAACAGGCACGTTTCTGAGCCTTGTTTAAAAAGCTCGTTTCCTTTTTGCCTAGTTGAAATAAAGTGGAATTGTAATTGAGAGTGGGCAGAAAGGAGAGAACATCATCATTAGACCACATTGTTTAAATCAACCTGTAACAAGCATTTCATTTTGTTTGGGTCATTAACTACATTTGAGTGAAAAATGTAGTTTGCCCGACAAAACTGGTTGGTGTCCAAATGCCTCCAACAGGAGAGCTGTCTGGGTGAAACCCAAAGACTGCAACACAGGCACACATTTTACAGGTGGGAAACTTAACCATAAAGGAAACGCGTTTCAAACAAGCATCAAAAAAAAAAGGGGATGCTTATCAAAAATATACACAAAATTTGATATTTACTGATCTATGAGACTGTACAGCCTGAGGCAATATTCTCATAATTTATGCTATTCTCCCCTGTAACACAGATCACTGAATGTCATAAAGTAATTCAGATAAGATAGCTTGTAATTAGGGATTAATCCTATCAGCTGCTGGACGCACAGCCACTTGTGACATATTATACCCAAGTGATTTTCTTAGAACAGTTTACCATATCCCTGGATAAGTCTTTAACAAAACAGCCCCCCTTTTCCAAGTGATGCCACAAATCTGCCACTTACTCTCTGTCCTGCTGCAATAATTTAAATAGTTTCAAAGCTACCACCTCATCCCACTGATTCCCATCACCTCAAATTAAACAAGTCCATTTCGCCCAGCCTTTCCACCCAGAAATGCCCACCCCCCCAGTGAAGCTCCCAACAGCTGTCCTTCAGATCCCTCCAGCTCCTCCTCTTCCCCACAGCACCTCCCAAACAAGACACTCTGCTCAAACCTCTGCCCTGCCAGTACGGGCAAGCAAAAGGCACCTTCCCTTTGCCCATACAACACCTCGGGTTATCAATCAGCAAATGAAGGTTGGTTTGCTTTTTCTACAAGAAAATTGGTCACCCATTTATGGTTCCTGATCCCTGATAAACCTCCACATCCTTTTCTGCCCGCCTTAGTCCAACACTGTCAGCTTGTGCCTCTGCTACCGAAAACTCAAAGCCAGGTGTGGAGCGTGTACAGACAAATATGTTTTTCATTTTCTTTTTGTCTGGACCACTTTCTAATAATTCCTCCAATCTTCCACAGTTCCACTGAATTCTAATGCTGGTCTCCAAGGTGGTGCCGCCTTTCTCAAAGTTGGTGTCACCTTCAGGCCCTGCCAAGTCACAAGTGAACAGTTCCAGATCTCTGATAGACACCATAAGGTACTCACCAAAAGCCCTCTCCAGTTTGACAGCAAAGCGCTGATAACCTCTCCCTGCACACAATTTGCCAGTGACTCACAACCTTAGAGACTCCATTTCCTTCAACTGCTTTGGAGACAGACACAAAATGTCATGAAAAGCTGCACCACAGTCAAGCTGTTTGACACTCCTCCTTCTGCCTCATCGTGCTATCATAGAGGAAAACTAGGTGGAGCTGGCATGATGCACCCCTGACAGTTGTGCTGACTGTTCTTTATCACCTGAGATGCTCCAAGTGCATATGGACAGACCACTGGACCATTTGCCCCAGCAGTGAATTCAAACAGACCAGCTCTTCTTTTCCCTCTCTTTCAGAGGCAGGTTCTACTTGCATTTTTTCCTGGAACCTCCCCAGACCTCCTCGTGCTCTCAAAGATAACTGCTAAAAGGCCCTAAAAACTGCTCCAGCCTCTTCTCAAAATGCTCCAAGAGTATTGGGGACATTCAAGAGGTTTAAGAGCTGCAGAAATTTGGAAATCTATACTCTGCTGCTGTAGTCCAGAGAGCAAAGGGGAGATGTTTTCTCTCCAGGGCTCTGGCAAGCTCAGGAGCCCATCACTACTGGTCTTTCTTGCTGTCCCACACCAGGATCCAGGACGCTCGCAGCAGACATACCGTGACTTCTGTCTGAGCATCAGCCTTTCCCACATGGCCAAGTCCCCCCTGAACAAGCCGTAAACTCTTCCATCAGGACTGTAGCCATGGCAATTTTCTACCAAGCCTCTGCTATGACATTTAAATTATAACATTGATTACACACAAAACCTGAAGTTCCTCCTTTTTATCCCTCATGGTGACATATACATTTGACTGATTGACCCACTAATTTTCTTGTGACAATTATGCCTCAACCTCTCCCAGTTCTTGCTGCTGCCAGTGGTTTGATGCACCACTATCCTCTGCCAATCCTATTTTAAAGCCTTCCTTGGCAGCAGCAAATCTCTCCTAATTGTCCATTTCCTGCACACGTGGTTCCATTGGGACAATACATAACACAGGAACAGTGTCTAGTGTTGCATTTGGTCCCTGCTACTCCTGACTCTCGTCCCTTGCTGCATATCATCTTAACTGCAGTGACGCTTATTTGAAACAACCCCAAGCACTTTTCTCCTATCCTTCTGTTTATGAAAAAGCACTGATTAACCAGAAGTATTTTTATTTAAACCTAAAAGCAAATTATACTATATAAGGGAAAAAAAGGTCAGGTAGATACTCCATTTATCACTATTACAAAGGGCTGTAACACAGTGATGAAAAGAAAGAGAAATTAATTACAAGTCAGAGGCTGCAATAACTCTCTCTGTAATTGTGACGAAAAATTTAAATTAACGTTTCTGTCACCAAGAGAAGTTTGATTAGTTTTACAATAGTGGAGATGCTATCACCTTAATATTGGTGGGTAAGGAAATTTTACTATTTGCAATTTAGATGTAGATCATTTCTTTAAGACTCAAAAAGTGCCTGCGAGGCACCTTCACACTTTATTAACAGCTCAATCAGTGCCATGCTAGAAATAATTAACCAAGAAACCATGTAGTAAATATATCTAGACTAGCAAACCTGCGGAATATGAAGTACGTAATAAAATCAAGGGCCTTCCAAGAGAAACAGCATCTATCCAGCTCTCCAAAGTGACTGCTGCTGCCCAGCTGCCTGCTATGGCATTCTGCCTTCAGGGAAACAACACAGATACCAGGTTTTCTGACAGCTTTGTTTTGTTTTCTGCTTTTAAGCCTCTGCTTGGCTGCAAAGCCAGAGGGCAGAGGGGATAGATCCAAGCAGTGGTCACTGACATCACTCCCCCCACCAGCAGCAGCTGCATTCGCCGGGCACTGTACGGGGTGCTGGATGCCCTCTGGGGCTGCTGGGGGCAGGAGATGAGATGGTCCAGGGCTGCTGAGGAAACTGCTGCTGGCACATGGTGGGTGAAATGCAAAAGGAAAGAAACTGAGGCAGGCAGGGACTGCCACGGGGTAGGACCGAGGACTTGTGCACTCTGCTGCAGCCACAACCTGAGCACAGTGTGCAGTGGCCAAGCAGAGTATCCATGGGCTGGGAACAGGAGGCCAGCATTACCTTGTTGGGCTTGTTTTGTTTCCCCAACTTTCAATCCTCACAAGGCCCTGACCAAAGTCAGGCTCTCAGAAAGGAACTGGATGTGCACAACCACTAGTACCCTGGAACACCAGCGGGCGTTGCTGTTAAACACAGCCCCTGGGCAGCCCCTGCTCTCTCTGCAACTTTAGAGCCTCCTGCCCCTTGGGACAGTCTGGAGCCTCCTGTATTGTATTCCAGGACCCAGGCAGCCTCTCCACTCCAGCTGGGAGCAGTAGCACCCTTTAGTCTTGAGCCTTCATCTTTGTGCATTGCAGAGTGTGGCATCAGAGCAGGGAAGAGCAGCAGTGCCTTGGGGACCCCCTCCGAGACCACTCGTGTCAACAGTGCACACATCCCTGTGCCCCAGGATGCTTATCAGTAGTGTCTGCATTGTGCCTGTAAGGAGAGGGGACAATTCATGTATTTCTGTCCCCTGAAGACCTTCCCCACGTGCAGCCCACACAGGAGCAGGGGGTTGACTCAGTGAGGGAGCGCAGGAGCCCCGTAATCAGGCTCTGTGAGCAACACCAGTCCCCAGCCTTTGCTACCAGAACAGCCCATGCAAAAAGCCCAAGGATAGAATGCAGGAAAGTGAGGATCAGACCAAAGCCCTGGGAAGCTTTCCCAGCTCTTCTCTGCACTATTTAGCAAGGACCATTAATTTCTTCCATTCATAAACACTGTGAATGATGAAAATCTGAGAAATAAAATGAGCCTAATGAAAATGTACTGGTTCTAAGGCAATCAATGCCATTTGGCTTACAGAGGAAAGGAAACACAGCTCCCCACCTGTGCCCGGCTCCCTGTAGTCAACAAGGCTGACTGTTTCCAGCACGGATCAATGAACCATTCATTAGGGGAAGTAAACCTGTACGAACAGCATTCGTCTCTCTCCTTCAAGATCAAACAGAACTGCTTGGGAACTTTCAAGACTGCTCTCGAAACTGCAAGTCTAGGGATAGTCAGAGCACTTGAAGCTCCTTTGCACATAATGGTGTCTAGTAAACCATAACACTTGCTGCACTGAGCAGGAAGGAGCTGTGTGTGAAGGTTGGATCACCTCCTCTGCAGCATGGAGGCAGCACTGCCCTGTGGGTTCAGGGGCTCGTGGAAGTATGGGGTGAGGAGAGGGGGAGGACCTTTCTAATGCTGTCAGCTTGGAAGCATTATTAAACAATTGGTAAGAATCCCTCACTGAACCTCTTTAGCTGGAGTGAAGATAAAAGGCTGAGGGAAAGGAGAAAAAAAGGAGAGGAAGGATGGAACACAGGAAGGAAAACAACAGTGGTAGATATAACCAAAGTAGTGTACTCACCATTCGAAGAACCTAAAAAGTGAGACTTTTCCCTAAACAGCTGAAGCTCCTTACAGGGAATGCTGTGAAGGAGTGTTTTCTCCAGTAGTGAAGGCAGGCAAGAGCTGGCACTGCCACTCTGCTGCAGAGAGCTCTGCTGCTCCAAAGCGTTTGTGCTGGAGCAAGGGCAGGAGGTAACTGTGCTGTCAAGTGCCAGCCCTTTCCTCAGCCACAGCCCCACAGCATCTGACAAACAGCACCTCCAGGTCGGCTGTCAGAGGCTGTCTTTGGGGGCGCACAAGTAGCCAGTGTGATTCACCATGGCACTAACTGGCACGGGGCAGCACAAGGGCCCCAAACCACACTGGTTTCAGTAACTGGAAAGCCAAAGAAAGCACAGGCTGGCCAAGGAGGCCAACTGCAGCAGGCACAGAACAAGGCAAATGTTTATAGCACACGGCAAAGGAAAGGCCACGTTCCTTCCTCCCCTTGAACCGACACAAAATTTTATGGGAGATCTTTACAAGGGTAAAGAGAAAAAGGACTAAAGGCTGTTTCCAATGACATTTGGAAGTAGACAACAATAAAAAGAGGAAATTATAAAATACAGATACCAAACTGGCTGCAAAATTAAAGGTGGAATTTCCTCATGTTCTGAACATTGTTGCGAGCCATGGAGAGACATTTAGCTGCCTTCTGAAAAGCAGCTGGAAAAGCAAGATATGGAGAGCAGAGCAAGCATAAGAGGATAATACCACTGTAGCAGCGTATACTGTGGTCTGAGCTACTGTAGCAACAGAACTGAACCATACTGGAAATACCAGCACTGGCTACGAAAACACAGCATGGTCCTCCTGACTCCAGCCACCAAAAGCATTTACCTGTACTATGGGGCCACTGTCATAAGGAAACTAAACCCAGTTTTCCTCAAATTGCTCCAGTACCGTCATAGCTGAGCTGCCTCTTGGGACCAGGCACTGCCAATAGCCTCCAAGGAGAAAGAGCTCCTGACTGGGCAGTGACAATCCTGCTGCCAAGACATTTTCATTGGGCCTTTCATTTACATTAAAACTTGCAAACACTACACTTCAGTGCTTTGGTAACACCCAGCAGAAGGGGACAGTCCCTGGACAACATCACCTCCCCACCTCCACTCAAGTCCGTGCCTTTTCACTGTAGCTGGGCAGTGCCAGACTATAACATGCACATGAACTAGTAGCCCTCCAGTAAGTATTTGACAGATTAAACATTGCCTTGAGCTTGATTTCTTCAGCAGAGTTATGAAAAAGTAACTGCCACTGTAAATTGTGTTTTGTGATAGCTTGCAGAGTGACTGCCTGCCCATTGAGGCTCTGCTTTGGAGTGTGTCCATGCCTGGCAAGTGATCCCTCTCACCCACCAGGTCTATCTCCTGCTCTCATAGCACCTGCAAAACCAAAATTGAGAACAAGTGCTCCAGCTGCCCTGCAGAGATGACCATCATGAGGACAGGGGAGGCTCCAGAGGGGTGCCAAGGAACGACAGTTCGTGTGATACAGAGGCTGGTTTTGATGTTATGGAATTTAATATTACAGCACAACTGGAGTTTATCCCAGAAGCCTGATGAAGACGTCTCCAAGGAGAGGGACTAACATGATGAGATGAGACTAACAGAGATGCTGTACATCCACCCACATAGTAATTGAAAGAAAAGAAAAAAGTTGGAGAAATATGATGATTCATGTTTTGGGAGCAAAAGACACATTAGAACCTTATGAATCACCCCAAACAGCCACACAATTGTATGACCTGGCAAGATATGAGGTTTTCCAAGAAACTTATTATCTCTGGGCACACAGATGTCACAAAGTACCCAGCTTTTCTATTACATGTTTTCTTCTTCCTCATCTCCAAGAAATAGTTGCTCAGCTCGGGCAGCAGCCACAGAGAATCAATTGAGCCTGTTTATTGAGAAAATACTGTCAAAGAAACCACTGATTCCTTATCATAAAGGATGCACTTGGGAACTATGCACCATCTGTGAATTAGATCTAAAAGCTCTCTAAAACTTCATGTCTTTGAATGGTAAAGCTTTTAAGAGGAAGGAAGAAAAAAAGAATTAAAAAAACCCCAGAAAATCTGGGTCCCGTAACATTGCTAGCAGCAGTTTACCTTTGACTACTGAAGAGGAAAAAAAAAGAAAATCATTAAATGTATCTCTCACAGAATCCATTTTACAAGCTAATGTCACTTTGCTTTGCTTTCAATCAGAGATTAAGGTTAATCTCCAGAACTACTGGTGCACATGCAGACACAGTGGAAAAATGCAAATAACTCCACCGAGGAGGCACGGAGAAGAAAGCTCTTCACCAGAAATCTATTATACTACATTAAAATGCATCATCTGATTTACAATCCCTGTTGGATACTGAAGCACAGCTGGGAACAGGCAGAAGCTCTGAATACAGCACCATGAAAGCATGTTATAAATGACTGCACATGTAACTGTGTCCATTGGGGGGACGGGGCAAATATGGGCACATATTTTAAGTGCTTGTGAAATACTGACCTAAACACACCTAACTTTCTGTCCCTTATAAGAGCTCTGCCATGAGCCTGAATAAATGGAGAAGGGTCCATTTAGGAGGATGCAACCCTCATGGTGTCCTGAAACACAGACAAGCAGTGAGCACTTCCCAAGCCCTTGACAGAGTGCTCTGACTCCCTGGGGAGAAACATGAACCTAAATGAGAGACTAAATGATGCAGATAAAAATATCACCTCCAGAGACTTCTATATGCTAGACACAGCTCCCCTGCACCGAAGGCAAACAGTTGTCTCCCCCCATGCTAGCAGGAATAGTGGTGGCTTGTGGAAGATAACCAGCATGAAGTCCAGGATTGCATCAGTTTGTCTCTCCTGGAAGACACTGGCAGCTTTAACTCAGGACTCAGATCCACAGCAGCATCCTTGAAAAAGGCTACCCGAGATGCTGTTAACATCCCAGACACCTGCTGGCAGGTTTATTGCTAGGTACAGCTGGGGAGGGGGGGAGGAGAAAAAGGAAAAGAAAAAAAAAAGAAAAAATAAAGGATAAAATAAATTTTTAATTATTTCAATTAAAAAGCTGTCCTTAAGTCCTGTAATGCAGAGACTGGAATACATTCCTCTCAAATACAAGAGGTAGAGAGATATAGGTCCTAAAAATTAATGGAATTGAAAGAGATTTGTAATAGGTCAGATATACTGGGTGAAGAATACACTAAGGGACAAGCCACTTCCATCCTTTTATGCCAAGCTTTGCTGTCCTGCCCTTCAAAAGCTTTCCAGAGACCATCCTCAAAAACATTCCCCAACTAGTCTGGCTTCAGTTGTGCCCTAAACTATCCCATCACTGGACTCTTATACTGCTGCCACTACCATTCTGAAGCCTTTTTCCCTCCCTTATTTCTCTTTCTTCTCACTTTTGTCTGCTCTATTTTGGCTGTGCTTAACCAGAGCATAACATTACTGGCCACAACTGACCTGGCATTTCACTGACATGTTGGTCTATTTACAATTATATTGCTGACAGAACCATATCTTGATTCTTCTACTTTCCTTTTCACCTGAATTTGCCCCTTGCAGACCCATTAGCAGCAGCTGGGAAGATGGAAAATAATTGTTTTATACTGTAGAATGTTTCCCTATCCTCAGTCTTCTTTAAAGCTGGCTGTGCTGCTGCAGCACATCCACCTGGGCAGAAGCACACACAGAGTGGAGCAAACCCCCTCTGGGACTGCATGAAAAAGACAACCTGGAAAAGTGTCAGCAAGGAAAGCCCGAGGACACTATTTTGTAAAACGTGTCTGAAAGCTGTGGAAGGTCTGTCTTGTAGTCAAGAGCTCATCATTAAAATTCAATCAAAAAAGGCAGTATAACCTTCTAAGTTAAAACACTAAATAAAAGGAGATCAAGATAAATAGCAGATATCATCTGAGCCAGTCATAAGAACAGATGCGCATCAATCTCCAAAAAAGTCACTCAAGACTGATAACACCAAAAGACAACATCTTGATAATCAGTTTTACAGTGATGGATTGAAGGAAAGTCTAATGAGTCAACTACTGGTCTGGAATTTCATTAGAGACTTAACCAGAGCTAGAAAACCCCATACAAACATAAGAAAAATCTGCTTTGTAAAATACGAAAGTGCATACATTTCTGTCCACATGGTGAATTATCACATATATTTGTGTCAGGAGGAGTTTGACTGGAATGCGCTGCAGAAAATCCACTGCCTGCCACTCTGCAATTCAGCAGTTGTGAGAGCTTATCTAACATAATGTAATTGTATTTTAATGTCTTCTATGAGACAAAGACTCATTAGTCATCTTCTAAAGAGAAACACAAGCTGAAGTCACATGTCATTATACCAAGTTGTCAGGTGTGTGGTGCTCACCACTATCTTCACACTAACCTTTAAGTCAGGCTCTGCTGGCAAATGGAATCTGATGGGAGCATTCTTTAGGCTGTGAAACTGGATTTTAGTTTCATAGTAAAATAAAATGTGTTTCACCTTCCACACCAGCAGGTATTGTGGTTTAACAGCAACTCAGGCCCATACAGCTGTCCACTCACTCCTCCTCAGGGAGAATTAGAAGGGCAAAAGTAGGAAAACTCATGTGTTGAAATCAAAATAACTTAATGGGTCAAAACGCTGCACACAAGCAAAGCAAAACACACGCCCCCTGACCAGCTACTTTTAAGAAAACTATCCTAGCAAAGTTCAGTCCAGCAAAGCTGTTCAAAAACCATGCCATGCTTCTTGGGTCAAATCCTCATTTTATTTAAAACAGCAAAGTTTCCCTGGATTCAGTTGTCTCTCTCTGAGACTTCACAGCCAAGAGCTAGAGCTTGGTGCTAACACTGCATCAGTGGAGAAGCATCCATGCTCTTAAAATCCACCTTCTTTCTCCTCTTTACTGAATACAGTGGCTACACTTCTCCTCTAGAGGCTTTGCTCCTCCATTTGTTAATCCACCTGGGCATTTGCCATACGAGCCTGTGCAGTGTGACCCAAAAATCTATAATGTCACACATGCAGCTTCAGGAGTTAAAAGGCCAAGGCGGAGCTCAAAAATCCCAACTCATGGGATGCTGCAACCTAAAAATAGGGTCCCAACTTGGATGCTTTAAATAAAACTTTATGGTTTTAAACTTTTAGTCAGAAAAGATAGTTGTCTCCCTGTTGTTGATCCAAATGCCATAAGCAATGTGAATGCTAATATGGCAGACACACAATGATTATCAAACTCTCTAGGTGTTACATTAAATATGTCGCCAACAGCACGTTTTTATCTGGAAGGCAAACTCATTTTGTAAGATTTTTTTTCTCTTGTGCCTGAAAGATTTTTCCTTATTACATTAAAAGTGTATAATAATGACCCAGGAATGTGGGCATCATGAACAAGAGCATAACCCTCCACATCAGCTATCTGCAAATTAATGACATAGGCAAAAACATCAGGAGAAAAGTTCAACTATCAAAATAGTTATATAGCCCCTGAGACTGTCTAGCAGTGATAAAATAGCTTATTATCCCGTCTGTAGGGTACCTATTGGTGAAAAATTTACATTTTTTTCATTCCCTAAAATTGAATTATTAATAACAATAAGCACATCTTTGCCAACAAAGTCCTGCCTGTGTAATCCACATGGAAAAACACCTCCACAAGGTGCTTCAGCCTGGTGTAAGTGCTGACTGCAACAGGGCAGAGCTTGTATGTGAAGCCACACATCCCAGATTTCTCAGTTTTAATCCAAGCTCCTAACTCAGTGAGTGCTGGGCAGAAGGCAGACAGGGAGCAGCTCCCCACCTCAATAGGCAAGTAGAGACCAAGCCCTGGCCTGGCCAGGCAGATGACATGATGAGGGCACCCCAGCAGAGAGCCAGAGGTGGTGCTCCTCAGTCCTGGGACAGAGAGATCCAGTTGGCACAAAGTTCTACTCCTTCCTCCAGGGACATCAGCCACGCCACGATGGCCAGTTTGCAAGGGGAGGGATAACTCCATCTCCCAGCCTGAATCTAGTCAGGACTAAATGCAAGCAAACCTGTGCTGCTTTGCCCAAGAAGCCACAGCAGTTCTGTGTGAATTGCCCTTTCTGCACTTTCTGTAAAGAAAAGTAATATTCTGGCAGGAGAGACCTCTGTGCCCCTCGCAGGGTTCCCACTGCCCCCAGACCTGCCCAGAGGGGGAGTCCCAGCAAAAGCCTGCCAGAGCCTCACTGTGCAACTCACCAGCAAGAACAGGGCAGGAAAACTTTCCTCAAGCTGTGAAAAAAATGAACGTATTTAACGGACGCTGAAGTGAATACCTCTCTGGAAACCTAACTGGCAGACGTTTGGGTCTTCCTAAGTGGATAATTGATCACAAGGCTATGCCAGTGATGGTATGGTAATGAAGCAAAGAGGGGACTGGGACTTAAGGATTTCAAATAAGCCTGTCAAAAACATGTAATAATACTGTCAGATCAATTTGCTGTCAAACACAGGTGTGATGTGATAAAACTTCAGAGGTTTGAGTAGATTATATTATTGAAGCAGTAATTTAAGAACACCTTCTAGGTAATAAATTACAATAAATCAAACTTTAAAACTTGAAAGCATGCACCAGAAGACATACAGTGTACAATATGAGAAAGACAAGTAAATTTAAACCATATTCCCAAGCTGGAATAAAGCAAATTCAATTGCTCTAGAAAGATAATGATCAAAAATGATTTTTGTATGAAATCAATAAATCTTGCAAAGTTATGAAGAAAAACCTTATAAATACTTCTGTCCTTTGCTCTCCTGTGTGTACAGGCATAACCAAGGTGATAAAGAGTTCAAGAGGTTGTCCTCAGAAAACTTAGTGGTCGGTCATATATGCTGCACAAACACAGTGGGTAGCATTATCAAGAGAAACAGTTTTACATAAGAAACGTTCAATTTTAGTGGAAAACAATTTCATTAAAAAAAAAAAAAAAAAAAAAAAAAAAAAAAAAACCTTAGGAGATGCTAAAAGACCACAGGCTTTCCTAAAGGACAATATCTGACTTTCATTTCAAAAGTGTGTTTTTTTCATGAAAAAGGTTTTCATGCCTTCAAAGTTCCTCAAAAGTGAGTTTATCTACATCTTATAGTCCATAATTCACCTGTTTCTGTCCTCCAGCACAACAAGAGGGGCAAAACAAGAAATCTGAAATCACCGCCTGGACCAGACTGGAAAAATGCCATCAGCTGAGTCTGCTGATGAGCACAACCCGATTAGGACAAGTACAACACACGGCACTTACAGTACTTAAATAGGATGCAACCGAGCTGCAGGACAGTGTGACGCCTGACACTGCCTTAGTGACTCTCGAGGTCTGACCCCAGCCCTAACTGCGCCCTGCACAGCCACTCACTCCCTCCCCTGCCTCCTCTATGGGAGAGTGGGGTGAGGAGCAGAAAAGGCCCTGACTCTGTGTAAACACTGCCCAGCAATAATGAAAACAGCCCTGAATTATCACACTGCTCCCAGCACAAATCCAAAGCACAGCCCCATACCAGCTACTGTGAAGAAAATTAACTCCACCCCAGCCCAAACCGGCACCGTGAAAAAGAAAGGTAAACAGTGATCAATTATTGGATTGGCAGCCCGTAGAGATCAGGGAAGAAAATAAAGGAAATCATGTCTAAAGCAGTAGAAAGAACTTTTGGCAGCCTTCGGCAAAGACCTTACAGCAAAAGACGTTTCCTAAAATCATATTACACCTTGTGCTTACAAGTTATGAGGTCATTGCTCATATGTTTTCCTTGTCAATCTATTGTGCAATTGGAGTCAATTTTAAGTTCCAAAAGAAAAAAAAAGAAGTTACCCATATGTACCCCTTCCCACTTCTGGGTACATTCAGTATCTCATAGCACCTCTGCAATAGCCATTGTAGTCATGTGGAGAAAAATAGCATGGAGGAGAGTATTTCATGCCTTTTTAATGCCTTTTAGCACAGTTCAGTACCTGGATTCCAGGATCCAGCAGGATGTGGCCAGGCAGCACTCCTCTCTGAAAAGGGATCATTTATTGCTTTACTCAAGGGAACATTCTTTCAGCACAACAGGAATGCACGATCTGGAGCCTGGCAGCTAATGCTCCACTGCCCAGGGATCAGAATCAGCAAAATATTCCCTCTATTACATTTTACATCGGTTTTCTTACAGAGAATATTGTATTTCTTTGCCTTTGGTGAACTTCTTTTCCCAGCAATCATTTGCCTCAGGTTTTCCCTTTAGAATTTGGGTCATAAGAAGCTCTGCTGACTTAACTTTCTGGCGCAGTCTATTTCCCTCTGAAAAGCAGAGCCCGAGAGCCAGGTCAGTATTACAGCAATGCTCCTCTTTCTGCTTCAAGCTGGAACTGTTCCACTAAGATGTGTGGATACCCAATTTCTGTCAGGGCTTGCACTTAAAATGCACTGTCAGTTCTCATTTCTCACATTACCCTCTCAAATGGGCAGAAAAGGACAACTAAACTGGCAATCAGTTTCCGAAAAGAGAAGGTCAGAATAGACTATCTCCCATGAAGAGCTGTCAGCTGCCACGAGAAGGCCATAATAGCTGCAAGCCAGCAGAGCAGTGCATTTAACATGCTAGCTGGAGGAGCTCACACCTTGGCAGGGCCATCCCAGGGGACTGAGCATGGAAAGCACATCCGTGAAGTTGTCCTCCAACAGATCCAGCCCGAGCTGGTTCTGCACTGCTGGCTTAAGTGACGCACAGAATCCCGGGTGATTTCTCCTGTTTGTCCCGAAACCACATCAGAGGGCAGAACCACCACCTGCTGCCTCTTTGGCCAGCTGTCCTTGAACCTGCCCATGAGACACTCCCAACAGCCAAAGGGACACCAAGAAGTGCACACAATGGCACTGAGCAGCACCAAACACCAGCTGTGAACCACACCAGGGTATGGGGACACTCAGGTCGTGGCTCCACTTCATCTGCATGGAAAACACAGACACGACCACCCTCCCTTGGCTTGAAGTGCCCCTCCAATTAATAAGGCACCCCTGTATGAGAGGCTGAGCTTCAACACAGCCACTAAGGAAGAAATGCTGGTATTCAGCAATTTGGTAAGAGTAAGGATTAAATTGAAAATAACCCTTTCCTTGTGCCTGGCTAGAAGGCACAGTATCAAAACAGATGTCTGCTTTGCCTGTTTACTGAGCACAGGATCAGTTGGTGTCCCCAGATACACTACACAGCACTTGGTCCAAACTGAAGTAAGCTTAACATTGTCACAAACTTCAGCACAAACTCAAAGCCAGAATCTGTATTCCTCTCCCCACGCAGAAGGTGAATTGATATTGAGCTGATGCCTTCTGCTGCAACAAAATAAATGGGGAAAAAGCAGAAGCAGTGGAAATCACAGTGCTTTTACTGTTTGTGATGTTTGCAGCTAAGGAAGTTTTGCCTGTGGCCGTTCCCCCCACAGCACATGCGAGCCAGGGGAAGCATTGCACAGCTCCAACCAATAACTTCTGGGAAATGGAAAGCTGCATCTGTTTAATAGATGTTTCCAATTTCTTACATCACCATCAGTATCCGCTTGTCACTTGGCAGGTTTTCTATAACTTCTCAGGTCCAAGCTGATTTCAAAGCCATTTGGTAATGTCAATGTGACTTCAAGATTTAATGATTCATTATTTCTTAGACCCGAGAGCAAAAGAACGTGTTAATTTTTTTTCCTGCATAGGCTTAGTGGTGTCTTTCTAGTTTATTCTCTCTATGTATCATTAAAAACAAGAGCTGATAAGGAAAAAAAAACCTGAGTGAAACATACGTAAGAGAGACTTACTTAGTTTTAAAAATACTATAAGCACTCTACCTTTTATAATCTGCAGAACAATTACAAGTGTAATGGCTCTCCATGCAAAACACCTTCTCCAGGAATATTAGGCTCATGAAAACTCACCACCCTATCCTTAGATAAAATTCATACGCACATATATGCATTGGACATACACTAGAAAGTTTTGAGCCTTATTCCTACTCCTACTTATTATTAAACAGCAAGCAAAAAAATTCATAAAACCCAACCAATACCAGCAACACAAACCTTCTGAGATAACCAGCGAGCACTGGGTGAGCTCTGCGACAATATGTCTGAGGCATCGTGTTAGTCACACCTGGGCAATAGGACACACACTAACACTGTCCTGTGTATCTGCAAAGCTCTTCCACAGCTTCTTCTAGATCTGCACATCTCACTGACTGGAGTTTGTTTTGTAACCAAAAGCCTTCTTTGTGGCATCAAAGTCACCAGTGGAGCATCAGGGGCCCTGAATTTCTTTTCTTGTACTCAACAGGAGTAGCACACACTGACCCACTTCACTTATCAGCCACACAAGGACATAATGATAGAATCATTTAGGTTGGAAAACACCTTTAGGATCATCAAGTCCAAGCATTAACCCAGCACTGCCCAGTCCATTACTAACCCATGTTAGTGTCACATCTACGCATCTTTTGAATACCCTCAGGGGCGGAGGTCCCATCACTTCCCTGGGCAGAACATTCCAGTGCCTNGGCACCGTGAAAAAGAAAGGTAAACAGTGATCAATTATTGGATTGGCAGCCCGTAGAGATCAGGGAAGAAAATAAAGGAAATCATGTCTAAAGCAGTAGAAAGAACTTTTGGCAGCCTTCGGCAAAGACCTTACAGCAAAAGACGTTTCCTAAAATCATATTACACCTTGTGCTTACAAGTTATGAGGTCATTGCTCATATGTTTTCCTTGTCAATCTATTGTGCAATTGGAGTCAATTTTAAGTTCCAAAAGAAAAAAAAAGAAGTTACCCATATGTACCCCTTCCCACTTCTGGGTACATTCAGTATCTCATAGCACCTCTGCAATAGCCATTGTAGTCATGTGGAGAAAAATAGCATGGAGGAGAGTATTTCATGCCTTTTTAATGCCTTTTAGCACAGTTCAGTACCTGGATTCCAGGATCCAGCAGGATGTGGCCAGGCAGCACTCCTCTCTGAAAAGGGATCATTTATTGCTTTACTCAAGGGAACATTCTTTCAGCACAACAGGAATGCACGATCTGGAGCCTGGCAGCTAATGCTCCACTGCCCAGGGATCAGAATCAGCAAAATATTCCCTCTATTACATTTTACATCGGTTTTCTTACAGAGAATATTGTATTTCTTTGCCTTTGGTGAACTTCTTTTCCCAGCAATCATTTGCCTCAGGTTTTCCCTTTAGAATTTGGGTCATAAGAAGCTCTGCTGACTTAACTTTCTGGCGCAGTCTATTTCCCTCTGAAAAGCAGAGCCCGAGAGCCAGGTCAGTATTACAGCAATGCTCCTCTTTCTGCTTCAAGCTGGAACTGTTCCACTAAGATGTGTGGATACCCAATTTCTGTCAGGGCTTGCACTTAAAATGCACTGTCAGTTCTCATTTCTCACATTACCCTCTCAAATGGGCAGAAAAGGACAACTAAACTGGCAATCAGTTTCCGAAAAGAGAAGGTCAGAATAGACTATCTCCCATGAAGAGCTGTCAGCTGCCACGAGAAGGCCATAATAGCTGCAAGCCAGCAGAGCAGTGCATTTAACATGCTAGCTGGAGGAGCTCACACCTTGGCAGGGCCATCCCAGGGGACTGAGCATGGAAAGCACATCCGTGAAGTTGTCCTCCAACAGATCCAGCCCGAGCTGGTTCTGCACTGCTGGCTTAAGTGACGCACAGAATCCCGGGTGATTTCTCCTGTTTGTCCCGAAACCACATCAGAGGGCAGAACCACCACCTGCTGCCTCTTTGGCCAGCTGTCCTTGAACCTGCCCATGAGACACTCCCAACAGCCAAAGGGACACCAAGAAGTGCACACAATGGCACTGAGCAGCACCAAACACCAGCTGTGAACCACACCAGGGTATGGGGACACTCAGGTCGTGGCTCCACTTCATCTGCATGGAAAACACAGACACGACCACCCTCCCTTGGCTTGAAGTGCCCCTCCAATTAATAAGGCACCCCTGTATGAGAGGCTGAGCTTCAACACAGCCACTAAGGAAGAAATGCTGGTATTCAGCAATTTGGTAAGAGTAAGGATTAAATTGAAAATAACCCTTTCCTTGTGCCTGGCTAGAAGGCACAGTATCAAAACAGATGTCTGCTTTGCCTGTTTACTGAGCACAGGATCAGTTGGTGTCCCCAGATACACTACACAGCACTTGGTCCAAACTGAAGTAAGCTTAACATTGTCACAAACTTCAGCACAAACTCAAAGCCAGAATCTGTATTCCTCTCCCCACGCAGAAGGTGAATTGATATTGAGCTGATGCCTTCTGCTGCAACAAAATAAATGGGGAAAAAGCAGAAGCAGTGGAAATCACAGTGCTTTTACTGTTTGTGATGTTTGCAGCTAAGGAAGTTTTGCCTGTGGCCGTTCCCCCCACAGCACATGCGAGCCAGGGGAAGCATTGCACAGCTCCAACCAATAACTTCTGGGAAATGGAAAGCTGCATCTGTTTAATAGATGTTTCCAATTTCTTACATCACCATCAGTATCCGCTTGTCACTTGGCAGGTTTTCTATAACTTCTCAGGTCCAAGCTGATTTCAAAGCCATTTGGTAATGTCAATGTGACTTCAAGATTTAATGATTCATTATTTCTTAGACCCGAGAGCAAAAGAACGTGTTAATTTTTTTTCCTGCATAGGCTTAGTGGTGTCTTTCTAGTTTATTCTCTCTATGTATCATTAAAAACAAGAGCTGATAAGGAAAAAAAAACCTGAGTGAAACATACGTAAGAGAGACTTACTTAGTTTTAAAAATACTATAAGCACTCTACCTTTTATAATCTGCAGAACAATTACAAGTGTAATGGCTCTCCATGCAAAACACCTTCTCCAGGAATATTAGGCTCATGAAAACTCACCACCCTATCCTTAGATAAAATTCATACGCACATATATGCATTGGACATACACTAGAAAGTTTTGAGCCTTATTCCTACTCCTACTTATTATTAAACAGCAAGCAAAAAAATTCATAAAACCCAACCAATACCAGCAACACAAACCTTCTGAGATAACCAGCGAGCACTGGGTGAGCTCTGCGACAATATGTCTGAGGCATCGTGTTAGTCACACCTGGGCAATAGGACACACACTAACACTGTCCTGTGTATCTGCAAAGCTCTTCCACAGCTTCTTCTAGATCTGCACATCTCACTGACTGGAGTTTGTTTTGTAACCAAAAGCCTTCTTTGTGGCATCAAAGTCACCAGTGGAGCATCAGGGGCCCTGAATTTCTTTTCTTGTACTCAACAGGAGTAGCACACACTGACCCACTTCACTTATCAGCCACACAAGGACATAATGATAGAATCATTTAGGTTGGAAAACACCTTTAGGATCATCAAGTCCAAGCATTAACCCAGCACTGCCCAGTCCATTACTAACCCATGTTAGTGTCACATCTACGCATCTTTTGAATACCCTCAGGGGCGGAGGTCCCATCACTTCCCTGGGCAGAACATTCCAGTGCCTCACCACCCTTTCTGTGAAGCAGTTTTTCCCAATATTCAATCTAATCCACCCCATTGCTACTTGGGGCTTTTTCCTCTTGTCCTGTCGTTTGTCACTTGGGGTGAGAGACCAAGCGCCACCTGGCTACAACCTCCTTTCAGGAGGGAGGGATGGACTTGGAGTCGAGGTTGGGCTGGTGTTTCATCAAACTGCCGTCATTCATTGTTCATAGGAACTGTAAACAAAAAAAGTGTCCAGCCCCAGAGGTGCCTGCCTGGTGCAAGCGACTGCCCCCATTACTGGGGCTGAGCAAGTCACTGGCTCTGGTGGGGAAGGAACCCTCTCACAGAGACATTAACATGCTGAATATGCCTCGGCTAAATGGCCTCATTCAGCCCAGAATGAAGAAGCAGTTTCACAGAATTTAATGACTGATTAATATTCATTTAATAATTCTTGCCCAAAACCGCAGCAAATGATTTTAAATTATGCCATTTGGGAGAGAGCAGCCTCAGTCCCGCAGGCTCACTGGGCTCAGACTGTCCAAGTCACTCTCTGGATTATCTGGTTCTTCCTTTGCGTGCCAGGTGACTGACAGGTGTCTACCTTGCCTTTCTGTCTCTGCTTATTTCTGCCTTTTTCTTGTCTTTTCTCCATGTTTGTTTTCAAATGCACACAGCTCTAACAGGATAGGTGGGGGAATGGCTACGAGAGTGAGGCAAGGGCCCTACTGTCCTCACAAAGCTTTGCAGACAGCAGGCTGCTGCAAACCAAGAAGGAGAAGCCATGCTCGATCTGCTGCCAGGACACTCCAAAGGGAGCAGTAAGAGCAGCATGCAGGGTAGAAAAGAGATCTGAGCTAGTAAGCAGCACAGCTTGGGTCTGCTCACGTCAGTAGGAACACTGGGAATTTAATGGCGTTCTTTGAACAATGTAAAACCAGAACAAAAATTGAAGTCTGATGGGTCCCTGAGCATCCACCGCTCAGCAGTCATAGCACCAGAACCTGCACCCACCAACCCACACGAAGTCAAGGGAAGAACAATCAAGGGAGAAAAAGCAACAAAATCCACATTATCTTATCTTCAAACGTGTCCTTGGGGAGCTGGATCTGCGTGCTGTGCAAGAGAGGAAAGTCAGGGTCTTCACAACAAACCCACAGAGCAGTGACCTCCAGCAGCTTCTACTTCATCTAGAGCCAGCACCCACACAAACTCCATTACAGGCACGTTGAAGGGGTGTCCAAAAGAGTGTCTCTGGAGGCAAGGGACCCATGACACTACAAACAGAGCCTGGGCACAGCAACATGAATTTTTTGTAGTTATAAATGCCCCAAACCAACCTCACCGTCCCACCCGAGCGACGCCCAGACCAGAGCCCAGGCACAGAGCAGCCTGCACTATTCCCACCTCTGCCTCCAAGGGGAAGAACTCTATCAAAATGCAAGATCAGTAGTGCAGCAGCCCCTCAAATCCCAGGGAACTTAATTCCCTCTCCCACTCTATCCACAGCCCCCTCCAGCACAGATAGTATCACCTTTTCCTTGCTGTACTATGCCCTGGCAATGTGCCCCCCTTTACACAGAGCCAATATCCCTTCCTGTTCCCAGACCCTGGCACTCACCTGGCTGGCACCCACAAGTCCTTCAACAGATCTGCACCTAGACAACTACAATTCTTCCCTTTTCAGTTTTTATTGATTTTTGAAGCATTCATTTCTGAGATGTATGGTATCATTGGATTATACTGTTTAGCAATTTTTTTGTGTGTCTCTTTAGGAGGAAAAAAGAATCAATCCAGCACATAGTCTCAAAGAAGATGCTGCCACTGTTGTTATTTGGTTATCACAACAGCTCACATAGTCCCGAACTATAAGGCATTGCTGCTCCAAGAAATTTTGTGCTGAGGTAATTTGGAGACTAAATCAAGTTTTATCACTGAATGAGGTTAGTGGATATTAATGGGAAGGCAGGAGTTTGCACTGAATCATTAAGGTGGATAAATGGAGAGTGCCTGTTTAATACTTTATACACCAAGTGCTAATAATGCCTGAAAATAGGTGGGAAAATACTGCAAGTTGTATTTAAACAGAATAGAGAAGGAGGCCACCTAATTTGACCCATTCTGGTACATTAGCTGTGACCGTACAGTGGGACCCTCCGTTAGCCTCAGCCATCTCTCCGTGCTGCCCTGCTGTACTTCAGTGTCCAAGTCCTCACTTCCACCAATACTTATGAGTTTCTGTAACTGATCAAAAGAAACACCACAATTGCCACTGGGACAATATGCATTCGAGGGAAACAGCTGCAAACAAACATTTCCAGGAACTTGAAATTAAAAAATAATTTTTTAAACAATGAAAATTAACTTAGAAAAGAAATAGCAATCAGAGCATCGTGTGACTGCCAGAACCTTCCCATCAATTGGAAGCAAAAATGCTTCCCATACATGCTCATGCCTTCATTGATTAGGCTGTTCAGAAGCGCTCAGAACTACTGTGACCTTCATATGGTGAGCAAGAAGCAGCTGTCTGGGACACATGGCCTGAAGTGCCAGTCTAACATCCAGAACTTTCAGAAGCCTCTCTGTGAATGAATGCATGGAAAGAATAGATGTAGAAAGAGACAGACAAAGCCAGAACATACTTCTGCATCTGTTTTAAGTGGCCAGAGCAATGCAATACACAGAGCATTCATACATTTTAATTACAGGAAGAAATTCAGTAACAGATGAATCATTTGCACTGCAGCTCTGGTGCTGTCAGAGTTTACAAAAGAAGTCCTGAAGCAACAGACGCTTTCACCACCAAGAACTGTCAGCCCAATTATTCCCAGGTAATTCACACTAAGCAAGCCAAGTGAAGGCACGTTATCAGAAGGAGACACACAGGTCTGAGGTCACCCACTACAGTAAGGAACGTGCAGCCTCTGTACACAGAAGCCAGGCTGCTGGGATGGTGGGATTATAGAGGAGCAGTGAAGTGTGCTTACTGCTAGCAAAACCAACATGGTATTCTCTGCTTTCCAAGCAAAAGCAACTGCTCAAAGCTTACATTGACTCTCTGTAACAGTAGGAATGAAGCTCAGCAGTACTCACCAGCAGAGGAGACAGACACTACAGCCAGTTATAAAACAGCATCTGCTAGGCTGCTCTCTCACATATAAAAAGCAAGCCCCGGAAAAAGCAAACTAGGAATAAAGGCTCCAAGAAAAAGGGAGCCCTGCAGGGGGAGAGTTAAAAAAGAACTAGCAAGTCAAAGAGGTGCTGTTTGAATAGGGATGACCCATGCTGTTAGAAGAGCTTAGGTCCCCTTTTAAGCAACTAAATGAAATGGATGATACTCTGAATAGAGCCCCTCCTGACCCAGCAGGAGCTGAACATAGGGCTGTTTGTCACAATAAAATATTTGCTGTAGGTGAGCAGGGTGCATTTTGCCCCTCTCCAAACACAGCTGATAATTAGCTAATCAAATGGCTCTCAGCATCACAGACAAGTTGTTTCCTTATTGCCATAGTGGTCACAGAGTTGCTGGTCAACGCAGATCCCTTTGGGAGTGCCCTGAGTGCTCCATGTTCTTCATATCCTCAGCACTGCCTTTTCTAGGCTACATTCCCAATGGCAATGTCACTGGTTCCCAAGCTGTCCTTTAGGGTTTCTGAAATTCTCCAATGCCTTAGTAGGACACAAGGAGCCTTAGATGCCTCCTGAGCACAGCTGATGCTCTGTTCCTGCAGGCAAGGCAGGTGGGAGCTGCATTCAGCTTCCAAAGCACAGTTTTTCAAACCAATGTTCCGAGTGCAACAGGACTGCTTTGCAATATTTAGCACTCATTAGCCTAAGTGGGCATCAGTAAAGCAATTAGTGTGAAGCTGATACAGCGAGACTTTAGAGGACACTCTTGAGGACAGGCAGTTTGTCTGTCACAACTGCAACTCAGGGGAGTTTTCTGAGCTGGCAGATCTACCAAAAAGACATGTGGTGAGCAGGCTTTCAGAGATGTTGTTTGATTTCTCCTCTGGTAATTCAACTATATTTTGAGTAACCCCCATATTTTGAATGATATTCCTTTGCAGGTTTCTCTGACTGCAGGTTTGATTTTGCGTTAGAGCTCTACCTGACCTGTGCAAGCTGCACACACTGTTCAGAGTACTCAGGACTGTTGAGCAGAGGGCTAAAACTGTAGAGCAGTCTGGTGGCATCTTCTTCTAAACAAGGAGGGAGACAGGCACAGGACTGAGGGCAAGTCTAGAGGGGACCAAAGAGATACTTAATGTTTTTTTCTGATTTGCTCTCTAAAAGAACAATGACTGGAAGTTCACTTTGAGAGTCTTTATGAGATATCTCCTATTGATTTAAACACATTGGTGGAAAATCTGCCACTTCTTTTAGGTGTTTCAATTATTAATTACACTCATACTTAAAAAAAATTGAATTTTATTTCCAATGCAAACTTTGCCAATTTTTTTCTGTTCTCTGCTGTGAAATTAGACTCAGTCTACTAACAAGGTAAGTGACTTTAAGGCACTAGTTATTTTCTCAATTGCTCTCTGAACATCTCTTAAAGAACAAGCATTGGAACAATGATCACAGTTTACATTAATCCAATACACTTTTATCCATTATGAGATTATTTATTTTACATCAAATGCTCTTAGCAGGGACTACAGCTCATTTGCACAGCTTTTTTAATCTTTTGGAACATCCTAACAGTCTTTCCCTTAAGTCCTTGCATTCTCCAGTAGCCTGCTGCCTATCAGGAACAGAGTAAGATATGGTGAAGGAGCGTCACTTCTTGGCAAGCTCTCGCCACCAGTCTCCACATCAATCCCTGCATTCAGAGGTAATAGTTGGGGTGATGTTTAATAAAAAGTATTTGCAATGTGTTTTCCAGCTTGCATAAAAAAAAGTCCTCACTGCAGCTTGGATATCAGATGAGACACCTGTAGGAATCCATGCACTGTTTTTTTAAATTATTTCCCTCTTAGTGCCAAGAGAGAAGAATTTATGTTCAGAAAGGCAGGGAGTGGGGAGATGTGGTGTTGCTGCTGGCAGATTTCCTGCAATCAGGCCCACAGTGCACCACAGAAATTGTGGCTGCTGCAAAGGGAGCAGTGGCTGGAAGCTGTCTGGGGACAGGCATCAAGCTCATGCTACGATCTTCACCCCAAATCCAAGCTTCAGAGGTTAGGCTGGATGGGTTCCAAGAGCTAAAGGCTTCCCTACAGAGGTGGATAGTGGACTCACAGCAGTGGCACAATGAGCCACAGCACCTTCATCTCTGCAAAGGACAGAATTTCCCCCTGGAAGGAGGAATTGAAAGGTCACAATAATCTCTTTAGCCCTAACTGCAAATGCACCAATTTCCAAGGCAATATTCTAAGACCTGAAAAGTCTCTCACTCTTTCACAGAAAATAAATTCAAGCAGGAATGCTACAGGGAGCAGAGGGTGTGCGGATGTGTGTGTGTGTGTGAATCCATCTGAAAGAAAATAATTATTTAGAAGTCTTAAAATCAGGGACAGGAACTTATTTTGAAAATATACATTTCTTCCAGAGCAAACATCACCCCTCCAGCAGCTCCCTCCTCATCCTCCCCTGAGGGGCTCAGCATGACTGCAGAGGTACTGCAAACACTGGGGTCAGAGAGTTGGCAGAACAAGAAGTCAGAGGGTCTACTGAACAGTACAGCCCTAAGTTAAAAAATTCACGTTTGCTTATTGTGTCCCATTGAAGATGCGAGTGCTTTTTTCACAGCAGCACATCAGTCTATAAAAAGATGGAAGTCCAAAGCTCACCCCACTTATAAAAGCACCATTCCTGTCCTACAGCCATACAATCCACATCAGCAGTGTCCATAAAACATTCTCCTGCTATGGTCCAGGACATTTCAGCTACAAAAGAGCTGCTATCAAACTCAACCTTTTTATATGCATCCTGCAGGCAAGTTTATCACCATCCTCTTAAACCAGAGGCAGTCCCAGCTCGCTGGGGGCAGCCAAGGGCTGCAGCAGGACCTGTGCTGCTCCTCAGCAACTGGGGGAATGGCAAGAAGGGCACATCTCCTGCAGGAGTGCAGAAGGCATCATGGGTCTGGGAGCCTGATGCAATCTGGTCCTGATGGAAAACTGCCCTATGAACAGCCCCACTCTACACCGTCCCACAGAAAACCCAGTTCTTGCTCCATTATTCCCTATTCCCTGTGTTGCCCTAGTTGCACCACCAGCATCATCCTCGAAGGGATGGCAGTGCTACAGAGGGGACCGAGTAAGAAGGCAGCTGGAGAGGGGCTGCAAAAGGCGGGTCTGAACTCACCGAGCAGGGGCAGGCACAGAAACCCGGCTGATGGTGAAGTTTCACAGCCACCACTTAGGTCCTATTTTGTTTCCCAGGCGGGTCCTCACCTCAGGCAACTGCCTGCTTGAAGTGTGCCTGAAGCCCTGGTGGTGGGGCCTGTCCTGTGAACTGTGGCCCTAAAAAAAACCCCACAGGGTGGTTGTTTCCCTTGAGGAATCAGCTGGGGAGCATTTCCAGGAGCTGGAGACTGTGCTGAAATCAATCAAGTTAAATGGTGGCGTATGAGAATAGGAATGAATAAACCTCGAGGGATATCATTTGTCATTTACTGTACTTGTTAAAAGTTACAAAACAGCAGTTCAGCAGAGGTTAGAGAAAGGACAATGCAAGAACACAAACTTCCAACCCATTTCCAAAACTGCTTACAGCTCCAGCATTTTCCAGGAAGAAGCAAAATTCATAATGAGGAAAATAATAAGGATTAAAATGAAACTTTTTTTTTTAATGTCGAAGTAATAAGCTGTTCAGACCTTTCAATTGCCAGCAAACATTGCTTATGAGGTGAGAGATCCTGAAGAAGCCATCAAGAATTTTTGGACAATAAAATGGCCATGAACAAACGCATGGAAACGATAATAAAGAAAACTGCACAGCCAGAGGTCAAACCTACTTTATACTAGGAGCTGAACTCTGATAATTCACAGTAGATTAAATTCAGCAGCAGTAGAAGCTTAGCAAGAAATTTGGATGTTAGGAAGATTTAAGCTGGGAATAGGCCTTATTTTTATTTTACCAAAGGCCAGACATAGACTCATACATGTTTATGAGGAAAAAGCAAAAGCGACTGAATTTTAAAGAATGGGCTGCGTAGAAAATAGTTTGGGCATAGCAGAGTCTATGGAAAATGCTGTCAAAAGTTAGAGGGTAATAACTTAAATTTTCATCAGCAACTTTCAACTTTACTTCCAAATGTCAAAAGCCAAAAACCATGGCTAAGAATACTAAGTACAAAATGGTTTTTGAGCACAAGCTTTTCATCTTCCCATGTGAAACAGAATTTTGAAAGAAAGCAAATGCTTATGATCACAATTTTTGTTATTACTCAATATCAAGCTTTTGACTTCAAAATATTTTTCAAGAATATTTTTCATTCATTATGCTTTTAAGCCCAGTTCCATTTCCTCTGGAAATAACACAATGTTTTTGGTTATAGAGGGTGGCAGAAATCTTCAGAGCAGAGCAGGAGACTCTGTAGCTCGAAGGCTGTGCTGGGACACCCCTGGGTGAAATCTGTGTGACACAGTGAGGAGGGTGTCAGGCTGGGCCCAAACAGCAGCATTCCCTGGAGTTACTCCAAAGCAAGGGTGACCCTTTGTTCATCACTGCTTCCCTTCCCTGCCTGCCTTCATCCATCTTACCTACTTATGCTACATGTTCTTCCCTGCATGAGACTGCAGCTTGCAGCCCTGCTGCCATGGACAGCTGGATCCCATACAAACCATGGGAGCACCCAGATTTAGCCACCAGGACCCAGACTTGCCCAGAGGAGCCTGTGCTTCCTAAAGATCAGGCATCGTTAGAGCAGAGAATTTCCTTTGGCGATTGCAGAATTCACACAGAAGAGTCCATCTTGGCACTTACTTTGAAATAATGTAATTTACTATGGGCCAAAGAGCCCTTTCCATATGGCAGAGCCCCACAGCCTCAGCTGCTTCTCATGGACAGTTCAGGGATTCTGGGGGAGGTTTCTGTGCAGAGGAATTGCAGGCTGAAATTTTCCCGTGACAGGACAGAAGGGAATTTGAAGGGCACTAGGGCAAATCTCCCTGTCATTATTATTAGCAGGTGACTATTACTATAGCTGTGCTGTCAGAGTGAAATTACAGCCTGCTGAGATCTTTAGCTATTCCCGTCCATAGTCTGTTCTTGAGAGGCAGTTGCTGTTGAAGAGGAGATATAATTTTAATACCTGCTTAATTTGTGTACCTATATCCTACCTGACAGAATGATTTCTCTGGCTTTGTAAATGGATGCGTGTTCCTCTCAATTGGCATTCACTCCTCTTGCTACATGAGCATCCTTCTGTCCAAAATCTTTAGAGAAACAGTTCACAGGGAGCAGTTCACCGTGATCTCTCTCAAAAAAATTAGTCCCGATTTTTCCTCTGACAAATGAAGACATTGTTTCAACAATATTTTCCTTCTCCACTGATGGTGCTAAATATTTATAAAGCGTGCCTCCTAGAAATGCTGTTCTCCTCATGAATAAACACTAGGCTAACAACCAGCAGCTTCCAAGGAGGATGCAGCTGACCTACTCACATTCCTTCCCCATTTTAAACACCAGGTTCCCCACGACAGCCATTTGAAATCAACACTGATCTTGATACCTGACCCGACATTTTTGTGCTCACCAGAAAACATACTTAAATAAGCCCACCTTGGCAGCAGGTAACAAACAAGACCAAGCCTTGCACTGCAAAATATTACAATCCAAGCCACTTAAAGATGCAGAAATAAAATGACACACTGTTGGTAAGCCTTGGCAAACGAATCCCACCTCTACCAGCTCCCAGTTCAGTGTGCAGGCCTTGGTGTGGTGTTCCTCTTCCATCCTGGTCTTTGCAGGTTGACCTCTTCAGCATGTCGGCTCTAATTCGATGAGGAAGGTCCCCCTGTAACCACCATGGCCTGAGCACATTGCTGTCAATGGAAAGGCTTCATTCTTAATGAGCACGTGTCCAAATCCCCCAAACTCTCAGCTCTGCAGGTGTTCTCTCACCACAGCACGTGCTGGGCTGGGAGCTGCTCAGCCTCCCAGATGAGGGAAAGCTGCTGAGCAACTGTGGCCAGAAGTGATCCTTCCTTGCCAAAGCAAGGCTTTTTACTCTCTTCCACATTTTTATTTCAAGTTTTAAAAAAGGAACAAAGGAAAAAAACCAACAAAATTATGATGGCTATTGATGCTATTATCACCAGTTTTCTTCTGCAGTTTAGAACTATCTCATGCACTGGGAAACAGGTGCATCAGCTCTGCTTCTGTCCAAGTCCTTTGTCTGCCCGCCCGGGACTCCAACTACAGCCAGGCCGTTTACAAAGATAAAAAAATCATACAATTACATGTATAAGGTTCCTTTGTTGTAAAGGGTATCAGAAAGGCCAGACCCACCACAGGCAGCCAGTTTAGAGGAAGAGTTTTGTCTCCTAATTACTGGATAGTAAAAAGTAGGACTCAAGCACTAATCAAACTAAATAAGTTTTCCCTTCTGGAGGCTGAGGACACGAGCTGATGCGGAGATTTTTTCTTACATTTAGGGACTGTTTAGACAACTGGCTGAAACTACAGCACTGTTCCCAAGAGGGGCACTTCCACACTTTCTACTCATATGGTTAGTCAGTACTTTCCCACATTTTAGGATCATTTTCCCTTTTGCTTATGAGCTGTTGTTGTTTTCATATTTACATAATCCCCTCTCTCACCTTTCCTTCTCAAACCTCCAATTACTGTGTGCCCATCGTAAGCCTTCAAGAAGTTCCCAGCTTGCGTTTCTGCCATTCATGTAGCACTGCCCTCTTCTACTTCACAGAGCTTTTCAGCTCTCAAACCCAGTTTCCTCTGGAAGAACTGAGCAGCCTGCAGCAATCTATCCTTCAGCTTTAGCGCTCCTATTATCACACAGCTCCCATTTGAAATTAGCCCATCAATATTTAACTTCCATCATTACATCTGGTATGGAAAATGCACACTCCCATCCCTTGTTTGCTTGTTCCCTTGAGCACTGCTGGAAATGATCCCTATGATGTTGGGGAACAAGCACAAGTAAGGTAAATAAAGTTCTACACAGTTTCTCCTACAAAATAATGCAGAAATTTCCCATCTTTTCTACACATGCAATTACAATTCCTCTGCACAACTCCAGAGAATCATGTTTCTGTTGATAAAGACATTTTTATGCTATTTCTCTTATAGATGCACTAACTTATGAGTGAGCAAACCCCTCTTAAAAATTTCCCAGGAAACTGCATTGACAGAAATTAGGTAACCCACTGAATGGCATGAACAGTCCAAAGTCAGAGGAGCCCACTTGCACTGAGCCCACAGCAGGTACTCAATTCCTTCATTTAAGTTCCATTGAGTTCCATTTCTCAGTAATTCAGTACCATCTTCCAGATGGAAAAGAAACTTAACAATTCATGTTTAAATAATCCCTTTTCTTTTATTATTCCAAAATAACTTACTGATTATTTTAAAAAAGTCGCCAAACAAACCTGTTTTTTCTGGACAGAAAACTTAATCAGAAATTACCTACGTCGCCAAGATCCCATCTGCATAACATTTGATTCTGTGTATAGAGGAATCCAGAAGTTTCAGAATTCACAGTGTTTAGATCTCCAATAAATGTATTTATTTATTTTCTTAAATATTAGCTTTTAAATCCACACAGCTGCTGATTCTTTCTAAGAGCCTAGTCAAGTTTTTGTTTCATTTAATGGTCTATCAGCACCTGTCAGTGCAGCATCAAGAAAACACTGGAATGTGCTATTAGTTCAGAGCTTGGGTAGAACAGATGAGCTTTTTTAGTAGCTGCACTGTATTAATGCCTTGTTAGGGGTTCTTATATGTCTCCTGATAATAGGAATAACCTCTGGAGCAATAGCAATTTATCCATACATCTAGCTCACACTGCTTGTCACAGATAGTAACAGTTGATAACCCTCCTGGGCTGCTTTTCATCTTCTGTAGGAGCACTCTCATTCTAGAATACATTATTTTAACCTGTCAGGGTATAAACAGGACAATTACTTAGACCAATGTAGGCTGAAAGGGTTGATAACTAAAGTTAAATCCAGCACTGTCACTCCAATGTCCTGGTGTGAAATCAAGCCCAATGAGGCAGCATGCCTTCTCAAATGAAAACATTTGTCAAACTCACTATTCAAAATCGACCTAGTGCAGATCTCTTGATTTGCACTCCTTGCCGACAAGACCAGGAAAGCAGCAAAGGAAACAGCAAACTGATTATTGGGACAAAGAGAGAAAATTATGAAGCAGGAAGAATCAAGCTGGCTTTTGTCTGTGAAGGGAGAACTCACCAGAACAACAGCAGCAACCCACCCACCGCACCCTGGTTTTGCAAGACTTGCACAAAATCCAGGCCTACTCCTGCACTCCTGAATATTCAGGAGCAATGTCGGGTCACTGGATATAATTTTGTCCAAAAAACCTGCTACAGCTGCCTCTGCATCCTTCTCCAGACTGTTTCCTACCAGCACGCATGGCTGCATTGCCAGCGGACCTCCAGCCCGTGCACTGCATGCAGCTCACCTGCTTTTGCTCACCAATTTTTAGGAAGAAAGGCAAAAGGTGTCAACACCCTTTCCTTCCTCACATTCCACCCTTCCTACAGTGCCTCTGCCTCTCTTATCCCATGGGCACAACATCCCCAGCTAAGCAGAGTCAACAATAATGCTGCTCTCTAACCTTTCTGCTTCCCCCTTCAGAGACTGCCTCGGTGCTCTCGCTCTCACACTTGACCTTATCTTTTTCCTCTGGCTCCTTCCTCTCCTTATCCAAACCAAACACAAACTGCTCTGAAATCAGCCTCCTCAAGTCTCTGCTGACCAGACCTGGGGATTTGTTCTCCATCCGCAGCTTCCTTAAGCCACCTGTTGCTCTGGTGCTGCTGCCTGCAGTTGCCTTCTATATCAATATTCTGCTTCCTTTTTTAGCCATTAGCCCCTGATTCAGCTCTGGTGAGGTCTGGTCACTTTAGTCCTCCCTGACAGTTGGTAAAATCTCCTTCAAGAAATGTAGATCCAAAGGCCCCATATCTGCCACATCCCACCTGCCACGGTGTTCTCTGGAGCCAGCACTCCAGGGAGGAGAAAAGCAACAAACTGTATCCCAACCTAAAAGGAATATTAATACAGTTTGAGCAAAAGCACGATGTCATGTACGTTTCTGTATCAAATCCTCACAAGACAATGGATAAATATTTTGTACAAAAATTCAGAGGAAGAAAAGGGATGCCTTGCTTTGTCTCTGCAGGATGCACCACCACAAAACAGAGGACTGCTCACAATCTGTCCCTACGACTAAGTTGAATTTACTTCACCTTTTATGCTATGCCTAATCCTACATTAAAATAGCCTGAAATCTGAAAATGTAAATAACCCAGCTGGAAGTAAATGAGCATCTTTGATTAGGTTTCTCCCTTACATTATTGCCGTAAACTCTTTTTTTCCCATAAGACCTAGTCAGGTTTTCATTTCCCTGTGATTCTGTGAAGACAAATGTTTGCTTTTAGTGATCGGATAACTAATATGAAGACTTTGAATTGAAAAGCATCTCTAAACTTGTTCCTGTGTTCCATAAAGTTTTAAGAATACCCATATTGGGAAAATTTATATGAAATTATACACTTTTATTGTTTCCTTATGTTTATAGCATTTTTAATTTTCTCCCCAATTGTTTTATTTTAAATTTACAACTACACTTCCTAATACATTTACCATACCTTTCAATCTAACGTTCAGATGGTAACACATCCTTTTATAATAGTTTGGGCAAGTATTTATAACAATGATTATACATACAGCTTATTCTTTGCACTTCTGGATGAAGCCTTTAACTCATGGTTTTCAGTAAGAGTATTTAATTGGAAAAACAAGAGTGAAAACTAATGACCATAAATGCCATATGAAAATAACTGGAGACAGGAGATCCCAAATAACCATCCACCCAGGCAGAAGGACTGGAATTTGGCATCAAAGAGAACGCAAGGCTGGTTTGGTCCCATTCAATGTTAATATTACCAGTACCCCTCCACTGATGAGGCTGACAGAAGAGATACGATTTAATAAGCCGTGCTCCATTTAAAGTCTCAGGTTTATTAGATGTAGAGGGTAGCAACATAAATGTTTAAAATGCAATCAGAAAAGTTATAGGTGGCTTCACTGAATATTTCTCCTGCAAAAGCCTGTGCCACAGAAAATGAGGAAATCTGTAGGAGTTTTACATACAGCACAGCCTGTTATTGCAAAGTAAGCCAAACACTTGACACACAGGTTAATATCGCCTTCCAGCTTCTCTTTGCAAGGTTTATTCTCTTCTTAAGCTTATTTTTGTGTCATATCTCTTCCTTTTCCAGTTCGTAAACAGTTTCAAAGTCTTAATTTTTTTTCAAAGTCTTCACTGAACTGTCTATTATGGTTTTTTTAAAATTACAAAGTCCTTATTCATAGCTCTGTTACTCTCTTATTACCTACAGCTTGTTCTTTCTTACTTTTTCTCTCTTTATTTTACTAAGGACTAAACCCAAAAGTATCAGCTTGACAAGGGAGAGAATGTATTTTCCCTGTAGCCTCCTTCCCACTCCCTTGGGTATCTGTCTCCATGACCTGTTTGAAATTACAGAGCAGTTTAGCAAATCAAGGAAATAATCCCCCATCCAAACTTTTCAACTCTCATACCTTCCTGAACTTCAGGCTGGGGACCCCGTAAGAGAAATAAATAACTTCTGTGCCTGCCAAAAAACTCACCAATGTACCACCACTGTCCTCGTACTGGATGACTACAGGTAGCACATTCTTCTTTAGAATAAAAGAATCCAGTCATTCCCATTTAGTTCATACTTAACGTCATTTTATCACAGAATAATTTTAAAATTATGTTTTCTTCACTTTCTCTTTTTACTTTTGATGCTAAAACAAGAGGTATTTATTCAATTAAAAATATTGCTAAGACCCAAGAGAGGCTTAAGACCGAAGCACTGTTGAATATTGTGCTGAGGGTCAGTAGTCTTGTCGTCTTACTTGGGTGTATCACATGCAGTATAATGAAGAACACATGGCTGAATAATTACAATAATACCTTGAACAAACAATCTGATTGTGGCATGATGGGGGAGTGAAAGTAGTTCTAAAGGGGGGAAGTGCCAATAAGTATCAAATGCAAGGAGAGAAAGTTGGCAGCAATACACTAGAAGCCAGGAATGACACAAAATTAATAAGGGAAGCAAAAGGACAACTGAAGAAATCAATGGTCAATAAAGCTAAGGACAATAAAACGAAGTTTATAAACAGTGTTGTAACAACGAGTATCTAACCAACAGCTATTGGTCCATTACCACTATGGAAATGATAATATTGTCAATACTGCTGTAAGAAGACAATTATGTTCAATAAAAGCTTCTGTTCTGTGTTTCAGCTAATGCCAGTGATGTAGCCTTACAACAAATCAATGCTGATTAAATACTGCATCTTCCAGTATTAATTAATTAATAAGGATGTTAAACACTATCTCTTACAATCAGCATCTTTAACAATACAGAATTTATATGCAGGAGCTTAAAGGCTTCAGCTGAAGACTTCTCGTGAGCTTTTCCAGTTGATCTTAAACATTCACAAAATTACAGGCTCCAGTAAAGTTGCTCGTCATAGTATTTAAAATATTTAAGCAAAATTAATTAATTGGTCATGGGCTTCAAAGCAAGAAACCAACGTGTCAACAAAAGGGACAAAGGTAAAGAATAGATTATCTGGGATTTAACTGATAAAAAATTAACAGAAAGTATTTCAAACAAACTTAGCAACAGCACTGCCATCAAATCAAGGAAAACAGACACTTTGTGTTGTATAAGATTACAGTTATTTAAAATGGATAATAGCCCTGACTAAACAAGAATTCTCCTCCCCCATTTGGCATGGCTTCCCACAGCATTTTGGCAGAGAAAGCACAACAATCCAAGTCCATAGAAATAGACATTAAACCTGTGTCAAACAGATGCAACCACTGACTGGAGAAACTCCCAGATCAACCCAGCCAAGACAAAAACCAGCCTGGACAGGTCACATCCTCCAATCTTCCTTCACTCTCTCTTACCACCTTCATACCCAGCACTGCTCCACACAGACACTGAAAACTGGGCGTCACACGTCAAACAATTTGAAATTTAGTTCAATGCAGTTAAAATACAGCAGGACCAAGAAAACCTTCTCCGAGCAACACTGAATTTATGGACAGGGGCACTGATAAAGTGAGAACAGAGGCTTTGTTGTAGGACTTTGTGGATCAATGTACAAATTGTTATTCTCATTGTTCAGTAGAACAATTACTAAAATCCATTTGCCGGTAAATGTGCCTTGTCTTGTAAATCATTGGGTCATTAACCTTAACAATGTCAGTGTGTTGTCAGTATCCAATTCAATTAAATTACTGACCAAGGTAATACCTAAAAGCACATTTCAGACAAAGGGATCTACTATATTATTATCTATGATGACACTTAGCAACATCTTAATTTTGTACCTGGAAATAGGAATATATCCTAAAACTCAGGTTACATATTCTAAAAGCCAGGTGAAGAGATGCACAAATAGGCTGAGCAGAAAAAATGGGAAATGGAAAAGGTTAGAAGAGGGGGAGGGAGGGAGAGAGAGAGAGAGAGAATGGAAAATTGCATCAAACAATCACCTCCAAAGGGTCATGTGTGCATTGTTATGTGCTGTATCTCAATGTTTCTTGAGGTCAGAAGGCAGGGACACAGGATCTTCTCCTGCCCATCAATTATTAAATCTGGCAATATGCCTTAGCAAATGCCCAGTGATGCTGTTTCTAAAAAAGGGCAGCCTCTCCACCACGCCAGAGTGAATAACACAGCAGCGCATGGAAAGGGGGAAGGAAGTCTCTGACGACCTTCCCAGGGCAGTGGGGAAGCACGAGCCCAGCAGTCTCTTTAACTTGGAGGGGAAAAAGCAGCCGCTCATTTCCAGTTTTACTGAAAAAACCCCAAGTATATGTGCAATGCATGAGCGCTGGTAAGCTGCTCTCATCACACTAAAGGGTCTCCTTTATGTGTCTTTCTGCTGCATGCTTCCACACATGTATTCTCACATTTCAGGCAGGTTCTCAGACTACACTTCAGGGCAGTAAAATATTCCTGGTTGGTTTTGGAGGGGGTTTTGGGGGTTTTTTGTTAGTGTTTTGGGTTTTGGTGTTTGTTTTTTTTTGTTTGTTTGTTTTTTTTTAATCTCCCTTTGTTTCCCTCCAGTTTCCTCCTTGCCCCTAAAAAAACCCCACAAGCTTTAGGAGACAAAGGCACAAACTGGCAGGCTCAGTGAGGTACCTTTTTGCTACCATTTCTAGGACTCTTGTTTTTCTGTGGCCTGAGACTTCACCACGTGAGATGCTGTGGAAAGCACGAGAGGAAAGGATGACCCAGGCCAGCAGAGAGATGCCAGAGGGCTGTGGGCAGATGGTGGGACAGTATGTGGGAGCCACAAGACCATGTTTGTCAATACATCAGGCAATAAACTGCATTGCCACTGACAGGCTTTTTGTAAACCAGAAGGAGAATAAGTTTGCCTTACTCTGGAGTCTCTGGTCAAGGCATGGAATTCAAGTGGAGACCTCAGTCCCATTTGTTAAACCTCAACAGTCCTTGCAGGACACTTGCTGGGGTGCATCTGCCAAGGAGGAAGGCTTTACCCAGAACACGTAATTTCTAGATAGCCCAAATTACGGAGGGCTTCTCAGAGGTGCCCTTGTGAAGCAACAACAGAGCACCAGGACAAACTCCAGCTCAGCCAGGAGCAGTGGCCACTGGCTTTAGAAGAACTGCTGGATCTGAGACCCCCAGGAAAATTGTGCTCCTGCCTTAGCAAGTTTTGAGCTAGGTCATAGTTTGACCTTGTTTTGGAAGAATACACAGTTTCAGGCCGAATCAAGAGCTTTACACAGCCCATATGCACAGGGAGCCCCTGGTGCTGTACAGAAATGGCACATAATACCACCTGTATTCTTCACATTTTACAGAAAAGAGTATCTCAGCCATCAAAGGTGGAGGGAGGAACATAGAATGAAGTAGAAAAAAAACCAGTAAAATCAACTTCCCATTTCGTACCAGTGAATTTTTTTACCACATAAATGCATTTTACTTTCAGTACAAGGTTTTATCTTAAATGGAAAAAATGAAAATGATTCTATCAAATATTTTTCTGGAAAGTTATTTGGGCCACAAACAAAGAAAGTAGAACAGAACTGGAAATGAACTAAACTAAATCACCTGCAAAACTTCTATTTTTATGGGATACTCAACAACAGGAATGGGCTTTAAGGATAACAGCACACACAAAAGGTAGAGTGCTGCTTAGTTAATGGAATTGCACTGTGGATCCTGAACGAAATGGATGCAATTTTATGTGAACTGCACACACAAAAAATTCCCTCAATAAACATATGGAACACGAGGCTTCTTTTCTCCTTACTTTAACTAGGCAGCAGGGAAACATTATGAGCAAAGAGTAGATATCCGTGCTAGAAGACTTACAGGGTTGCTTAAATGGGAGTTCAAAATAAAATAGAAGGCAAAGAAAATAATTGCTTGGGCAACATAAGTGATTATTGTTTTCCTTATCTGTTTTTCTTTTCTTTCAGGAAGTACTAACCCAGGCACATACGTATTTTTGAAATTATGTTTTTCTTTAAACAGCAGAAAGTATCTTCTGGATGTAAAAAAAGAAAAATACATATATATAAATATATAGTCTGTTATGAGAACTTGAGATCTTTGAGGAGGAAAATATATTGGTAACAAAGGAGCATCTGAATAAAGAGACACAAAGCAAGGTTTGAACAATGCTTTGTGCTTTCCAGTGATTTTCTTCAGGTAATATCATTAACTAGAAACCACTGTCATTAACAACATTGGACTTGCATTACTTTCCTTGCTTTGGAAGCTGGATTTGGCAGCACACTTAAGAGCTTTTCAGAAAGCTCCTGTTGATACACTATTACAGTGAAATCCACATCCCATTTGCAGTTAACTATCATCACCAGATCATCTTTTAGCAGTCCCAGCTTGCGACCCTGCTGGCAGTGACTATTTGTTTTTAAGAGAGCATCTCTTTTCAAAACTTACCTGACACTACGACACTCATTATTTTGGAAATTACAGGAAACAAGAATAACAGTTCTGGACCCAGAAAACACTGGCTGTCATTGCTCTCCTGTTCCCCAGTGCCAGGTCTCACAAGGATAATTGCAGTGCAATCCTTAAAACAGTTGTTTTCATCTCTCAAGCCTTGCCAGGAGGGATCTCAACACCACCCTAAAGCTTGCTAAGAGACAGTAACTCATTCAAAGACAACTGCAGCAGCTTCCAGAGATAGATTTTCTTAACAAAAGTTACACAGATAGTCCAAGTACGTTATTACTGTTTGAAAACAAAATCCTCTTCGCTGCAGCAGTTTTCAAACCCTGCTTTTAGAATTCTCTGGAGAATCAGTATTTTACTGCAAAACTCTTTGCCCTTTCCTAGCTCTGAGCTCCAATTTCAAATTATAGGATCTCATAGTATCTCAGAGGTCTGCCTGGGATGCCCTTGGGTTTGTTCCTTCTAGTCTGATGGAGATTTTGTTAAAACCTGCAAGACTTCCCAGCAGGGAATCTGAAGGGTGTATGGGTATGTAAAATGCCAGTGTCCACAACCCGACAAACTATCCAGACATGTAACAACCACATGAGCCTGAAGAATAAATATCATCATTCTAGGATGCCTGTTTTTGAAACCTTGTAATTATTTAGAAGGCTATTCTGTCTCACAAAGTGCTAATGCTTAGGGCCAAACAATTGGAGGTCATTGATTATTGTGAATTCTCCACGCTGGCAGTAGTTCTGACACACGTGTACCACACAGCATGGTGTGAATACAATACCCATATCTGCTGGGCTTATTTGTAGGGCGTTAATTACAACCGACCACACAGACCTCACATACTTCATCATCCTGATAAGTTCTTATCTCATGAATCATCTTATGGATTAGCCTTCACTGCTTGTTCTGATCTTTGATTCCTGCAGAGGCACAACCACACTCTGCCACTCACTCGCCAGCAGATTCCACATCCCATTCCCCATCTCTCCTGGGGGCTTGCAGTTTCCAATAGCATGGGGTTTGCAGAGCAATCAATGACTGCAATGATGCTGAAATTACTTCATCTACACCCCTCTCACTTTGCTTCCCATAGCTGAGGAACTGCCACTCCCTTAGGAAAATGGCATTCACCACAAAGTCCAAAACCAGCAAGGCTTTCTGCTGCTCCAAACTCCTGCTTTGGGAGCACAGAGGAACTACACAGAGTTTTTAGTATTCCTCAGCTTCTGAAAAAGTCTCTGAAAAAGTTCACACATCTCTAACCTGCAGCTAGGCAAGTCTGCTAAATTTTTAATCATGGATAACCAGAAAAATACCCTGAAAACAACACAGGAAATCCTAACACAATCTTCAAACATCAATGCCTGGGTACGTTGACTTGCTACCGTGAGGGAAGTCTTGATCTTCCTGAAATGCATTATCTTAGCTGAACACAATTTCAGGGTGTTTCTGCAGGGCTGCTCTTTCCAGAAAGATGTTTTTTGCCCAGCAACAAAAGGTGAGCAGCAAGTACTCCAGAATCCTATATAAGCTATAAGCAGAGTGCAATCTCTTTGCCCAATGGTGTCAAAATAAATAATTTTCTCGCCATATTAATGACAATTTATTCTAATTGAATAAAGATGTTGTACAAAACACATAATGCAAGCCTCCACAAGCAATTAGCAATGTTGTTCCATTTCCTAAATATATTGTAATTAAACAAATGTCAGCAGCTCAGTCTTATGCAGAGATGATCTGACAGTATGAGAATCTCAAATGCACAGTTCAAGACAGTTCAGGGACCTTGTTATTGTTTGCAGTAATTTTTTTTTTTGCTCAAGCATTTTGCTCTAAAAACCTCTTAGCAAAATTGTATTCATCTTTTATAAATACCAGCTCTAATTAGGCATAGATGTATCATTATAAAGCCTTGCTCTCCATCACAAGTGAAAAAGGTACAGTAATCCTGTTGACCACTTTCCAGATTTATAAACTCAGAAAGATCTCATGTTTCTTTAGATATTTAAATCAAGGTTAAATCCTTCTCTGTCAGAGGACTCTCAGGTAGCTCCGTCCCCAGGGAATAGCAGGCTTTGTTCAACTACTTTAAATTCCTTCAGTACTTGAAGCTGGCAGAAACTCCAACCAAAAGCCACATTCCAGAGCTACCAGACATCAAATGAGAAAGGACCATGGTACTTTTCTATAATTTGACTCCCAGATACACAGGAGGACAAGACTCTGTGTGACTGTTACTGTAAGACTTCACACAGGCCCATCAGCAGAACAATTGAAGACCACAGTCAAATGCCAGTCCCAGTGGTGCAACCAAGCAGCAAGATGTGCCTATGCACTGCTGCCAGGGAAAGCTGCACTCTGGAGAGCACGAGGAAGAACAGGGCAAGTCCAGAAAGCATTACTCACATCCTAAGCTTTGCAGGCATGGCCACCTCCTCTTCCTCTCCAGAAGTCCCTACCCATGGCCTGGAGATAGAAAGATGAGAAAGAAGAGACTATCGACTCCATTCCTGTGCTCACTGGTTGTCAATTACAGGAAAACACAAGTGATCCCTAAATATGCCTGACAAAGAACCCCATGCCTAAAGCCCTGTGTTTTCTTTACATCACAGCATTACAAAAGCTTTAACAATTATAATACATCCAGCCGAAAAAAGAGTTAGTATATAACAGCATCCATTTTTGTCCCAGGACCAAGAGAGTTAAATCATTCCAAACACCTGGCAGGATTTTTTCTGAGCAATGGCTCAACATAACTATTACAGAGGCTGGATATACAGGCAGCAGCAGAGCTCTGAATGCTGCTCTATGGTGCCCATCATATTCTTCTCCTCCTGTGCTCAACTTTCTTCTGCTGATAAATGAACAGTTAGAAGCTCTTTGTTACATAAATGTCAGCAGAGGCAAACAGAGTGGAAATTTGGTGGCCAGGTGTAGGTGGCCAGACACTCTGGCTGAGAAGATTATGTAGCTTGATAGGGAATGGTATTTACCACCTACATAAGGTGTCAGGTGCTATGGAGAAGTATTTTTCTCACAAAAATGGCTTTAAATAGGTTCCTTTTGTTTCCCCCAGGCTTTTGAGCTCACTGGAAAGGAGCCCACTGATCTCCACAAGGCAAAGATGATCCTTGAAAAACCTAAATGCTTGGCTGAAACCCCACAACCTCTTCCACAGTGTTGCTGCATGGGGCCTTTGTGCTAAGGTCAAAATCACAGAAATACAGCTTTCTTATAAGAAGTGAAATCAGCCATCACTGACTCAAGCATCTTAACAAGCTCCTCAGTTTCTCTGGAGGAGATTTATCAAGTGTTTGTAATTATAAGTTGCCTGTGCTGCCACTCGCTCCAGAGGACAGTGCAGTCAAACGCCTGCTCTCAATGTCAGAAGTCTCCAATGAATTGCAAGCAACTCCAAGCACCTTCTGTGCAGGCCTTCAGGCAGGATAAATTACAACTGGTCTCTCCAGTCAGCAGAGCTGCGCTGATTTACACTGTGGGAAGATCTGCTCCCTTGTGTGGGACAAGTTTAAAGGGGGAAATGGATTGTGTCTTGCTTGTCCCTTATCTTTGTCCCAAGTCTACAATTAAAAACGCATTCCTTGATTATGTCAAGATGAATTTTAAATTTGTTTGTGATTCTTTGGTGCTTCCCTCTCCTCTGAGGGTGGTGGCCGACCCAGCTGCAGCACTGCTGCAGTGAGGGAGCAGGTAAGAAGTTGCTGAGTGCTTCTGTGTATTGAGGTTTTGCAAATACTTGTTTCACGGTGCAACAGAACATGTCCTCACCTATCTGGGTTTCACACCAGAGCCCAGTTCTTTGAAAGTACTCAAGCAGTGCATATACCCATCCAGGAAATGTTTTTTAGCACCCCAATGACAGGACCAGTGCAAGAACTGCAGTCATGTGTCTGCAGCTTTATGTGCGTGTGCATTGTACCCTGTAATTCTGTGTATGGAGGCTGGAAAAGGCAAACACCAGTTCATTTTGGAAAGGCCACTCTGGGGACCTCTAGACCCAAGAGCATGAGCCAGTGTAACTTAAAATTCAGGCTCTGTAGTTGAGACAATGGCCAATTCCCAGCCAAGACAGGCTGGTGGGACAGCACATTCTGGATCAATGGTCACACTTCTTTACATGACATTTAATTCCTTACTATGGCTTGTCACTGCTTGAAATCCAATATTAAAAGAATGCATGTACAAAAATGTGAACGCTCTAATAAGTACCTCAATAACATCAGGCACCAACTCCTCACCATGGGGAGAGCTGGTAACTAATTAAAAGCCTGAATGAACAGACATGAGAGATAAACAAAGTTCCCGTTTGGCTGCAGCATGATGTGAAAACTCTGCTGAGCTTCCACTGACACAGCTGAAGGTCTGGTCCTACAATAAGCCCCAACTCCATGATGAACATATTTTAGTTGTTCTTTGTTACTTTTTATTTCAGTGTGACTCTTGCATTCAAATTCCTGGTTTGGTGGCAGAGGACAAAGCACAGATTTTGGTGCATGCCTTACAAGTTTGCGCTAAGATTCTGCACAGCAGAAACCTGATCTGGTGCAGCTTCATCACTTATTATAATTACCAATCTGTGGCCTGTCTACACACGCTAAGAATCACATTTCACAGCACAATGCAAAGCTAACCTATCTTAGAGTCCACCCAGGGAGTTTGTACCAATTTTAATTAAATCAGTCTCCAGAACAATTTGACTACATTTCTTGTGTAGGCATGACCCAGAAGCAAATGGATTATAAAATTGCTCACTCTCATTTGTTATCGATTTCGTGTTAACAACTGTTCTTTCTTAAGCCTTAACTTCTGGAATCGTGTTATTGTCTGGGAAATTCAACTTATATATTTCTTTTAATCCTGTGTTTCAAAGGATGACATGAAGAGATATCCTTGGGTCCCATAACTACTCAAAAATTTGCATGCAAATTATCAAATATGCATTGTTCTTCCTTTTAAATAGTAATTAGTTATATGCCAGTCCCATGCTGTGCAGGAGTTGTACTGAGAATCTTTGAACCTTTGAGCAAACAGAATGAAACGACAATAAAAAGGAAAGGACTTCAGAGATACTTGAGACAGCCGAGTTGTTGGGCTGTTAGCTCTATGATCTCCAAAATACCTGAGAAGATTCAGGAACCCCACAAAGCAGTCCTGATCTGGGCTGGGCTGGATCACCCCTTGGTGGTACCTCTCTCTCCAGAGTCTTCTTGAGAAGTGTAGGAGTGCTCTGTTAAAGGCTGGCCATTAAGCAGGACAAATTCAGCCTCTGTGTATGTCCAGGGGTGACCCTGCTCTGGTCCCCTCTGCTGAAGGGAGTAGCAATGCCAAGGCAGGGACTGCAGTGCCCACACCCCCCTGCACACCTCATAGAAAGCCTGAAGTCCCACCCCGTTAAATATAATGAACAAAAGCCATTCTGGGAAGACCTGTTTTGGAATCATAGCTGCAAGTGTTGCTTGTCTGTGACCCTGGGGACACCAGGACTTCGCCTGTAAAAGGCTCCTGCCTGCCCATGTGCTCCTGCAATTCCTCCTCATATGTACCAGCCTGGCTCACACCCTTGTGACACCAACTCTTGTACTGAACAGAGGGAACAGCATCTTGCCAGACAGTGGTGATTCATCTGCCATCCCACTCCAAAGCCACCAGCACAAAGGAGTTAAACTCTGGCTGAGAGTATTTATGCTTCAGCAGTTCCATTAATAGGTATTAAATAACACTCCTTTAAGCTACAATGCTGCTGCATAGGGTTTCAGCCTCATCTTTATGGATGCCTTGTCATAATTTCCAGAATTATAGAACTTCCTGCCACACACCTACATATATCTGCAAAGTTACAAAACAGTCAAAGATTATTTTTCCTACCCAGATCTAGCAGAAATGACTTTTCATTAATCAGAATCAGACAAGATGAAATTAAATCAATTCTTCTCCCTAAAGTTCGGGATGCACAATGAGGGAAAAAACATCTCTTCTCAACCCTCAGCTCGGGAGCTGCAGTGAATCCCCAGCTCTGGGTACGTTGTCTCTGGGAGGAATTGCCACACTCTGTGGGCACCACTTGCCACCTCTCTGCTGGCCACCCCCCTCCATGCACACACAAATGCTTCCAAAATTCCTGCTGGCTGGACACTTTCCGGGAAAAGAAACAGAACGTCCTTGGCAAATCCAAAGTTACAAGATTCTCTAATGAAGATTCTCTAATCTTGTGTGTTGGCTTTGGATGGCAAGGCCTTGGTAGTGGGGGGGCTGCATGGGTGGCTTTGCTAAGAAGGTATGAGGAGCTGCCCCTGTGCTGGACAGAGTCAGCCTCAGCCAGCTCCAGGAGGGACTCACCTCTGCCCTGAGCTGAGCTTTCAGGTGGCTGTAGAGAGCGATAAGGTGTCCCCTGAGCCTCCTCCAGACTGAAGAACTCCGGCTCCCTCAGCTGCTCCTCACAGGCCTTGTGCTCCAGCCCCTTCATCACCAGCCCCGTTGCTCTTCTCGGGACTCACTCCCACACCTCCCCATCCTTCCTAAACTGATGGGCCCAGAACTGGACACAGCGCTCGAAGTGTGGCCTCACCAGTGCCGAGTCCAGGGGCAGAATCCCTTCCCTGATCCTGCTGGCCACACAATTCCTGATACAGGCCGGGACACCATTGGCCTTCTCGGCCACCTGGGCACTGGCTCATGTTCAGTTTCCTGTCAGTCAGAACCACCAGGCCCCTTTCTACCTGGCCATGTCCGGCCACTCTGTCCCCAGCCTGGGGCACTGCAGGGGGTTGCTGTGGCCAAATTGCTGGACTTGGCCCTTGGGTTCGTTAAGCATCCTATCATGAGGTTCAGCACACCTACCCCACCTGTGCAGGTGCCTCTGCAGAGCCTTCCTACCCACAGCCAACCCACCTCAATCACAACCTAACCCACAGGTTCTTTCTTTTACTTTGTACATCTTACAGTCTGCTTAGGCATCATCTCCAAAAGACAATGCTCCAAGAGATAGTGTATCCCCCCTTCCTTCAGGCAATCCCAAATTTACTCAGAGGAGGTGGTGAGGCAACCTCCTACATATGGCAAAAAAAATTTGGAGAGTAACAAGAGGTACCAGGTATGGGAATGTAATTGTACCTGGGGAGGAAAGAAGTAAATGGGCTTCAACGTAAAAATGCAAATTTCAGATTGTGACTGACTTCAGGATTTCCACTGACCCAGAATCTAAGCTCAGGTCTCACATCCATCACTTCTAGCCTTTGTATGTGTGAATGCATCCATAGCATAGCAGGAGACTGAAGAAAGAACATGAGTCTGCTGTTGTTCATGCTGAAATCAGGGGATGTTTTGCTTAAAATCTCTGAGAATCCCTGAGCACAGTGAGACACTCGATGCTTCAGGATGCATCAAGCCTTGCTGAGCACCTCTCCTCACACCCCTTTATCTCTACATGACGTTGGAGGGAGGCTTTTACTACTGACAGAGCTATTCAGCCCAGCCCAAAAGCATCCAAGGCAGTTCCCAGAACCTTCCTCATGATAAACGGGAAACTTAAAAAAACATGGGGGGAGGCACACTGAAGTGCAATAAAATGAGATGACATCCTCTGCTCTGCAGAGGCTAAGACAGTTTTCTGACAAAACTGCAGCAGCAAACTAGCATGATAAAAGAGCTAAAGCAAGAGGTTATGATATGCTTGAATCACTCCAGAGAAAGCAAGTGCTGTGTGTAACTAGGGAGATAAATAATCAGGCAGACAGAGTAGCACTGCCCCCTCACTCAAATCAAAGCAGCTTCCTTTGCCACCACTCCACCCACTTGGAACTGGTATCAGGGAAGTTGAAAAGTTGTCCTTGGCAGGAACAAATAGAGAAGTGCAGTTCTGGAACTGAGATATAAAACCTAACAGGGGTCCCAGGCTCACTCCCCTCAACACCAGCAGCACAGCCAGAGCCCGCAGGCAGCTCCAGCGGGTTTGTCACATGGGCACCCAGTGCTTGGAGAACATCAACTGCCCTGACAAAGAGCCTGGGTTTGGGAATAAGCAGAGTTGGACTGCCAGACCCTCAGGATATGTCGTGGCCAGCACATACAAGCCAAAAAATAGAAGCAAACTACACTCAGGCATGTTTGGGACAAGTCCTTTTCCTGAGATCCCACTGGCAGGATGTGTGATTAGTTGGCAGTACCTGGCCCCTGACTGACTGGGGCTGCTACTCAGCAGCTTGGATTTGACCCTCAGCAGGATTTACATTCTGCCTGAAGAGCCATGCATTGAAATCAGAGGGCCATGTGAGTATGTCCAAGGTCAGGGTTTACTGTAAGTAATACCCTCCACCTCAAAAGCAGCTGCATGTTTCTGACAATTATTTGAGAAGGTAATTGAACTCATCTGTTTCAAATGTGATTTCCATACAATGTGCACTGTACTTTGATCCTGAGTTGAAAAAAGGAATAAATAATCCTGTTTTAACCTTGACTTGACATAGCACTCACTGTGCGAACACCCTGCCTGCAGATCACACAGCCCAAGGAGGAAAGAATGTGACATTCTAGCATGGGGAAAGAGCTACTATTTGATATTTCTGCCCTTTAGTTCACGGTGTCAAAAAGAAACCTAAAAGCCCACAAAACAGGTAAAAACCTGAAAAGAAAAATCTGCTTTGGCCTCCCACTGCATTCTTGAAAAGGGAAACTGAAAACTGCACATTTCACAAGGAGAAGGAGCTTAATGGTGGAAGGAGGATCTTCAATTTTCTTCCATTATCTTGTTGGTGGGTGAAGCCAGAATAAGAATTTTTTTTCTTAATGTTGGTAAAACCAAGTTTCCAAAATGCATCTTTCACATTATAAGCAAGGTTGAGAAGGAGCTGAGAGCCAATAATTTTCTTCACAGGCTCTGGCAAAATCACAGCAAGAAAAATCAGGGAGTAGGGAAGAAGTTTTCATGCAGACAGGACCCCAGCAAGCAACCTGCCTGTAGGACTCTACTCATGGGGTCTTCCCCAGCACAGGGTCACAAGTTTCAGTGAGTTTGTTCTTACAGCACACTTATGAGTTAGAGAAGTGACCTTATTTTCCAGCTGGGAGCAAAGGCAGAGAGGGTCAGAAGCCCGTGGTGGAATCAGAGCGCTGAGCCCAGCTCTAAGCTAGCTTAGCTACCCAGCATTCTAGAGGAATTCTGGTAAGAGTAGAAAAAGATAATAGAGTACCCCGATAAAGTTATGTGTACACCAATCCACCCACTTGGACCAAGAGATAATTTCACATCTAAATTACAGTGCAAAAGTACACCCCTCTCTGCATGCAAAAAGTAAGGACATGCCTAAAAAGTTCAGACTTTTGGGGCATGTAGTGCAACTATGAGCTTCCCTTCTATGAAATGTAAGGATGTTCCAGAAAACACAAGATTTAGGAAGGAAGGGGCAAAGAAATATACTAAAAGGATGAAAAAGGGAAAAAAGGCAAGATTATAATTCCAAAAGTGTCTGAGAGGACACAGTGTCTGGGGGCACAGCTTCCTGAGAAATATCAAAGGAAAACATACATGCCATGATTGCAGAAAGCGAGTTAAGGTACCAGTCAGGCTCAGGAGCGTGGAAAATACCAACAAAAGGCACAGAGGCAGTGATGGGACAGTAACTCCCTGATATTTGCATGAAGTTGTATTGAAACATCCAACGAGCTTTGATCTGTTACTCTTGCAAAGGATCCGTTCTTAGGAGTCTTTCTGATCTAATCCCTGTAAGCTGCTCTGTTTACCCTCCTGGCACCTCTGTACAAATACGTATCAAATAGTCATGTGCATTGGGACGCAGGTGTGTCCACGCATGCACAAGTGTATGCACAGGGTACATGAAAGAGAAAAACTGTTCGTGCTTTTTATCTGTGCCACCAGACCCCTAACACACAGGACAGCAGCCATATGTCCTTTTCATCTTCCTCTGTGGCTATCTGTGACTTCAGCAGAACCATTGCAGAATTAAATGCTGCTCATGGTGAGGGAGAACAGAAAACTCCATCTCCAAGTGTGTAACGATCCACTCAGAATACACCAAGGGATTCAGTGAGTCTCTACATATGCTTCCTCTCAGCATGCAGGTGTAAGATTTAAAAATCCATATTTTTCTCCAATAAACTTAAAAACAGCTATAATACCAAGTACCAAAAGCACCATCTGTGCTTCACATATAGTGATGATATTTTTTTCAGAGTTGATGCTGTTTCTTAGTATAGCTTGATCTTATTTTGTCAACCGCATCATGAAAAGTGCAAAGAACCCCTGTGGATCCAAATGTCTCTGAACAAGCTGCTTTAACAAGAGTATATGACATCTTTCTGCTTCTTTAAGGCACTATATTGTTGACTCACATACACAGTAACATTTAAACTGTAGAAATGTTCATCCCAGACACCAAGTGTTCCACACACCTTGGCAGTGACTGACTGGAGATTCCTGTGGCCAGCACAAAACAAAGGTTTCTTGCTGAAGAAAAGAAGCTGAAAAGCACTTACAAAGCTTATTTGCCTTGCTGTGCAGGCAGAACCTCCCCTGGTCATCTCCCCTTTACTACATACCCACTACTTACAGCCCTTCAAGAAAGTCCATCCCAAGCATTGCCCTCTTGTTCCCTCACCAAGTGTCAAAGCTTCTCTAAAGTTCACTGAGGACTTTGCTGTTCCAAGGTGTCTGGAACAGCCAGCAGTCAGTGGTCTCAGTGATGGACATGCATCTCAAACTCAAAGACTGAGCCCGGGCAAGGTAAGTTTGACAAACTCCTCCCTCACTTTTCCTCAGCTGTCAACTGTAGCCTAACCCTGGATCTGCTGCATCTCCTCAGAGCTGTGTTAATGCTGTTCCCTTAAACTGCTCTGTTTAGGGCAATTTCAGCACCCACCATCCTTCTCAGAGGTACTGCAGGTATTTTTCACCATATTCAAATGTGGGCACAGGTATCTATTTTAAATAAAGAGTTACCAATTTGATGTTTTGTATTTTATTTGACTCAGAACCATAGAATCATTAAGGTTGGAAAAGATCTCCAAGATCATTGAGTCCAACCACTGACCAAACACCATCGTGTCAACTAATCCATAGCACGAAGTACCACGTGCAGTGCAGAAGCCATCGCATGGTCAGAAAGCCCCTCTTGCCCAGTCACCAAGGCAGACCCTACTCCACTCTCTACTCTGGTATAGCACCGGTACCTGTTCCTTTTCCAAGACCTTCATCTCATTTCCTTTAATTCCTTCTTTTGTTTCTGCCTACAGACATTACAAGACACTTCACCAGATGTTCCTTTACAGGAGACTTACAGTTGAAATAAAATATATTGTAAGAAAGAATGTGTCACATCCTGATACAGAGACAGCATTTCACCAGAAAGTTCCCCAAGATACTATTCCTAGAAAGAAACAGCAACTTCAAGCCATTTTCATCGGTTACATCAGCTTAATTTCCCTTGTCATCCTTAGGTTGGCTTCCTTTTGCTTCCTCACTTTTATCTTCCCAGTGGAACACAGCTTCGTGTCTGCCACGTTCTCTCCAGCAGAAATATCATATCTTAGCAAGGCCAGTGCCCTGCTCTGTGGCACCACCTCCTCCTCCAGCACACGTAACACTTGAAAGGAGGATGAACCAGATGGCTGCCACCACATAACCCATCATCAGATAACATACCAAGGGAGCACTTCTTAGGAATGTATCCTGACTTGCCTTCTCACTGTGCCTTCCTACTGAACTCAGCATGTTAAGCGAGCAAAAAACTCACAGCATTTCATCCACAATCTAATACCACACACGTCCTTTAAAAGTTCAGATCTATTTGTTTTGACCTAAACCCATTTGTACAAGTTCCCTTCTGCTGTGTTGCAGATGCATTCTCCTCCAGGAGACCCCAGCGCATTCTCCTCCAGGCAAGCAGTGCCATATGAAGCAAGGATATAATGACAAACATCAAACTGCATTCGCTGCTGGTGTTAATCAGCAAAGTTTCACCCAAGTAATTCTAGTTTTGCCACTTTATAACAACACAAAACACGTCCCTGCATTTCTTTTCAGCCTGTCACTTGTTAATCAGTTTGAATGACAGTCATCCTATTCAGATTTGCTGGAGTTCATTGCCACTACTCAGCACCGTTGCTTGAATGCTGATTTTTTGGTACCATTCTTCATAATATATCTAATTCTTTCATAATTCTTTACAAATATCAAAAAGAGAGAATAGCAATGATTTACTAGTGAATCATATTAACATTTAAAACCAATGACCAATTAGACATCTGAATAGACTCACTATTCAAAATGCCATCTGGTCTCCTGATTGTTCCTTCCATGTACTTCCTCATGACAACAACAAGAAAGAAGACTCAGACAAGGAAAAAAAAAGAAAAAGAAGAATTCTTTAAAAAAGAAAGATCACTTTTACTGTACTTAGCTGCTGCCAGCATTGGGCAGGGTAAACAATCAGTCTCCAAAAAAAAAAAATGCTCAAAGAGATATTACTGAAAGAGACTTTCCTTCTGCTACTTTTTTTTTTTGCATAGTTTCCAACCAGTGTCTATTGACTTACAGCGCAAAGCAGCAAGCGTACCTAAAGCTGTACTCTAAATTCACCCCTATTATCTTTGTGTTGACACTTCATCCTAGAAGATATATGCTGAGCTCCAGGTAGATCATTTGTAACCTTTATAATGATGATGGCAACAAATATAGCACAGTGCCCTCCAACTGACACGGAATGGACGCTCAATGCTTTACTATTTTGCAATGAATCAATTGGTTGTCACCACATGTGCAGTAGCAGTTTTTACCCCAATTTAATGATCATACAGCCATGACACAGCAAATATCCATGTATTATAATGATCAGGAAAACTTGACTGAAAGATCTGGAGAATGAATTTCAAGCCAAAGTTGCAGTTGCCCTGGAAATCAGCAATAGGAATTGATTTCTGGGTTGGAGAAATGCCACACAGCAGTTTCACCTCTCATAGAGGTGACCTTCATTAAAATACAGTTCCTTTCTCAGAACAATAAAAGCTCTCCTATGAAGCATATTGTCATGGATAGCGAGATGCAATCCCTGTGTCTGCCCATAAACTGGGCATTTGTCCCAGCAGCTGGGTGATTGAACACAAAACTGCAGAGATGGTCAATACATTGCAAGCAGAGGAGACAGGCACTCAGGTAACCCAAAGGACATGCTGAGGCATACAGGTTTATGCACTAATTACAAGCCATTTCCCCTCTTCTATACAAGTTCTCTGCAGGAAAACAATCTCTAAAGGTCTGTACAGGAAGACAGACACCTCCTGCACCGTGAACATCAGTATCTTAAGGAGTAGGGTTCTTTTATGGCCCCTGGAAAGTACAGAAATGCTCCAGAAGAATAGGCATGACCTACATCCACATCCCCACTGGGCACCAGGACAGACTCCACTCAAATGCTGAGCAATGAGACAGTGCTGCCTGTCTCAGGTACCACCTGGTGCTACACTGCATTTCAGGACAGTTCAACAAGAAGGCTGGTAGATATTTTTCAGAAAGTTGTAAGGGGTTTTAACATTAAAATTCTCACTGATGGTTCCTTCTTCTTTAATGTTTTCATCTTTTTTTTTTTCAGTTCTCCAATCACAAATCAGTTTTTTGGGGGTTTGGTTCTCTTTTCCCCCCCAGCTGATCTGAGAACACTCAGTCTTTTCAGACAAACACTTGCAGATTACAGTTATCTATTTTCAGTTTTACTTTTTCAGCAAAATGTCAAATGTTTGTTATATATATATAAAAAAATAGATGTTTCAAAAGGAAAAACTAGACACCACTAATGAGTTCCATTTCCCAGCATGTGCAGATCCATCTGGCACACAGCAGCAAATTACTCATGACCCTCTGGCAACGCCTTCAACATTAGGGGACTCTTTAATCCCAGTCTGCTTCTAACTGGAATTAGCAGCACAGAGAGGTAAGTGGCCCTTTATTGATGTTAACACTCTTCATTATGATTTTATATTATGACTCCTTTAAAAACTCACAGAAAGCTTATTTTGAACAATGAAGACCAAAAGTTACATTGCCATGGATTGATAATTATAAATTATGTGTTAAATTCAAGACTAATCCCTGTGCAAAATACACAATTGTTTGAATTTATGGATTTTCCCCACAGAAATATTTGTGATAAAAATTAGCAACTGAATTATTATCCTGTCCCATTCATCTTGTCAGATGTTAAAGGGGAGAAAGTGCTTTAAAACTAAAGGGTATTTAAAACTGAAGGCAATTTTAATGCCTTCCTGCTCCCCAGATTATGCCTACATACACTTTTTGCACTGAAAAGCAGCACTTTCTTCTACTACATTCTTTACCTTTTTCTATGTTATGCTATTCAAAGTGTGACCTTCACCTCTGAGGTTCTCATTGCTTTGTCTTTCTTAATTTTTTCCAGGCAGAAAAGAAGTTCAGCAAATGAGGCTAAGTCATTTTCACCTTTCTTTAGTTCCACCAGTGGGAAAAAACCCAAGGACTCTAGATGTTCTCCAGAGTATAACAATTAGCATAGCAATTAATTATCATATCCAGTACCAATGAAACTTTGGTTCAGTGCAACAGCAACACCATGCGACACTGTCTCACATTCTGCCTACGTTTATTTCTTCCCAAATTACACATGTAGGGCTAGAAATGTCTCACTTTTTTAATTAGTATCATACCAGATGGGATGACTAAGTGCGTGAGTTGAAAATTTATGTGCAAAACTTTTCTTCTGTGGAAGCCTGTGACGTTATCTAGTGACACGTGCCCCTCTCCCATCATGGGACAGCAGGTTTGCCCTTTAGGGCCATAGGTGGTCATTAGAGAAACAACTCTTGTGACCACGAGGCAACGTTCAGGACCTTCATAAGATCATCATAAAGTCATAGACTGGGTTGGAAGGGATTTTTAAAGATCATCTAGTTCAACTCCCCTTACCATGGGCAGGGAACCTTCCACTAGACAAGCTTGCTCAAAGCCCCATCCAACCTGGCCTTGAACACTTCCAGGGATGGGGCATCCACAGCTTAATGGGAAGCCTGTTCCAGTGCCTCATCACTCTCACAATAAATAATTTCTTCTGAATATCTAATCTAAATCCACCCTCTTTCAGTTTAAAGCTAGTACCCCTTATTCTATCACTGTATGCCTGTGTAAAAAGTCCCTCTCCAACTTTCTTGGAGCCTCTTAAGGCACTGAAAGGCTTCTAAAAGTCTTCCTGAAGCCTTCTCTTCATGCCAAACAATCCCAACTCTCTCAGGCTGTCTCCATGGGAGAGGTGCTCCAGCCCTGTGATTATCTATATGGTCCTCACCTTCCAGCAGTGGAGCCTTCACTTGAAGTCTGCATTCAATGTGCAACTTGAATTCATTGCACAGCTTGAAAAGAACAACTTCTGCTTTCAGACCAACTCCTTTGCACATCCCTGTCTCAAACAACAGCTCTTCAGGCCCGAGGCAATAGCAGTGATAAAGGCAGATGAAGACAAGGCAAGACAAGCCATTTGCAAATATCAGGGCAGGGTGTGAATTGGCATGGGAAGTTCCAGCCAATCTCTTCTTCCCTCGCTGGTGTTCCAAGGGGCAGCTCAGCAGCTACTCTGCAGATCTCCCTTCTGCCTTAGCTGTGGCAGCCAGTCCTTGAAACTGCTTGCAGCTGTTATTATATTTCTGCACTTTTTCAAGTTTTGCACTTCCCTTCAAATGCAATATTTGCTTTAAATATTTGGAGAATGCAAATTTCTTTATTTACACATGCCTGAAAAAACTCTGACTGCTGTGTTCCCTGGGTAATTCAGGAATTCTCACCAACCTCCTTTCACTTAATTACTCTGTGAGACTGTCTGGTGAAAAATGAATTCTGCCGGATTCCTCTCCTGAAAAACATGCAGCATTTGGCAAGTCAGACTAATTCTTGCTGCAAGAGAGCTGTGCACAGAACAAACACGGCCTGCGAAACAAATCAATGCTGCAATCACCAATGCAACCTATCACACAGAACTGTAGGGTCAATCAATACTGTATCTTCCCAGATGACAACTGCGGAACAGAAGCTTTTAATACCTTTCCCAAGATAAATCTCTTCCTTCACAATGTGAGACACAATTTTCCAGTAAGTTCTGCAGTAAGGGGAGGATTTTCCTAGACATTAGACAGCTCACAGATGAAAGCAGCCAAGCCTTTCTGCATTTAGGAGACCTTCCAGACACCTCTCCATTCAGGGACCCCATTGATTTTTAACAATAACCCTTCCCGTATTACACACCAAGCAATGCAAACCCTCCACTTTTGTCACTTCAGGAGAACAGATCATTTCATGACTGAATTGTATCTGCCAAATTAAACACTTAATAGCCCAGAAACTCTTCTATAGCACCATCCAACTGCGGTTTCAGGGACTGGCTTATGTAAATCACAGACACCAGTGTGTTAATGTTAGGTTTATATGATCATGGTCTATCTATGTACTTCTTCTGGGAATGAAACCCATCTGTCTCAGCACTGTGCAATGATTAATAGGTTTTTATCCCATACTACCTCCATGATGCAGTGGGCTATTAGACCCCTTTGACAGAACTGAGACAGGGGGAGATTAAGGGTACAGCCTACAGGGATCAGTGCAGGCAGACAGAGGCTCCTCTGCCTGGATGTGGATCTGTTTGGGCCTGGAAGCCAAGAACACACTGCTGTGCTTGGGCCATGCTCAGCTGCTCCACAGGGCCCTTCTCCTTGGCACAGCACCATTCCAATGGCTCCCAGACAGGAGCCATCTCAGGAGCAGCCAGAGAGCATGCAGAGGGCACAGGTCTATCTGCAGCAAGCTGTGAGAATGCGTTTGCAGGGACATGGACTGATCCAGGGCACTCAGCAAGTCAGCAAGGGAGGGATGAGCTAGACTGGAGCCTGAGTAGCCAATTCACCAGAACACTGTTTCTATCCTTCATCTGATAAACTACAAATTAGGCACAGTAACTGCAATCCAATACCTCAGGGAAGAGAACATTTAAAGGGTGCTCCTTCCGTCCCGGAGTTGGGAACAGAGCTCAGGAAATCAAGGGAGTCACCCATTTGAGCACAACAGATTACGGGCATGTTTGCAGCAGGGGTTCTTCCATTTCACTGCTTTTCATTTTAGTAGAAAAGCCCTTCTGGCAGCTCCAGGAGCACATCATAGCCATGAAAGCTTGATGTTATTGCCCACTTTAAAGACACAGTAAGAAAAACCAAACAACATAGCTCTCTATTTAAAATGGCTCAGACTGAAATTAATTTGGTATATATACTTAAAATATACCTGCAGCTGTCCAGCCATGATCCTGGCACTCACGCCACACATCAAAGCTTGTACCTGGCAGAGGCCTCCCTTTAGAGCAACAAGGGGCACATGGAGAGCATCAGCATGAACTGCGTATTGGATAAGAGCCTGTTTAGAGCAGCTCTCATTAGGAAAGCAGAAGGAAGCACCCTTGGAGAGAAGCCACTGAAAGATTAGTTCTTTGATTATTGATTTTCAGGCCATTAAGGACCTTTCTGGTCCTCAGACTCATTCTCTTGTGTGAAAAGTCATGGGATTTTCCTAGAGACTGCCAGGGCTCTGCTGGAGATGATGAGATTTCTGTGGGGACAACCATCTGCCCAAGCACTGCCAGGCTCCAGATCAGTGCCTCAGTGTAGCAAGGGCCAAATTTCACAGCCTGCAGACATTTCATTTTCCATTTGACATCCTGCAGATTCCATCAGAAGGGCTAACTGAGAAAAGACTGCACGTGGACTCTGAACCAGAATCTGGAACAGACAGCAATTCTTTAAGGCATTTCCCTCAGCCTCTTAAACAGCATGTCAAGTGCTGCAGTTCCCTCTGCCCCTGAGACATTGTACCAAAACTCTTTTTCCTTAGGAAGCCTTTCCCAGCCTCTGATGTGCATATTTTATAGAGAGAATCCTGAAGTGAAGATGACAGTCCTGTACACTACTCTATTTCTTAGCATTTTTTCTCTCTTCTTTAACTTTCCACTCCAGCAAGCGAAGTTTAACAGAATCAATTTCTCTATGTGCTCAGTAAAATTCTCAGCGGGAGCCACTGCTCCATAGGCTTCTTTTAGTTATTTATTGCCTGCCTCCTGGATACTGCATATGTTAAAAGATGTGCTACCAGCTTAGAAAACAATTAATCCTGTTACTGTTTGGAACATGGATGCTGCAGAAGCACTACCAGCACCAAGGTTAACTATGTAGAAGGACTCAAATAAAAAGGTTGGTTCCACGATGTGGGAATACTTTGATTTGCAGATACTTTGATTTCGCAAAGTTTAGGTGTTAATCCAAAACATGACACATTTGGGTTGCACTCACCTGTCAGACCATCCGCTGTGAGCAAGAGCTCCAACGTGCCCTCCCTGCAGAAGCCCTCACTGAATGGAGCACATTCCTGCTACCCATTCTCATTCTAACACATCTGCAGTTGTCAACAATAACATTTTTTCCTAAACTCAGTCATTTTGAATCCAAGTGTCTCTCACTTCCAGTGACCTGCTAACAGAAGAGGGTTGTTCTGTACATGGAGATGAAGTCAGGTCTCAGTGTGACAATCTGGATGACACAGGTCTGCCTGAGATGACCTCGACTAAGCATGTTGGTGCTGCCACAGCTACTGCCTCTCAGAGGACGTGAACAAGATCTCAACCCCTGCAGCAAGGAGAGATCCCCAAACACTTTGCACACATTAGCAGCATGCCCTGGCCGCTCCACACTGCTGTCAGAAAGCCAACCACTCACCAGCCACACAGCACAGAGGGCACTGCAGCTCCAAAGACAGCTTGCTTTGAAAGACAAAGCCAGTGGGCAAAGCACGAGCACTCCAAACTGTGACGGGGGGAGGCTGTTGTACAGCAATACCCACTACAAGCTGCCACAGACTCAGGGCAGAGCTACGAGAGACACCTGCGTGTGTCACCAACACTGTCAGCAGGTGACATCTCTGCCCCAAAGAAACGTAAACATCTCAATGTATCTGGTGGACACGTCAGGCAAAGACCTGGCTCTTGCTCGTCTGGTGTATTGTGCTTTCAAGTTTGCAGAGATGATTGGACTGTGACTATTTTTAGCTCAGTCTTGCAAAATCAATTCATGTGCAGGTTAAATCAATTCATCTCTCTTTGCCATCATTTCTACATCTACAAAATGGGGATAGAGTCGGCAGCCTTTCTCTTCAGCAAAGTATGTTGGGATCATGAAGAGCATGATACAAAAACTCAAGTTTATTATACAATTACTGTGTGCAGTTTTGTTATGCCACCACTCAACTCCAAATTAAGGCACTGTTGCTGTGAAAAACTTCAGAATTGGCAATTTTGTACCAAATTAAGACAAAACATAAAGGTAGGAATGCCCTTCCCCTCTTGGACTCCACAGGACAAATGCTGCCTGTGGGCTCCCATAACACACAGCAGCAAGTCCCTCAGGCAGTCACAGGAGCAAAGGGACATTCATGGGGCCTCCATCTCCATCTCTGTGACGGCTCATGGTGTGATCACCAGAAAAAGTAGAATGCCTTTGTCAAGTTCACCCAACTTGAAGCCAATTCATATTGAACTTTTCCAGTAGAAAACCTGATATTCCCCTCTGACCACTTTCCATGAAGAACCAGGGACAGAATACCTTTTTTCTGCTCTGGTCCAGGCTGCCACAGCCCCTGTACACTTCAGGGCTTCCAAATCTAATCTATTTATCTTACTTTAAACTTCTGTCTTCCCCTAACCTTCAAGTCCAGGACACCTCCATTTCTGTTTTTCCCCCTGCTCGTTGGGGTGGCGATTGCTTCTACTAGAATTTTATGGCATGAGGCAGGTGATGACACCATTCAGTCCTGGTACTTCTCAGGCTGACAGAGGCCTTCCATCTGAGCATCCATCACCGACCTGCCCCTCTTGCAGGTCAACTACTGCTCAGTCATCTGTCAGATGGGGGTGGACAAGGCAGTGGCTCCAGACATGGCTGAGCCCGCCGAGGTTGATGTGCTGCTGTAAATACCTTTGTTCTCAGATACTGCCAGTACTTCTGTGTCAGGAACAGGAGAAACTGAAAACCCATCTGCATTCCAAATCCTTCCCTTTTTGCAAGAGAAGGGAGTCATTCCTGGAGCTGAAGGCATCCCCTCTCCCTGCCCATGGATAAGGGGCAGGCACCTTCTTTGCAGCTCCAGGAGAAATGCTTTCAGTACCAAAAACCAATTCTGTCTAAACATCAGAAGCCAGGAAGCAATGACACAGAAATTTAAAAATAATGAAACTTCGTGGTAACACAATTCTCCATCCTGAAGTCCTCCAAAACAACAATTCACCACTTGAATTATGGACAGAAGAGATTGCTGAGCAACTCAGAGCATTGCTAACGGAATGGGAAATAAAGCCTCCCCCTTTAGTTTTAGCTTCAATGCCAGCCAGTACCGGGAAATGCAGGTAAACAAGGGGGACAAACAATACAGGAAAGCAAAGGGACAGTCCCCCAGCTGAATTGGGCCAGGCATTACCACATCCACCAAACAGAGCAGTCTGTCCTCCCCCCCACTCCCTGCAAGGCTGATTCTCCACCCACAGTCACACACATCACATTCCAAGGAATTTCTTCCATTTACAAATGAAACTTTATTACCTCTTTTACAGGGATTTCTGCCACCCTGTGAGATGTGCCTGAGCCTGGCACCAAACCCCCACTGACGATTTTCTGGGTAGGTTGCTACAGTCAGAAAAATACTGCCACTACTCCATGCAACTTTCAAAGCATTATTAAAGCAATATTTTTTATATTATTACCTAGGTCTAATACTGTTTTGAATTTGCAGGTTTGGAGTTCATTTTAAAGCACTTGATTATACTTTGCAAAGAAATAGTCTTACAGTACAAGTCATTTTCTCAAGTACACTTGAAGAAAGGATAGTCTATGGCTCAGTAAATACAACAGTCTGAAAAGTTATGAGCTATCAGACTAAGCTGAATTGACTTACTGATATTACCTGCAATGAATGAGTTTTAGATAGCCTCTCATAAATAGGCAGCTACGGAGCCTACGATTTTATGGATGTCTTGTACTTATCAATATATATGAGAAATGATGCTGTCAGGCTTTCGAGGGGATACTAGGTGAACCACACCACTGTCAATTTAATTTTTATGATTAAATATTTGGTGCCGTTAAAGGTTATTTAACATTTAATATAGCTGCTCTTCTACATAGCTGATAACTGTCATCTTTACATAATACTGAAGCTGAAAATGGATGGGGAAGGCATATTTTTAAGAAGGATCCTATTTTTTTCCCGATTTACTGTTAGATTTGTTCCAGTAATAGAATAATATTAGGTGAGTTTAAAAGGTTTTCAATATTCAGATGTACAAAAATTTAGACTTAATGACAGCTGCAGATGAGCTCAATGTTTGCTACAGAAGCTGCTAAATTTTCCTCTGTGGCAGAAAAATCATTACTCTGCTCTGGCTCTACTCAGCCCTTAGTAGGACAACTCACGTGTAAAGGTGGGCACACAGGAATTTGTTTCCAAAGCTTTTGCATACAATGGCATATTAAAAAAAAGGTGCACAGCAAGCAAAAGATGGCAATTCTTAAAACCAAATAAGTCAACAGTAAGCTGCACAGACTTCATGGAAAGATTTGGTGCTTACATCACTCTCCACTGTTTTGTTTTCTTTTGACAGCTGAGCGTGTTAGCTCTGTTTCCTAAGCAGAGTCCAAAGCTATTTCTTGCTTTTTCTACACTCACACATCAAAAAGATGCAATTTTAAAAACACCTAAAGGCAGAAAATATTTCTATAATTAAAAATAAACCCAAAATGTATAAACAAAACCAACTACACAACTCGAGTGTAGAATCAGGTCAGTTCAGGTCTTGATCCCAATTACATTTGCTGTCAAGTGGATCCCTTTGTGGAACTGAGACTTTATTTTCTTCCTTAGCACTTACTGCAGTACATTTACAAAGAAATCTTTATTGCTTTTCAGTGATCGAATTATGTTTTTCTGTAATAAAACCCATTATTTGAACTTCCCTTACTGAACTACTAAAGTAAATCCTTCTCATCTCCAAAAGGTACTGGATTTTGATACAGTTCAGGGTCTTTGAATGCTCTTCCCTATGTCCTGGCTCAGGTCCCACCAGCAGGTTTTGGGCTTCATCAAGGCACCCCCAACACAGACACAAATCATTGTCTTGTAGTCTGTAGCATCTTTCCTGTAACAACACTCATTAATTGTGATGACAGCCCCTAAACAACAGAGAAACCAGGGCAAAGTATCACTTATCAGTGGCATTACAGGCATGCACAGGGCTGGTACTGTAGGAAAAAACACCGACAACAAAGCACAAGGCACTGAGGGTCTGACACAGAGGGCCCTGGGCATCGTGCAGGAGCAGGGACAGCCCTGCCATTCTGCTGCCCAGACAGACACACCTCACCTGGGTGCAGTGAAGGGGGGTGGCTGTGCTTGGCACAATCCTTCCTGCGCAGGGCAGCCCGAGGCTGGGACACACAGCTCAGTCTTGTGCGTGTTGATCAGGCCGGCCTCATGCACATCACACTTGCAAGCTGTATTCCACAGCTCTGAGAATTGACAACAAGCTGAAATGCCAAGCCAAGAACACGGTGCAAGCACAGCTGCATGAGTTTGGCCCAAAATACCAGCTTTGCATGGTGCCATCGCACAGATCAGGGAGCCCTCATTGCTTACACCAACTTCCATATAAAAGACTTAAGCAGAGGTTATATTTTAACCCCTCTGAACTGCAATGATCATATATAACAGCTTCATGTATGACTTTAGAGTCAAGCAGTCTCTGAATTGGTGGGCCATGGAACTAAACATTTTTTGGGAGTATTTTTCAAATGAAACTTCTAATATGCCTACTCCTCCCACTCAGTGCAAATTCAGATATTAAATAGGCACGTTTTCAGATTTGAAATTAAGTTTCTACATCCCCCGATACAGTATATTTCATTATGTCAGATCAAGCCCAAAATAAATAGAGCAGAAATACAGATTTCCATATTTAAAAAAAAAAGGGGGAGAAATTTTTAGCAAAACTTCACAAACACTTGAAAAGCCTCTTCTATCTCTTTGCAGCAGAGGTAGGAAGGGCAGAAAATTATGACACAGTAATTATTATGATGGATGTTGAGCCAGTCCTTTGTATTAGATACACTGCTTGTGCAGGAACCAGCACTACAGATTGCATACTTGACTAAGCAGAACACTCAAGATTATAATGTGCAATATAGATTAACAACATTAGGTTAAAGCAGGATAATTCTTCTTCCTCATTCCTTTCCCATGGAACAGCTTGTGCTACACATTTCTGTGCTCCTTGCTCCCAAGCCTTAATCTACACATCAAAAAGGCATTTTTCCATTTCAGCAGGTACAAATCTTCAGTAACTGGATGGATATTTATAAAATTGCCCTGGTGTAAAACTCAACTATGACTAAACCTGTCTGTTCAGAATTAAAGGTGATGATGTGTTTGCTTTTGTCATCTCATGCAAACAGCAGGAAAGATTCATCTTACTCAAAAACAGCATGAGAATTTAAGAGAAAGACTTGTCTTGGCACAGTGTAAATAACCAGCATGGTGTTATAAAAGGGATGATTTATAATTGTAGCAATTATTCCACCGTCAGTGGGAGACCAGAGCAGTGTAAGACTGCACATAGAGCTCTGACTCAGATCTTTGTCCCAGCATCACTGGCACCAGCTCACCCTGAGTCCCTCCGCTTGCTGCCAGCCAGGTATCCCTGCAGGGGCCAGCAGCACACAGCACCCACCCATCTCCCCTCCTCCTCCTTGGCTCTGGGTCAGCACAGTTGCACTGTGAGTATTCTCCAGGCTGGTTAACAAGCTTAAAGATAAATTATCCTGCAGACTCATGGTGACACCAGGGACAGCAAAGCAGATGTGACTTTCACTCCTTCGGCCCAAATTCATTTCCTTTTCAGGTAACTCAGCACTCAGGTGTTAAATTTTACCCAAGAAAGGTCTAAGGTCTCACAGGTGCTGGACAGGTACAGCTTCTATCCACTTCCAGCTATTCACACCAACATTGCTCCTCTTTCCCTAAGATAATACAGCACATGCACTTCGTTTTTAAGCCTGGTGTAAAATCAGAGGAAAGGCTTTGTCTTTGCAGCACTTCCCTTCCAGGACTATCAGAGCCAATGTGCCCATCCCCAAGCTGTGTGCACGCTGCTGCCCTCAGCCACTGCTACAGGGTGAGGAAAGCATGGCTGGGGCTGCAAGAGCAGCTTCCAGGCCTTTCCCATTTCTCCTGTGCTCAGCTCAGTGTCTGAACCAATGGACAGGAACACAAGAACAGTCAGCAAGTGTCTGCAGAAAGGGAAAAGTGAAGAACGAGCATAAAAAAGGGAATTCTGCAACGCAGGTGACAGAGACTGAACGGACTGGAGATGGCTTGTGCTGTGCGTTATCAGTCCTTAGGACTGGAGAAAACAGAGATAATACAAAAGCAAGCTTACTGTGAATTTATGAATTGCTAAGTCACTTTATTATAACAGCCCTCAGCAAATCCCTGTTTGTTCCCACATTCCCGTAATGCATTCTGTTAGGCATTCCCTACCTGCTCCCCGACTTTATCTCAATTTGCTTCTTATTTGTCAGACAAAGAAGTCAAGATTTCTCCTAAATCAGCTTGGCAAAACTGACATTTTCAGTCTTCTTGGTTCTTAGAAGAGGGAAGGGAATGTCGTTCATTCTTTCAAGTCCTCATTCATCTAGCTGCAATTTCTGCAGGGTTTGGTTAGTCATTTTCTTACATTGAAAATGAGTTGGCATTGCTGGATCTCTGGGCCAGAGATGGGAAAAGGCTCAGTGAGCACAGTCCTGACAGACAGGAAGGCATTGCTCAGCTCCTGCCTCTGCTAGCCAGTGTTTTCATAAAGGCACAGAGTCCCTCTCCCCTCAGCTCACAGCTGGTGAGCAGGGAAGGTGTTTCTCTGCATTCAGCCGCTATTTCAGCCCCTGTCCATCCAGGCAGATCATTGGCTCTTTAAAGAAGGACTTGCTACTACAGTAAATATATATACTGTGTCTTTGATCCTATTCAACTTGGAGCCCCTCAGTGCCATTAACCAGAGACTTTATTGTCCCTTTGCTTCCCAGGATCTACCAGCCTAGAGTGGGTATTAACTGATTGTTCTGCTCATTTCGGTTTGCAGGATTTCCCCCTGGTATTATCACCATGACATGGAAGACTTTTCTTGCTTAGAAAGGGGCTTATGTTATATCCCTTTTCTATCTCTTGAGCATTGGCTCACCTATATCTGTAGAAAAAAAAGCCACCACAAAACCTACCTATCCTTTCCACTAAAGAGTTTGTTTTTGTGCTGTGTTGCCATTCATTCCCTAAGCAGGCCTGTCACTTTCTCTTATTACTTACGTAAGATGATAATTTGTTCTGTCAAAAGTTCTGTTGCTACTTTAATAAGGAGTGATTAGGTATGGAAATAAACAATCTATCTATTTTACTCCAGACACACGGATTGATTGGCTTATACTTTAGCTGTATGTAGTAGGCTGTTGTCTGCATGTGTGCAAATGAGCAGGTGTGTGTGCAAGAGCCAGAGAAGGAAGGAAATTAATGAGGGAAACACAGCTTAAAGAAATCAGATTTGCATTTAGATTGATTTCTGTCCTGGAACCAGGTTAGTGTAACTTGCATGAGACCAAGGCTGCTAGAAGTGACTTATGAGGTTGGGCACACAATCTGAGACAATCCCAAGGCTTTCACATCCAAAAAAAAAGAAAAACTATAGAAAGTACCACATTTTTGGCATTACAACCCAAAACACACTGTTCAAAAGTCATCACTCAAACTTGTCAGTACCAGAGTTTATGAAGTGTACAAAGAAGAGCATCACAAGCATTAGAACACATATCTACATCACAAACAAAGCATTTCCTTGAGAGAACCATTCACATTGATCAGGCATTTATGGACAGTCTTAGAATTGTTTTTTCCAAAATTAAGTCAGTTCTGATATCTCACAGTGAAATTAAATTAAACCTTCCTAATTAAAAGGAGTGGAATATTTTGTAAGAGGATATCATGCATGCCTTTGTATGATCTAGTACTGACACATCACAACAAATAAATTCCAACAGCCCTTCAATTTCTAAAATGATATTGTAACTTTCACTTCCAAGAAAGCTTCAGAAAGCATCTCTTTGTACCAAACAGGAAGGAAAACACATTCCAAAATGAAAATGTTTTTTAGAAAAATAAATTCACAAGATCAATTCATTGTGACTTCCTATATAGCAGTAACTCAATAACAGCCATAGTCCAGTCTTGCCGGGTGTAATACGTCAAAGCAAAGGCTCTGGCTTTTAACAATCATTGTCTTCAAGCTGGTTTTCCCCTCAGAGGTTACTAAGCCTTCAGGCACTCTTAAGTCTCTTACAGTGACCCTTTTGCTGTCAGAGGATGGGACATTCCATAAGGAAATGTAATGCTGAGGGTGAGTAGTCATTCTTCCACTACAGGTCAGAATATTCAGGAGATTTTGTAATTTAAGCCACTGAAGAAAGGAATAATTAACTGGCCTGAGGATTCTTGTGCTGCAGCAGAAAAGGGCCCTTTCTTGTTGGATTTCTTGGTTTTCATCATCACTTGCTGCAGGGATTAGGGTAAGCTCTTTTCATTTACAAGTAGAGTTGCTCAGGAAAAGAGGAGCTTTCTTTCCTTTTCTTAGATAAAAGCCCCAGCTTTGTGTGCTTTTAAACAGAATTCTAAAGAAAACACTATTCCTGACACCCCCCAGATTTCTCCACACAAGAACCAATTAGTGCACCTTTGGCTCTCCTCTCCGAGACATATTTCAAACATCCTCTGCTCTCAGGTAAAAGGTAAATGGTATAAGCACACTATACATTACATATCTATGCACGAGAAATAAATAGTAACACAGTTGGACATGGGAACATCAGCAGACCCTGGAAGAAGAGCCCCTAGTGATGGCCAGCTGGGGTATCAGCATGACCAAGGGGGGCAGGAGGGAAGTCCAGGAGAAAAAACAAAACCTACAGGCAGACAGGGCTGGAGGCCCCAGAAAAGCTGCTTGTTCCATGTGCAGGATGAGAGAGAACAAACGGCCAACATCTAGTTGAGAAAATTCTTGCAATGAAAGCATTTATTCTGGAAGATTCCTATGAGTTGAAGTGAAAAACACACATAGGAGGAACAGCAGCAACATTCTTTACAACGTAACTGAGTGATGCAATGAGGAAGATTAGATCTACAGCCATGCTTAACCCTAAAAACGAGAGCTGCCTAAAAATTATTATTACTTGGAAACTAAGAAATTGCAGATAAAAGGGCAAGATATTTATGGGTGGCTTGGGAACTATTTAGTAAACCACAGAAGTTCAGAAGAAACATTTGTTACTGATTCTTTCAAAAATATTAAGCAATGGTTGACGTAGTCAAAGAAAGAAACAAAGGAAAAAAAAGCCAACCAAACAAGGAAAGGGCCAGTAAGAGATCCCTGTTTAGAAGTTCAACTCTGACACATCAGATAGGGAGTTCAAGAAAGCAGGCAAAAAACCCACCCAATCAAACAAAAACAAATCAACATGACAAAGATACAAAGAATAAATAGCAAAAGTTTTCAATCCACAACTCAAAAAAGAATCCTACCAAAGAGTCTGCAGGGCTGATAAGAAATTGAGCTATTAAAGAAAGATTGAAGCCAAATAAAACCATTGCAAAAATAAAACAGGAGGAAAAATTCGAGCCATAACTGCATTCTTTACAACAGCTTTCTTGATGGCAGAGATTAAGGATGTTCAAATGTCAGAGTGGGTTTTTGTGGGCTTTTGTTAGGTGGGTTTTTTTCCATTTCTGCACAGGAAATATGTCTGAGAAATTGGGTCAAACTGAAATGCCAGTAGAAGTTTCAGAATAAATGAATAAAATTACTAGCAACAAGTTACCAGCACCAACATCATACTGGAGATGAAATTGCTCCAGTACTTAATGTGGCCTCTACCCTATTGTTTATGTTCATAGAATGGCAGATGAAATTCAATGTCGAGAAGGAAAAGTCATGAAAAGGACATTGCACGTCTACAAACACACATTGATTATCTCCAAATCACCATTCTGAAGTGTCTTGTCTTTGCCATTCAGTTTGGGAAAAGTGACAGAATGACAAATAAAATTTTTCCAATTTTGATTAAGAAAATTTCATTGGTATGTGTTCATCATCCAGGTCACACAGCAACAGAAAATACAGAAGAGAGTCTGTAAAGTTGAAAATACAAACACTTCTGTGCAACTCCAAGTGAACCAAATCCTACTGTGGTTCAGTCCAAATTAAACTTCAAGGATCCACCAACACAGAATCACAACAACCAGCTTCTTCAGCTCCCTCATACAGCAGGTACCTGCTCTCTCTTGCTCTGAAGAAATCACAGCTGCCATGGCACAGCCTCTTTCAGACTCAGCCCCAGCTCTGTTTTGTGCTCTATCACCAGCCCTGTTTAAGAGATACTCAGTTTGGTGTCTTTTAGCTTGTGATTTTCCTCACTTTGTCCAAACCCCTTCCAAAGTGACTCTCTCACACGAACAGAGAGTCAAACAACTGGGACCAGGAGAGATGCCAGCGGAGGAGCAGGGGTGCAGTGCATCCCTGCTGGAAAAGCTCCTGATCCCGATGATCTCTAAGGACAATGGTCAAGCTGCCCAGCAAACCCAAAATACACAAATGTAACAGTCCTGAGATTCATATCCCAGCCCTTCCAACAGCACTGGAATTCAAGTGTTGCTTTGGGTGCTCTAGCTCAATTCACTGCAGGGAACTGCATCCAAACGGGCATTTCAAAAGCTCCTGAGCATGGCTGAATTCCTTGCAGTGGTCTGCAATTGACAGCAAAACCAAGATATATTACTTGAAAAACAGCCTCTTGAATAATTTCCCAGAAGTCAGGAAAGATGAGGAGCACTCCAGGCAAACTGTTTTCTTTTACTCTCTTCTAGAAGCAAAGGCAGAAGCACAAATCTCCCTCATTTGCATTTTCATGGTTTTCAAGCTATGCAAATTGTACTACGTTACACAAACTTCTGAAATGCTCCCAACTTGAGTGGCAAGTAATAGTGAATGTTTGCTGGAGTTTTCACACAGTTTGGATTAAATATCTCATCATCTACTGTGTTAATAATACCTATCACTTACTGTCAGCTTTATGTCAAATTGTTACAGGTATATACATCACGAATAGTCTAAAAAGCATGTAAACACAAAGTCTGTGCAATTATATTTGCCAACAGTACAGCATATTAATCTAATTTAATATTTTGCCTCAGTTAATTTCATTTCAGAATGGTAAGAAACTTCTTATTGCTCTGAGATTTCAAAGACTTCTCCCCTCCTCCTGTGTACAAGGAGTTTTTTTAATTTTTTTATTTGCAAAAAGCAAAATCTGTTCTTAAATAGCAGCTACAAAAATCAGCTCCTTTCAGTGAATGAGCATAACCTGTTTGTTTCCTTCCTTCTTAGAATTGCAAGGTGCACCTCCTGACCCCAGTCCTGATTTTCACCCTGTGCTGTCTGTGTGGAAGTGATCAATGAAAAACATGTTAAGGAGATGGAAGGGACTTGTCTCGCTCAAGCTGAAATACTTGTTGGGGATTTCTGCAAAATTCATTTTGGATTGATCCAGAACATTTCATTCGACCAAAAGAAAATTATCTTGGCTTCACTATATGGGTTATTTAATTTATTTTTATTTTTTTTTAACCTTGAAATTCAGGTCACACTATTCCATGAAAAATGCTTCTTTGAAACAAAAAGTTGGAAAGTTTTTCTTGCTGCAGCATGACTGAGACTCTGCAAAGTGAAGCGTTTCATTTGAATAACGTGGGGAAGGGTACATGGGGAGGCTGCACTGGGGTGAGGCTGCTGCCACATCACAGGGCTGAGACCCCATCGAGAACTTGGCAGTGTCTGCAGGAGGAAAGAGGGTTTCAGGGGATTCTAAATTTCTGTTCCTGTTTTAGTCCAAGTTCTGCCAAAACTCAGTCTAAATTTTTTCATTGTGTGCATCACACTGCCACCAAAATACCACCCCAGTTCCTTCCAAACCTTCTGGTTGCACGAACAAGATGCACATGAAATGAGTTTTAACCTCCACAGTGTTGCATCCCAGTGAACCACCACTCCTCCTCAGCAGCATCTCCTGGGGACACTTCCCTGCTAGACCTGTTGCCAGAGGACTTGGGCAACCATTGTCAGCTGCCTGAACTTACTGTCTGTTTCCATCTACAAAACCTTTTGCAACCTGCAACAATCAGAAGGACTTCACAGACAGAGTCCCAAAATTTTATGTCCTTCATTGTGCACCCAGTCACACCATCACAGCTCCAAATCCCAGGAGGCACAGCAGTTCTCATCACATGCCAAATAGCAGCTAATTTACGTAGCATATCAATAATGGTAGAAAATTTAAATACTGGGGGAGAAACCAACCCTTCCTCCAGCCAAAACACTGCCTCAATTCTTCCAGCATAAAGCCACCTTCTCTGGTAATGATCTGAGTTTAAATGTCTCCGTTCCCACTCATTTATACCCAAACAACTATGAATCAAGCATTTAGAGCCCACTTATTCCCCCATGTCTCCAAGTATTTTTAATAAGTAATTTCAGCCAAGAAAACAACCTGGGTTTGCATGTTTTTGTTTTTGCTACTCTCAGTTCTGACCCCACTTTTCAATCTGATTTACAACTGACAGCCCTGCAGAAAGTGCTTTTAACACAATGTACTTATAAATTATGAAAAAACAGATTTACAATCTAATGTCTTCACGTGCAGTGATTTGTATTAAACAAATTGTTGGCATCAGAAACCACAGCAAATTTGGTGTATGCCTAAGAAACTATAGCCCATATTATCACCAGCAAAAATTGTGTGTTTTTCCCTCAGTCCTGCTACTTAGATAAACTGGGGACAGTCTTATAAGAAAATGTAATTTTCCTAGCATGATCTTCATTAGCTCAAAGCAGCAACAGTAATCTCAAAAAATGAAAAAAAAGTAGTGAGTTAATGGTTGATTTTTCTGACTAGTGTCTATTCTTTAGTAATTAGCTAGCGAAATGTTTATTCCTATAAAAATATGTTTCCTAGGGATTATTAATTACAGTTTATTGAGAAACAATCAGTTTCTTAGTTGAGTTACCCACCCCTTTAGAAAATTAAAATGCTGAGATACTCATTTTTGCAATGAATATCTATCCAGTAATTACCATATTTACTTTTCATTTATGGGGGAATAATCTGTTTTAATTAAGCCTAACTGAAGAATTTTTATCAGATGTAATTATCCCTTTCGATAAATATGTCTCTACTAATTACAGTTAACCATGGGATTTATAACTCTTAAGTCATTTGGTAGGAAACATAATAAATCTTTAGTAATACATGCTAAATTACTATAAATTAATTCAGATCATTAACATAATAAACAAATTAGGATAATTTCTCTTAATTAGTTTGGGTGGTTAACTCAAAATCCCTTGTAAACCTTCATGGTAATCAAAATTTTACCAGTATTTTCAGAGATAATTTTTTGTAAGAAACCTGTTTGAATATTTACCCAGAAAATTAAATCACTTCTGTAAGCTCATATTCCTTTCAGATCATAGAGCCTCTTAGGAATTGATGCTGGGTGACTTTTTAAATGCAGATAATTGGGCCCCACAGGTTTCCAGGTTGGCGCCACTGCCTCGTGAAGAGCCTGCAGGGACGCACAGCGAGGTTTTAGAGGTAAAGTCCTTCCTCTCCCCTTCCCTCTTCTCACGTTTGCTCATCCTCCATAGGCAGCTCTGGGGAAGGGCAACAACTGAGTACTGCTCATCAGGAACACGGGGATTCCACAGGGAAAATAGAGCACCTCGACCGGGCACAGGTGCAGTGGGTTGACCCTGGCTGGATTCCATGGACTCATCAAATCCCTTTCTGCAACTAGGCAGAAGGGAGAGGGGTCATCCACCCACCACCCTCACGGGCAAGAAACAGACTCAAAGTGAGATAATACCTAAATTTATTACTAACAGGATAAAAGCTAAGCTAAATAGTGAGGAAAAATGTGTGGGGTAGACTTCAGCTGCCCTGAAGTCTCTGTGGAATAGTTGGACTATGCTAGGAACCTTCTGCACAGGTCAGGGTGATATGCACGGAAGGAAAGCTGTAACACCTGGAACAGAAATCCGGTTTCTAAAGTGATGAGTAATGTTTACTGACATGCGTGGTTTGTGTGTCCAATTAGGAATTATTTATGTATAGAGAAACCAATGGTCTTTGGACATGTGTCCATACTCAGGTCTATAAGAATGGCAGCCTCTGATACTCAGAGAATGCAATAAAGTTCCTGTCCTGTTTCTGGAACAATACGATGTCATTTCTTTGACCTGCCTCTAACTTCACAACGACAGAAAAAAACAGTCTTAAAACACACACCACACACACTTTTCCCCCCACCCCTCCTTCTGTCCATGGGGGGTTGCAGTTGCTGCCCCTTGCGATG
>VWZG01007633.1:538072-551824 GCA_013396735.1 Grallaria varia
CCACAGGTCTCCTTTCAAGCATCCACAGCTCCAGCACAGGCTCCTCCATGGGCTGCAGGGCTTTTAGCTCTGAGTCCTCCCCCAGCTCTGCAGCGACCTTGATGTCTGCCTTGTTATCCCATGTTCTCGCTCCCTGGAATTTTTTCTGCACAACAACCCTCCAATTCTTAAATATGTTATGACAGAGGAGTTACTGTGATCCCTAATTGGTTCAGCCCTGGCCAGGAGCCGGATGTCCCTCCTGGGGCCAAGTGTCATTGGCTCCCATGGGACCAGGGGAAGTTTCTAGCAGCTTCTAACAGAAACCACCTCTGCAGCCCCCCCACTACCAAAAAAAAAATTCAGCCATAGAAACCCAGGACAACAGGTTGATGGCCAGCCTGGAATGACCCACTGGCTGCTCCCTCTCTGCTTCAAGGCACTGTGGGGACAAAATTGAACAGGCAGCCTCTAAGGACAGCACTGCAGCCACTTCCCAAGGCAGACCCCAGCGTGTCCCATCAAACCAGCAAGTGCTTCACACAAATCACTGCTTGTTCCCTGTTCCATGCCAGGACAATGCAGGAACAGTGGGCCGGGGAACTGACAACATCTGTGTAACACAACAACTGTCAGAAACCCCTTCGCCATGTTCTCCAAAGGAACTGCTGGTGTATCCAAAGATTTTCCTGCAGTGGATCCTGTTACGCAAGCAGCAGCAACCTCCATTGCACAAATGCTAGGGAAGAGTGTGCTGGCACACAAACAGTTTAGAACTCCTGCTGACAAACACACCATCCCAGCAGGGTCTGCACCTCCTGCTAGTTGGAGATAAGCTCAGCTTAGTTCAGCCAAGTCAAAACCCATCTATATATTTATACCAAAACCACTCATCAGATTACATGTTCAAGGTGAGGAATGAAGATGAACACAGATGAGCTTTTTACTTATGAACTTCTGCAGCTTAATCTTCTTAGATGAACTCAGACAAGCAAGGAGCTTTCCTGGAGGCAAAATATCCCTCATAAACAGAGAAGAAAATAATCAACAAAACTTACTAGTAAAGGAACATTTTAAATCCTTTTTTCCTCCCCAAAGCATTATCAGATGGGAGTGGCCTCTTTATTCCTTGCTGTGGTGATCTGAGAGGGGCAGGAGGTGTTTGGTTTATGTTGGTCCAGGTTGGCAGCATTTTTTCTGCCCTTTAAGTTGCAGCCTGTGTAGGTGAGGGACACAGAAAGAATTTTCCATATTTTGGTTTCAGGTCTCCAACAAGTCACTGCACAAAAAAATGACAAAACCAATTTGGGGATCTTGTCTCAATTTTTATGTGCCAGTTTTGGTCTCAGCATTTTCTCTACTCCCTCCCTGCCCAGCACCAGTCTTTTGCCCCCCGTAAGGACTTCTCTTCTGGCCTTCATTGGCAGTTCTGCCCACAGTGTATCCAGTATCCACAGAAATCCAGCCAGCAAATGTCACCCTCTGCCTCTCCTTCCTCCAGTCCCAGGAGGGAGGCAGGCACAGAGAAGGTGCAGAGATCTCACACTCTCACAGCAGCTCTCAGGAACACAGGGCAGCAAAAGGAAAGAGGAAGGAAGTCATGACTTTAAACAGGCCATTCTCTCACCCAGGATCTGTGGCATGACTCAGGAGCACGTCTCCATGTTAGCCTGAAGGCTGGAGGAGTGTTCATTTGATGCCCAGTACCGTTTAAACTGTCACAAGACTGAGGAGATCTTAACAGAACCGCTCAGAGGAGGCAGGGCAGATCCTCCCCCTCCTGAAAGTGACTTTAAGGGCTCAAATTCTTTAGGAAAAATTCACTTCTACATACTACATAATGCCCAGGGTTAGGGCAATACAAAGCATGCATCATGCACAGAGCTGAAGCTGTCCTTCTGCAAAGGAATGAATTTCACTCTTAACTGAACCTTTTAATGCATCAGAAATTGTCCATCTTTGTGTTTTATTTTCTAAAGATGGATGGTATGAGTGTTTTATTTGACTTAGTGCTGGGAAGCTCAAAATCCTATTTGTATTTCCAAACTGCCATGTTAACTTTCCTCCCCTTTTACTTAACTCATTTTTTACCTTAGTCATATTAATGGTTATGTAATAATATTAGACAATGTTCACTAACCATTAACTCCAAAAATAATGGTTGTGCTAAATCAGAGCTAATTAGCGTGTCACAAACTCCAGTCCTAGCACAGGATGATGACTGAATGAAAAGAATGTAATGTCACTTCACTGAGAATTACATATACAGTTTTAAGAGGTATTTTAAATATTTTTCTTAATAGCTGCCAGCAGAAACGATGGGATGTGATTCTTTAGAGAGCATTGCTCTTTACTAAGTACAGGCAAGTGAGCCTTCACCAGCCTTACACTGGCTGCAGAAAACAGATTTAATATTAATTTATGAATAGCTGAACTTTTTCTCTTTAACATTTAACAGTGAATTATTCTCTAAACCCTTTATATTTCACTGCACATCAGCAAGGTTGTCAGGTGCAAAAGATCAGGATAACATAATTCTTATGGCTTGTTCTCACACACCCCTCATTTACTTCTGAAGCAGCCAGAATCATCCTGAAAGTAAGACGCATGGGGTGGCAAAATTTAAATGTGAAAGTGTGCTGGTTTAAAAGTAAACTGGCAGGAGAAATTACCCCAACTCAAAGGAGTTTAGAAGTCAGAACTACAACTTAATAAAAAGATTACAATAAATACACTGATACAAAGGAAATTGGTTTTAGCCCACAAACCCCAGTTGTACAACCCAGCCCCCTGGGGCACAAACAGTGTGGTGCTCACCAGCCCCTGTGCTGAGCACCACATGGTCCCCCTGAGTCCAAAGCAAAAAAAAAGAAAAGGAAAACCTGTTCTCCTTCCAAAAGGTTGGTGGTCACAGTCTGGTCAAGAGCAGCAGTTGCAGTCCTGTTGAGGTTCTGATCCTCCTCTCAACCTGATGAGTGAGGAAGTGCTCCAAGTCCCCAAACCCCAAGCTTATATATGCTTCAGTTCAGATGGGAACACCCAGTACCTCCCCCAGTGTGAGGGGTTTCACAATAGGCAATTTACTCAATGAGTCACAGGATATCTTGGTCTACTTGATGGCCCATTAGCAGACATGACCCCTCAGGTCGGGTGTGAAGGTGTTAATGATTCCCAGAGGGGAGTTATCACACCTGAGTCATTGGTGTGAAGACAGGGAACCCTCTTATCTCTGTTTTCTCATGCACCTAGTTCATAGCCTGAGGTGTCAGGTGTGTCCTGGGCAGCTGCTGCAAACAATGCATCGTTAACAGTTCATGATAAATGGCAGAGAGGGCATGGAATACACAGGTCCAATTACATCCACACAGTAATAAAACTGGCCCCAGTCCCTATAACTAGGACAGAAAGGAGTTGCTCTTTAAGGGCCATCAAGTTTTTAAAAGCATAACTTCCAGCTGAAACCATGCAAGTGGGATTTGTTCTCTCCGACAGATACTGAGTCACACACGTTCATTTCCAGAGCCCACAAGCAAAGGAAGGTCAGGCCACCGGCCATGCCTCTGTACCTGCATCCCAACACACATCACAGGCAGGAAGAACATGGAGATGGCAAAGGGTCCCAAGGCTCAGGATTTTCACCTTTTCAGATCTTCTAATTTGCTTATTAGCATGAAGACATATGGAGCTATACCAGTTGCTCTGTGCCTTGTGAGTCACAAAGCAGGCTGCCAAAACAGTAACTTCTGCCATTGTCATCAGCAGATCACAGCATTTTATGGATCCCACACGTTTTTAGCTCTCCAATGTCTTTGCAATGTAGAGCTGATAAATCACATCTCCACATACAGTGGAAAACTACGTGACAGCTTTTGTAGTCTCCAGGACCAGATCCCTAATTTTACAACTAATTTTACAACTCTGAGGGCAGAGACACCTAAAACATGTTCATGGCACACTGCAGAGTCACAGTATTGACACTGGTTCTCTCAACTTTCTCTTGCTTTCCACATCTACAAAACATCTGCAAACATATGTAAGATCAGATATCTCTTACTGCCAGTGAGAAGAAAAAAAATCTCAGGCCTAATGTCTTGGCAGACTTTTTCATTTGAAAGAAAAAAAAAAACAGAAAAGTCACCACCAAGGACTTCACAAGACCAGCAGAAACTGTGACTGTCACCACACGATGCAGAATCTTGGCAAAGCCCTGCCCAGCTTCCTCCCAAAGCTTCCTGTGCAGCACAGGATGAGGAGCAACACCCCAGAATAAAACCACACAATTCACCGATGTCACCTCAGGCTGGGCTTTTTAAAGTAACTTTGAGAGAAGCCGTCCCTGTCCCCCTCCATTCCTTGACATTCCATCTCTGATCTCCACAGCTGGCAGCTCCTACCCTGCTTTATGGTTCCCAGGAAGCACTGAGACAATCTCAGGGCTCAGCCCTTCAGTGCAAACGGGTACAAAAAGTCTCGAGAGCACACAGGCACAAAATGCTCTTCTGCCACCCATATCATGGAATTGCTGGACACCAGCACGAGAACTTCGCTGTGAGTCATACTTTTTCTACTATTCAAAGTAAGAAACTAAAATGCTAGAATTCATTATCATTTATTTAGATCTAAAATGGGCAAAAAGCTGTTAATTCCAGGTTCCTGGAACCCCAGACATCATTTCAGTATTGGCAACAAGTGTGGAGAGCAGAGGTGTGAAGTTCTGGGGAACAGGCTCCAGGTTTTTGACTGCAACTGAACAAAGACCAGGGTGTAAAAACATCAAACACCTGGTACAATATCCAAAAACATGTGGGCTACCGCAGTACAACTTTCACTGCTGAGCTTCGGCAGATGAACTGCGTTTCCCTATCACTTCAGAAACCCAAGATCCTTCGATTAGACCCCACAAGGGTAACTCTCTAACACTTAATGGAGGAGAAGGCTTCAGTTAAGGATCTGACCTCTGGTATTATGATGACTTAGGAGGACAATAAGTCCTCCACAGGAACATCCACAGGACACTTAACAGTACAGTATTCCCCTACCGAGCAGACAATGGAAGAAAGACTGGGAAAGGCTTTTGTGTAAGACTCTTTATTGCTACCACTACCACCTAGATGTGCTGTCTACTCAAAATACCTCTGATGTCTCAGGTGTGGTGAAACACTGACTCATACTGGACATAAAATCGGTTAGCTTCCATGATCTTAGTAACTCGGATCATTTCCCGAGTAGTTGAAAACTCAACAGGCTTCTGCTCTCTGCTGTCCAGGCTATTTTCTCCATGACAGTAAATGCATCCCACACTACTGCTAAATCGCCCCTTCAAGTGCTGCTGGTACAAGGCATCGATTATAATTTTATAATCCCATAGAGGCTGGTTGTTATATTAGGTAATCATGAGATGGTTACAGAACTATGCAAGGAAAGTGAAGCCTCGGGCTGTTACAGTAGCTAACAAACCTGTCATTAATTACTGAGGAAAAGCTTTCTGCCTTTCAAATAATTTATGCAGCTGGATCTACAGTAGCAAGAGATTAAACATAATTAAAATGGAATCTTTAAATTCCAAGGGGCAGGCTGACCTCAGGACTCGGCCAGCGCCAGCAGAGCACAGATAAGCAGCACAGCTAATGACGCTCCTGCCCTCAGGCTGGCACACAGAACTTCCAGCACTCGCTCTGCACTGGGATTCCCTTCATGAAATAATTTCAGACCAAGATAAAGACCTGCTAATCTCAAGCTTGCACATTGGATGCTTTGCTTAAGCACTTTATCCTATGACCAGCATATCTTTGGAAGGGTTTCTTTGTTTTAGTCTTTGAGGTTTAGTGAAGGGTAATGTAATCTTCCTACAGGGTTACTGACCTCCTAGGTTTCAATTTAATTGGGCTGTGCTGTAGTTCAAGTCCTATGTACATTCAAATAAAATCTTCAGGTGAATTCAATCCATATAAATAATATAGTCCCCTAATATGCAAAGCAGTGTGCTAATGCACTCCAAACTCATTTGCATTCTTCTTTCACAGGGAACAGCTTTTATTATACTGTATTTTAAAATGAAGTAAAATGTGGCAAAATATTAATCTCATCACTATACTCCCTTATAGCAGTCCTTGCTGTGTCTCCTGTTGTGTTTGAAAATAGAGCAGTTCTGTCCCAGTTTTCTGAACTCCAAAGCTTACAGAGAGGACTTTTTTCTCCCCCAGTCTGGTGGATTCAGGTGTCAGGCATCATAAAGTTCTCAAACAAAATACCTTCAAAAATTCTTGGACATTTCAGCTTTTCAGAGTAATACCAGAGTTCTAAAGATCTGTCCTTATAACAACATGTGGAAGAAAACCTGCATTTACATATTCTTATATGTATACACACATACACAGTATGTCCCATCACTGTAAGAGGACATGACTGTGCTAATCCTCAGCCTATGCAGTTCATCAGATGAATATCCTGGTCAGTAAAAGTAATTTCCATCTATGCTGGGGCTTTAGGATTTTTTTATTTATTCATTTTAATACTACTTCAAAGCATTCTGCTCTATTATCTTTGTCTCAAAGGTAAGAGATTTTCTCTTCAGTGCAGATTTATGTCTTTTTGGATATATCCAATATCTTACTTTTAAATTAAAATTGTTACAGTAACACCACCAGTTCCTCTGCCTGTCTGCAGCCTCTGGTCAATCCCTTCATTGCTTTATCTCTGCACAGAGGGACCACATCATCCAGTATGTATTTCACAGCACAATCAGTGTTCTTCCTTAAGACTACCTACCAGTGAAACTCTATTATTACTTTTCAGTGTTCAGGTTACCTGGAAAATGTTACTTGACGTAAGTACCTCCCATTCTACTGAGTATCCCCCTAACACCACAATGGTTAACCTAGATTAACCTCAACATAGTTAAATGAGCCTTTCATGCCTAATTATGCCCTGTGATGGGATGTATTTGCTCCAATCCTCACAGTCACAAGGGACCTGTAGTTTCAAGTGACCTCTATACTTGGACAATAATCTAAATAAAAAGAGACAAGAAAGCAGGATTAAGGCCTAGACATGCAGGATTTTGTACTAGTTTCCAAGGTCAGTTTAAAGATTTGAAGATTCTGGGCACTGTTCTAGTTGAGAGCTCCTAGAAAATTAACCTGTTTCAAACCTGACAGCAGGGAAATAGTAAATAATCTGTCTGTGCACAGATTAACTTTCTATCACAAGTTTGTATCCTGACAGATTAATCTGCTGTCCTCAGCTCCCTGTGCTAGCAATTCACTGTATTGGAGAATATACAGAAGGACTTTGGGACAAGCTAATGGCTTTACCTGAACAATAAACTGCTGTGATCTAATTATTATACAACAATCAAAGTGTGTTTTGATGCTCCATTAATTTATAATTTTGAAGGTGATGAATTTCTCATCAACTTACTGTTCTCATTTGTCTGGCCTAATTCTAATATAATTTGGTTGCTTGGTAATTTTGCTAAAGTGTTCAATTTGCATTTAAACCCCAGCCAATGTAAGTTAAAATTGTGTCAACTCATCACTAAGGAAATGTTAAACTGGTACAAAATAAACCTTGCTTAAAGCGGATCTCAAGAAAAGGCAATTGCTTTGTACAGTGGACAAAGCTGTTCAGACTGAAAAGTTCATGGAGCCAAAAAGAAGAGCTACAAGAAATTGAATTTTAAGTTGTTGCTGTGAACAATTCTTGATTTGAAAATTAAATATGTGAAAACAATGTAGGTCTTAGTGTTACTTTTTTCCTCACACAGCAAATGTGCCTCACTGCATTCCTCTGAAGGCCACATTTCAGTTGTGCAACTGGGCATGAGCTGGATGGAATGGAGTGCTACAAATACTCAGACAAAAATCAAGATATCTTGTGTTCTTACGCTCCACATCACCAGCCCTGGCTGAACTTTGCACAGCACCTCAAGCAACTTCTCTCTAGCAGGCTGTAGATTCTAAGGGCATGCCCGGTGGAGGAAGAAAATATCAGTTTCAGATGAGCTTCAGCACAACAGCACAAATTAACTTGTGGCTCCAGCAGAGAACTGATGCCTGGAGTTCTTCTCTGGTTGTCATCTAGAGACACATCTGTGAAAATGAGAGGTTTGCAACTGGCTTCACTAAGGCAAGGACATTCCCCTTTCAGGCTGGTCATTGTGAACCTTCATTGAACCCCAGAGAGAGCATTTGTTCAAGCAGGTCAGCAATTTCCCCCACTTCACACACTGCTCATGCTGAACTGGCCCTGCAGTAACTGCCCCACAGGGCTGCACATCAACTCAGCAACAAACATCTGTTGACTTTATGTAATCTATTGCATCCAAGTGGGTTTGACCCTTCTAATATGCTTTGATACTGTTTAGCACAACACGGGTTTTGTATTCATCTCACTCCCTTTTTACATCTAAATTCCACTGTCATGTACAGTAACAGGACATTTGTTCATCAGTCTGCCTCCTGAGCAATGCACTGAGCAGCACTGCTCTCCCAGGGCACCCCCTTCCCCAGCTGGCAGTCACTGTGTTTACACATCCCACCCTTCCCTCGGTCCCCTCTGTGCACCACAGTTTCTTCTCCCACACAGCTGCGAGTCCCTTCCCCACTCTACAGCAAATAAGCATTCAAAACCCCTCTTGTGTTGGATGGTCATCGGTCTAGGGAAAGCAGAGGTGCCTGTGCCACTATGGAAGGCTCTTACCTGCCCTGTAAGGACATGATCCAACAAAAATTACAGCCATGACAGGAAACAGAGCACGCCTGAGTAACCCCAGCCTGTCATGTCGACTTACATCAAGGGACACCTTCCCCCAGGCAGCCCTCCAGGCTCCCTCCTGCTGGTTCCAGCTCACGAATGAAAATGCAAAATGACAAACCCTTGCCCTGTGGTGCCTCCCCCAGAGGGTTAGCATTTCCCACACAGTCACTTCTACTTCACAGAAATTACGAAACCCACAGAGTTCACTGTTTTTTCCAGCCCCAGCTCAATGGCAAGTCTTATATTCTGGCAGCTACTCAGAGGGTGCAAAGCAGCACAGTCCTGTTGGATGGGAAGGGCGCTGAAAAATCCATGAAGCTGTACCAGTTGACACCAGCAGAGGACCGGGACCACTGTACTTTGCAAGAGTCGGCTAAGGATCAAAGCACTACTATTATTTAGGGTCTGTAAAGACCTAAAACAAATAAAACATTCAAACCAGGCAGGAAAAACACACCCAAAAGGAGAGACGATGTAATTATGTTCTATAATTTCCTAAAGTACTTTCAGCATCCACATCTCAGTGTATGACTTTTATTATTAATGACTTAAATGTGTAAGTAGCAAAGGACTGTGCTACCATTTGCAGTTCATAATTATGCCACATTTTTCTGCCACCACTGATTCACTAATACTAATTTTGTTTAACATGCACTGTGTTGAGAACTGTACAATAAATCTCGTGATATAAAGCAATAACATCTCCCAGCCTTGACTATGTGATTTCTCTCATCTTACCCACAATACAGTTCATCTTTTTCATATTTGCTATACACTGCTTTAGGAATTAATAGCAATAAATACATGTTTGTATTGCATAAGATGTGAATTCTAGCAGAATTGTATTTGTTGAAAGGTCAGTGCTGAGAGCATCTCATGGAATATACTGTATTAGCTGGGAATCAAAGGTCTAGAAAGTATAAAGTATACATTCATGCAAAGTTCAATGTTCACTTCACACACACCACTTTATGAAACACTATCTTTGATTGTTACAGCTCAGAGAAAGGAAAACAGAACAGTTGTTTTTATTGTTATTGTTGCCACTGGTTTTTATTGCAAACTGAACTGAAGTTCAGTGACAAAGTCACTCATATTATACTGTCAGAGAAAGAATGCCCTGGAAGGACACGTCAGTCACAAAGTCAAGACATTCCTTTTGCAGGTGATTACGTCTTGCAATTCTTTTCACATATGAAACTAATCTCTGCCCACTGTGCATAGCTGATGTTTCCTTAAGTTCTCATCTCTTGTCTTCAGCAGTCAAGACCTGTAGCACATTAAGGCTTCCAGGTAATCACTGACTAGACTGAATAACTGCAAGTCAACACTTGAACACAGAACCCGAGGGACCTCAGTGAACCATCTCATTGTGACAGAACCAGATCCATCCTTTTGGACCAACCTATTTCACTGCAAGGCAAGCAGAATGGAAGGGGATTGATTCCTGTATGTTTGCTTCATGCTTATGGGAGCAGTGCAGCTCTAATGAGTAAATTAAACTTGATTTGGGGTTGATTCAATTTATCTCTGGCCATGGCTGTTCCAACAGCTGGCACGAAAACATTATGCATACGAGTTTGTGCCGGAGGTTGGGCAGATTAGCCAGAGCTGTAGAAGTAACTTCAGCATCCATGGCTTTGTCTAAAGGGAAGGAATTTTTCGAAAGCTTGGCAGCTTTCTTTGCACTGCCCGACTGTAATTGTCTCAACTCAATTGTCCAACACCAAGAATACATGTAATGCAGTTCTATTTTCTGAAAAGCCTTCGTGATCTCATGTACGTGTTGCTTCTGTCAGAGAAATCTGGCAAGGCTCAGTAATCTGGGATAATTGCTAAAATAAGCCAACTGCCTTTTTTTTCTTTTTTTTTTTCTTNTTTTTTTTCTTTTTTTTTGCTGGTTTTCCGCTACTTCTGTATATATTATTGATTCCACATCATCTCCTGGTGGCATGTATGCATAATCTGGGGTGAATTAGGGGACAACCACCTATCTGTTTCCAGTCAAAACGGAAAAAACTAATTTTCCACCTCAGGAAACAGAACTGCTGGTGTAGAAATCCAGCAAGTAGCATAGCAGATTTAAAGGAGATATTGAATTTTCCATCATTTTGAAATGTAAAAAACATACGTCAAAATTTTTTTACACCGTCATATTATTTTCACATACATGGCCAACTTCACAACCAGTACTGCTCCTCTTCCGCTGTGCAGTGAGACCTGGTGCAACTAATCCACACAGCAATATGCTTGCCTGGACTTCCCACTATAAGCTCTCTGCTGTTGCTCACCATACCTGCATTCCCTGAGCGCAGCCAAAAGCTCTTTGTTTACACCAAAGCTTCAGAAGGTTTTAGGAATAACAGCTAAATGTGTGCTGACATCCAGTGGCATGGAAGGCCTTTTCTTCCATTTCTGTCCCTTGCATGTGTGGTTTGAGCTGCCTCAGCCAGCACAAGCCTAGCACTGGAATGTGAACACGCTGAGAGGACGTGGGCTGCGAGCACGAAGCATCACCACGTACCTGATTCTCTGCAGTTGCACTGAAAGACAAAGTGGTGCAAGGACAGAGGAAAGACAGTGCTCGCTCCTAAAGAGAATGATCTAATTACCGCAGTCAGACCAACAATACAGCGACAAGAGGAGAGACATCGTGCGGTTCTACAGGTCTGGCACAAAACATAAGAGTCTAAAGATACCTGTTTTGCATATAAAACATGTATCAGAGAATTTCTAAAGAAAATAGTTGGTACCTGGAAAACAGACGGGATGTTAGCAAGAAGGAGAGAAAGATAATAAGGCAATTACCTCCAATGGAAAAGAAAGAGGCAATTCATTGAGAGAACATTGAGGGAGCAAGGTAATAGCATGCTGTTAAACCAGCATTTCTGCTAAATTAATAGTTCTTGTAGTTCTTGTTATTCAGGAAATTAATGAATTTTAGTTTGAAGTCACATCTCTGGAAAATCTGCCTGAAATATCAAGTCTGGGAAATCAGAGATGGGATGATTTGTGAGTAGCTGGGTGATTTTATCTTTGATTTTGTCTAAATTTAGAGGAGTCAATCCTTGTGTAAAGGAGTTGTTCAGTTTCATATTTGTATTTATTTTGGTGCACCTGGAGCAGTAGATGAATGATTATTTTCTCTAGAAAGTGCAAGTGTAAGATATAAGGACTTTGATGTTTTACTGAGGCAAAGGAGTTTTTATATATGATGGAGGCAACAGAGATGTATTGCCAATTTTAATATTTCTTCTGAGATAGTCTAGATTTGGACCATGGTTTTTTTCTCTCCATGTCTGGGAAAAACAAATAGTTTTGCTATTCAACTCCCTCCTACCAAGACAAGTAATCAAAACACTGCTGTATTAGGGATTCATTGTTAATATTACTTTTAAGGTAAAATATTTTACAATATATATATTAAAAAGCAGTTTATTACTTAGTTAGTTAGCTAGCAATGTCTAAATTAACTTCTCCAAAATCCTGAAAAGATATTTTTAAGAAATCTCATGTGCACTGAAATCTTCTTGGCCAAATTGCAGTAGAGAATAAGCGCTCGCAATTGATGAACTTCTGAGAACTGAGTTTACAGGGATAATTCTGACAGATTCTGGAGTCCAGTACTCACAACAGACCTTTTCACAACAAGATCTGCAGTTGCTTTTAGGAAGCAACTAAAGCATGTGTGTGTATGTGTGCAACAGAGGGTATGAGTTAATTTTAATAAAACATCCTGAAAGATTTGTTAGACCTTGACTAGAGGTGGCAATATTCTGAGAAACACAAAACTGTGCCTTCTGCTCATGTTTATTGTGGTTTTATTCTAATTGAAAGAGAATATATTTTTGGAGAACTTATTGAAAAAGTTGGTTTATCTCCTTAAAACAGAAAAGTTAATCACACATTCTGACTAATTAAAGACACTCTACTTATGCTATCAATGCCTCCAGCTGTAATCAATACAATCAATGTGCAATAAACTACCTTGAGCTTTCCTGATAACAGTGTGAAATGCCAAATATTGTCTTCTGACATTGTGAGCTGAACTGTAATAAATACAGAATAAATTCCACACACACTCACAGTATCATGTACCGCTAATGGTTGCACTGAAATTCTTCATTATTCTGAAAGATATTCTCCACACCAAAATATAATACAACTGTTATATAATCTTGTTACATTTTTCTTTTAAAAATTACTTAAAAATTTTTAGAAAAAATACCTTCAGATAATAATGCTCATATATTGAAATACCACATGACAGCTGAACTGTGATGGAAAGCAAAAGAATCTTTTGGAATAATGAACATGGTTTTCAGTTTTATGACAGTATGTTAAATTTTGCAGAAAAAAAGCATCCATCAGCAAAATCTCTTGAGAAAAATTAGTGATGCTTTATTAAGTAGCACTTACCAATGGCAATGTATCAAAATTATTACCATCAACAGAAATCCTCAGAATCAGAAGGTTTTCATTTACATCTTAATGAACACCTTTGATAGTTTGATTTTTTTTACCAGTATTTTTGCAGACTGGGAGACTCAGGAAATGGCAAATCACTTAGTATAAAGATTTTTAACATTGCTGTGAATTGGGACAGCATACTTTACTGCATTTCTTTTGGATCAAATTTAATTTGTATTACTTAAATCAATGGGATCAATTAATCCATGTTATTAACAAAATTGAAATGCTTCAAAGTTTTAGTACGGTTTCATCCAACAATCTATACAGAAGTTGAAAGGAATATTTGTTCAGCCTTGTAGCATACTTAGAAAGTGCAAGGCCAGGGCTATACATTGCATCAACTCAGGAAATGAAAAAGCAGCACCAGTTTTGTATCACTATGAAGACATCAAATGGTCAGACTATTAAGTACCTGAATTGTACAAAATGCACAATATTATTTGAAGATATGTTGTAACTAAATTTCAGGTTCTGCAAGTATATATTATTATATTATACCATATATATCATATTTATATATATCATACATACCATATTAATCAT